>CM076581.1:627053300-627386201 GCA_034641835.2 Pinus albicaulis
AATGCCTAGTACTTAGGGGAAATTAGTGAATTTTTTAGGGAAAAGATGAGAAGGAAAGTTAATAATCTGACTTTGCATTGCTTGAAATTCTTCAATGTATTGTCTATCTATGCACTTGTGATGAAAGTAAAAGATTTACCACATCTAAAGCCATCATTCATCACATGTAATTCTACAACATCATCTACCTACCCTATCTACTTTACCCTACCATTTTTTCTTCTTTATTAGGGTGCACTTAGACTGGCAAACCCTTATCACACTTTTTTTCTTTTACATATGAAAATCTATCTAATTCTAACCTTATTACATCCAAGGGCTCAGATTAAACTGTTGAGCTCATTTTATTCACTCTACCTATCTACTTATCTGCCAAGATTAAACAGTTTGGTCAGATTTTATTCTCTATCTCTAAAACATGAAATTGAAAGATGAACTAGCCAAGCTTAAAATGTTCGATTGTCCATAAATTGTGGCATAGAATACAAGTTGCACACAATTTTTATTACATCAGAGCAAAAAGGTAGTGGCATTTATACGTGCACACTTTCCTTGGCCTTTCTTTTGTTGGGGTTCATTTCTTTCACTTTTTTGGCCAATTTTTATTCTTTTCACCCTTTGATTTTTCTTTTAGGGTATACCCTCTTTACATTTTTTAAATTTTTTGATTTTTTGAAAATATGGAAAACCTTTGAAACAAGAAAAGGTATGAACATATTACATAGCTCATCAAGTCAATCATGAAATATGACACCTATTGGTATAGGAGTCTAACACTGGCTCCACTTGGGGATGGATTTTCCTGGTGAAAAGTCAAGAACAACAGGTCAGTTGGCCTCAAAATGATTATGACTGAACCATGGAATATTTTTCTCCTTGTTGCTTTATTGTATGTATGACAGTAATACTTCTGAAGCTTAGGGCCTTTTCCTCGGGCTTCAACTCTAGTAAGTTACTATCCACTCAAAACTTAAAACTTTGTTTCCCAGTTGGAAATCTCTTGCCTTGGTCCAATCCCAAACATGCATTTGTTGTGGCTGAAAATCTTGAATTGAATATAGTCATTTTTCTGCAACCTGAAATCTGATCTGAAACTAAAACAACACACAAAAATTTTCAAACCAACTTAATGAAAAACTAGCTGAAAATTGAAAACTAAAAAAAATTGCTCAAAATTCTGAGCTTATTAGCACTCATCTACCTACTCAATCTACTGTTCAACTGCTAGTTAGGTAAAATGAAATATCCAATGCAACCATTCAAGCATTATGTACTTTGATAGATTTTGTTGCATTTTCTTGTTGATTATCAAAATTGTACTTCTGCAACCTATTAGAAACTTGTCAACAAATGAGAGGATAAGGAAATACTTGATTTCCTTTGTTGACTCTAGAAACTGTACAAAAGGATCTTCCAAAATATATACACTGATGTTTAACTGATCTAAACAACTGTACATCTGTTCTGGATGGCCTCCATGCCATGAATCTAAAATGTTATTTTCGTCTTTATCTCCCTGCAAAATTTCAGATAAGATTTGTGATGATATTCCTACTGATTGTAATGTTTGAGTGTTGAATCCTTTATCATCTTGATTCTGAAAATCATAGTTAGTTAATAGAGGAATGCTTTGAATGCCTTCAATATTCAACATATCTGCTATTGGATCCTGAAAATCTTGGGAAAATTGCTAGAACCTATGACATATAAAATTCCATGGGACTTCATAAACTTCAACAAGTTTCCCATTCTTTTCTTTAAATATGTTATACCACATTTCCTTTAAACATTGAAATGATTCAAAAAATAGTGGTATGGAACTTTCTTGTGTCATTTGATCATTTATTTCAATGGGAACTGATAACTGCAATTGTGAAACTGAAAAATCTTGATCAATAGTTTCATTATCTTCTTTGTTGTCAATCAAAATTCCTAAAGATTGTTGATTATTGATGGCATGATAGTTTTCTCTAATGAACTGAAATGAAGCAAAACAAAGAGGTAAAGAATCTTCACTTATTTCCACATTTTCTGCTCTTCCTTCCTCACTCTCATGGCTGATCTGTATTGGCTGATCACTGTCTTCAATCTGTTGAAACTGCATTTCTTCATCCTCCAAACTAGCTTCTGATATCTCTGTAAAGTTAGCTTGAGTTTGGAGAACATAACTATCATCATAATGATCATACTTAGGAAAATCATCAAAATAAGGAATGTCATCAAACATACACATTAGAACAACAGATTCCTCTTTCTCATATTGATTTGTAAATTCATTTTCTGATTTATGATAATTTGAATTAAGAGGAATTTGTTCATGGCTATCAACCTCTTCTATTTCTTCATGGTGATTTTGAATAAAAAATTCATCTTTCATAGTGATCTCTTGTGTTCTTTCATCTAGTTTTCTTACCAAAAGGTTGAGTTTTACTTCTGCAATGTTTTTCTTTTCCTCTTCTTATGCTTTCAACTTTTTCTGTTTGATTTGGAGATTAACTTCCACATCAACTGCAATGTTCTGCATCTATACAAGTGTTTTTGGATCTCTTTCTCTTAATCGAAATTCTATTTCTGGATCAAAGGCACTTGGATAATGCAAGAGAGCTGAATCATGAGGAGGTCTAATATTTTCTGGCAATGAATAATAAACTTGATTAAATCTATCAGAAAATTGTTGTATTGTTTCATTTGGATGTCTTTTTAATTGATTATATTCTTCCATGATCACAAAATGATTAACTTTGATTATCCATCTATCAAGGAAAAGTTTGATAAACTGTTGGAAATTTGAGATGCTAGCATTAGGCAGATTTTTGAACCAAATCTTTATTCTATTTTGCAAAGAAAGAGAAAAAAGTATGATTTTAACATCATCTTCATCAATTTCAAATAAATCCAAATAATTTTCAAAACCTTGAATATGTTTTTGGGCAGTGATACCATTCTCTCCATCAAATCTAGGAAGATACTTGTAGTATTTTTTAGGAAAATCATGGAGTATAGGAGGTAAAATAAGGGGCTTATATCTATCTGGAACTTTATATGGCACAGGGATATGTACAAGGATTTTAAGATCCGTCTTGATTATTTGAGGCTTCTTAATTGGAAAATGATCATCATTAGATTCATAAGAAAGCTGCTCAAAGAGATTAGGAGAATTATTACTTACAATCTTCAAAAGAAAATAACTAAAAACTAATCTAAGATCTTCTATAAAATAAAATATACATTGAAAAACTTTCTTAATGAGAAAGAACATAATGTCTTGGATTAAGATCCAAGTTGAAAGCCTGATCTTTCCATATTGTTCTTTGAGGTTCATTCCTCCAGTGGAGTCTTAGTAGTGAAATTGATTTTGGAGTCGCCAGGTGGATGATTTTAACCTTTGTGTGTCTGATCCCTGTCCACCATCATAGATCAGATCTAAACCTGTAAAACAATTCTGAAGAAAAAGTTAGTTCTTTAGGAAACCAAATTTTGAGTATTTTATGATTATTTTGTTTTTTTATGAATTTTCAAAACAACTTCTATGATTTCTTTAAGAGGCTTTAGATATGAGATTTAAACTTTCTTAAAGACTTATTAAACTAGAGAAACTGATGAAATGTTTGAAACCAAAGTTCAGTCTATAAACTAGACCGGAGATTGACTGAAGTAGCATTTATTTACTATGCAATTGCAGAGAAAAATCATTTCAAAGGCTACCTGGCTAATCTTCCGGCTCCGTCTGTAGTTTATAAATCAAAAAATAGTAACAATAAAATGATTCAGGTCCCCAGTATGGTCGCCACTATGTTATCACTCAGATTTTCCGTGAAGTTGTGGAAAAGGAAAGTAAATCCGAGGTAACCACAAACCAACCTTCAGATACAGAATCTAGCCAATCTGTATCCAGAGAGGGCTCTCTCTTTAAAATTTAGCTTTTTTCTTAGAAAATATTAGGCTAGTTATAAGTCCAAGAGTTTGTTTGAATTTAAATGGTGGAATTCGCCAACTAAGGGCACGATTGAGTATTTCAGGCCATTGGGCTATGGAGTCGAAAGGATGGCTTTACTGGATTAAGTTTTTACACCAAAGATGGCTTTGCAGGGCAAGATAGCCAAACAAAGAACAATTTTAGATATTAAAGTGAATGGAATGGATTTTGAAGGGATGAAAGGAAATTAAGAATCTTTCAACATGTTCAAAGAAAGAAAGTGAATGATTACAAATAAAGAGTAGTTAAGAATTCTTTACTATAGTAATCAAAATGTTTAAACCAGCGAAACAAGAGAAATTAAGAATTCATTATTTATAACCAGTTTAGAAGAAAACATTTAGAATAATCACAATTGAAATCAGAGGACACTTAAGCAATTTTTGATTTATTATTTTTTTTTAATTATTCAGAAATGGAATGCAATGATATTATAAACAAATATAAAACTTTTAAAACATGAGATAGAGAAGACTTATTGATCTGTAGTTAGACACATGAATCCTGCAAAAAGCCTTGAGCTTCAATTCATCATCCAACAAGCCATAAGGAAATTTCTCCAAAGCACTTTATTCCAAAAAATCAATGTTACAACAAAGTAGAAGAATCCCCCTCCAATACTTCCAAGAGTGAAGTATTTATACAAATTCTAAACTAAAATATCTTGAAAAAATATCAAGATTAGTTCACAAATCTCTCCAACTATTTTACATAAATAGAACTTAAGTAAAGGACACTCAAAATAATGCATCTATTTGGAACTATTTTTTATGGATAGGTGATGAAAAATAAGGGAATTCGAATTTGATCCAACTCTTAGTTGATGATGAGGCATCCAAGTCACTAACTGCTTCCTTTCTTTGTGCATTCTGCTCCAACAATTCTGCAAACTTGGGGTCCAATGATATATTTTTGTTTCTCAATCTGTAATATATATGTAAAATTTGAAAAAGGTTATTTTGGATTAATATGTTGTTAAGATAAACCTCTTTCAGTTTCCCAAAATTCCTCTCCAGCTGTGCACAATAGTCTCTGTAACAATATGTTTAAAACAGAGTTTTACAGAGTCTGAAAAATAACCTGTAAAGATGTGCATGTATCTCTGATTATGAAATCATTGTGAAAAAGTGAGATATTTTATTATAGATGGGTCTCTTAGGAACAAAAACCTCCTTCAGTTTTGTATGATGTATTTCGGATTGGCCACAATCTTCTCTGCAAAATGATGACTTAACTGGAATTTTCTGCAAAAAGTGCTTTCCAACATTGTTTAATATTTCCAAAACCATAATAGCGGTTAGAAAAGTGAGAGAAATTTTTGTAGATGGTCCTCTTAAGAACATAAACCTCCTTCATTTTTGAAAAATTCATCTTGGATTGATCACAATAGTTTCTGCAAAACAATGACTAAAGCATGAAATTTCTGCAAAAATGTTTCATCTTGTTGTGTTTTTCATCTTTTTACCTTTTTGTTCTTTTGACTGTTTTACTTTCACTTTAGACAAAATTCAATGTTGGTGAAAGTATTTTCATCTCTTTTTAACCCTTAATATCTTCATGTTTACTTTCACTGTTTACTGTTTATTTTTTACTTTTTACCGCTCTATTTTTTATCTGTCTTCACTTTGTCATGAACTTGTATGTTATGTTTTGTAACTGTCTTCCCTGTTGTTTATCTTCATGCTAGCTGATTTACTTGACTTGGTCTTCAATATGATACTCTTTAATCCTGATACTCTTTAACTGTTCTTTACTGTGTCCTTTTACCTTCAATGTGTAGTTTAGGTTTTTACTATCTGTTTCAACAGTAAATTGTTTAATATCCTGTTTCCTTTGCTTGTCTTTCAACTGTATGTTTTATCTTCCATCTCTGTTTGAATAGATTTGATAACACTCTTGGAGTAAACAAGTCTTATGACTAGTATTAAGACTGTTTATCCAAGGATGTGGTCTTCTGATCACCTGTAAAACAAAACAAATTGTTAAGAAAACATTGGTTTGCAGGGGAGGTCGAAAAGGTTTCATTTGATTTTGAGAGGTCTGTGGAGTGAATCTAGAATGATTTTTGGGAGGTAAACCATGCTTGAATTGGTTAACAGAGGCTTCAGGTGGTGCAGCTGGGTTACAAATGGTTTTACTGCATAATCAAGTGAAAATGAGCAACACTAGGGTGTTTGTGTTTAAACGGGTAAACGGTTGATATTGGCGGGTAAGCTTTGAATGAACAGTGGTTTGAACAGGTACTGGTTATGGCAGAAGAACCTCGGAATATTCGACTGCAATTCTCTTCAGCAAGGTAACGGTCGACAGACTTCAACAGTTGATTTTTTGAAATTTGTTGCATGGGAGACTAGTTAGTGCACGATAAAATGAAAACGACGCAGGCATATTTGTTTTATTCAAAAAGTCAAAAGGTTGGCGGGTTTTTAATGATGATTTCGGCAAGTACGATGGACGCGTCACAGAGGGCAGGCTGTAAGCGATTTCCTTTGCACCGCTTTTGAGGGAGGGCGGTATTGAGCGGATGGGAAGCGATTCCATAGAGTGAATAACGCGTGGAAACGACACTATTTGAAAACCACCGGCTTTTCGCGCATTATTGTTCGGATCAGGATGGCCAGCGGAATTATCAATAACCGTTGATCTTGGAACGGCTGATCGAACGGTGTTTCGGGACATGAAGTTGACGGGGAGTTAATAGGAGGGCCCGACGCAATTTATTATCAATTAATCGTATCAGGAGCGTTTTTATTGGCGGGTTAAGTTCTTAATTAATCGCGGGGATTAATTAATTCCTCTGTGTAATGAAGGGTTGTGTTAAACATACTTCAACGTTTCTTAACAAGGTTAAGATTTACTAATTACTAATGTATATCAGAATTTCTTTTTGAACTTGGTTAAAGGAGTTGGGAAAAGGAAATATATGGTGTATTTTGCGTTTTAAGCCCACATATAAAATATGTTTAACTCATTTTGAATATTTTATTATATAGTAATTAAATCAAAATGATTTATTTATAAAGAGAGCGGGAATAATATAACGATATACTTTAACCAAAGGGGTCTAAAGTGGGTTTTTTTTGGGATATTATATAAAAAAGAGCTATATATAATAGGAGAAGGTCATTTCTATAAGGAGTTAATACATAAAATCAAGGTTAATATGAAAAAATGAGCTTAAGCGCTAAGTATAAAACACTAAAATAATGTATTTAACTTATGCTTACATGAACAGGGTTTTTATGGAATATTGCATGATTTTCGTAAGTAAAATGGGATTTTACTTAGGAAAATATTATTTAGAAATGAATGAGTGATGGTGAATGATTTTAAGTACTTAGGCTTTTCCAATTATTGGGCCGAGGGTCTGGTCCCTCCAAAAGTCAAGGAAATGCCTTGAGCCCCTCTAATTTTCAAATACCTTAGTACTTAGGGGAAATTAGTGAAATATTTAGGGGAAGATGAGAAGGGAAGTTAATAACTTTGACTTTGCTTTGCTTTGAATTTCTTCCAGTATAGTGTCTGCCTTTGCACTTTGTGATGAAAGTAAATATTAACACATTTAGAGTCATTGTCCATCACATGAAATTCTGCAACATCATCTACCTACCCTACCTACTTTACTCTACCATTTTTTCTTCTTTATTAGGGTGCACTTAGACTGGCAAACCCTTATCACACTTTTCTTTTACATATGAAAATCTATCTAGCTCTAACCTTATTACATCCAAGGGCTCAGATTAAACTGTTGAGCTCCTTTTATTTACTCTACCTATCTACTTATCTGCCAAGATTAAACAGTTTGGTCAGATTTTATTCTCTATCTCTAAAACATAAAATTGAAAGATGAACTAGCCAAGCTTAAATTGTTTGACTGTTCATAAATTGTGGCCTAGAATACAAGTTGCACACAATTTTATTTATTACATAAGAGCGAAAAGGTAGTGGCATTTAGACTTGCACACTTTCCTTGGCCTTTCTTTTGGTGGGGTTCATTTTCTTTCACTTTTTTGGCCATTTTATTCTTTTCACCCTTTGATTTTTCTTTTAGGGTATACCCTCTTTACATTTTTTAAATTTTTTGATTTTTTGACAATATGGAAAACCTTTGCAACAAGAAAAGGTATGAACATATTACATAGCTCATCAAGTCAATCATGATATATGACACCTATTGGTATAGGAGTCTAACACAACGTAAAACTCCTCTCTGCTCCAATGGGTCTTGATACATCGTATACATTTATCCCATCCCATAATCCCTTCAATTCATCTACTAGTGGTTGTAAGTAGACACCCATATTCTTCACTTGTCTTCTACCAAGGACTATGAGAGCCAACATAGGATGTTCATTCTTCACGGACAACCATGGGGGGATATTTTTATTGATCACTACTACAAACCAAACAGAATAGTTGGTGTTTTGGAGGGAATATGGGTTGACGCCATCCATGGATATGCTGAGTCGTAGACTTCGTACTTCATCCTTGAATCTTTTGGGTCATGTATCCTCTATATTCTTCATGTCTATTAAATGAGTTGGGATTCGCATAACTCCCAACTCACTTCTCTGTGAGGCATGCCATCTCGTCAACATAGATAATTCTTTGCAATGAAAGAGCCTTTGAATCCTTGGGATTATAGGCATGTGCCTTAATATCTTAAAAGGAGGACCACATGATTTACCCTTCTTTTTTGATTTATCATACCTATCATGCCCACATTTCGGACATATCACTTTGTCTGCATATTCTCCTCTATATAGAATACATTCATTTGGACATGTATTATGTGATATGTACTCAACACCCAACATTTTCAATAATTTCTTTTCCTCTTCACAGCTACCGAGCAAGACATTATCACTCAGAAGAACCTTATCTTTGAATAACCTGTAGTTGGTGATCATGGAAAATATTAAATGTACATTAATGTCGATATAATTATTAACGTTCATAAAATTTACCATTTGTAATGTTCATTGTGTGATTATATTTATCAAAATTATATAAGAGAGGACTTTATGGTAACTTACCTCAATTTCCAAGAAACATGCATTCGATAAGCTAAAATTTGCTTTCAAGTTGTATAGTAACATCATTTTCCCCAACTGGGTAGAATTTGACTGACCACCAGGTCCAAAGAGAGGGATTGTAGAAGCAAATTTAAGGCTTTTGAAAAAGGTGCCAGCGATATGAGCATCATCCCCTAGATGGTCATCGTTTTGGAATGCATCTAACAACATTGTCTCCATGGCAGTCGTATCCCTTAAGTAATCATCCATACCAACCTCTATTTGATTTCCTCCATTGCCAGCTTGTGAAGAACTACTATTTTTGTAGTCATTCCTAATTGGTGAATTTGGACGTAGTGGGAATTGATTCAGTGGTTGATTCAAAAATTCTTGGTATCGTTCCTCTCTAGTTTTTTTCTTAATTCGGCCTTCTCTCGATTTGACATTGTCATGGGTTGCAATGGAAGATGGTAGGTAGGTCTCTCATCATCAGTAGAATCCTAATAATTTCAAAAAAAATATTTGAACATGATTAGTACAAAATCTATGATATAAATTAGTAATAATGTTGACAATGCATGATTAATTGGTTTGACGTTGAAATAATTACATTAATATACCAAAAAATTATTATTACCATCATTGTCTCAGGATTGTGGCAATAATATGCAATATTTTTATAATTTGCAGGGTGAAGCGGCTGTCCATTTTCATCTACCAAATGCGCCTTGCGGTATATTACTCCTGATAAGAGCTTTCGACGTTTTGGAGCTATTTGAATATTTTGTGCATCTGAACTTGATTTTGAATCTGCATGAACCTATAAACTTGTATACATTATAAATTTTATTAAGATGATTGACATGGATAAAAAAACATAAATTCAATTAGATAATGAAAATATAAATAAAATCTGAAGTAAATATTAAGTCTCGAGATGGATAGGGAGAACTCCATGATGGAATTTGAGAAATATTATGGAATGAGCTGGATTTTGAAGAATTGTTCATTCGATATAATTATGATATTTTATCCTGGCATTTGAGCAAAATCAACAATAAATTTTGGTGTACACACCTAAAAGTAATTTCGGTGTCTTAAAAATGGACTTCTTGTTATCGGTACTAATGTACAAATAACCACACCGATGTGTTTTAGTTACTGTGCACCGGTGTTGTGTTATTAACTGACGCACTGGTGTGGTGTTATTAATTGATGCACCAGTGACGAATATGCGCAAATAAAAAAATCTCAATTTTTTTTTTTTAAGTGAAAAAAAAAAGCGGTAAATTGAAAAATGGGCGGAAAAATATTTTTGAAAATCTAATTTCATAAAAAAATTCTTTAAATACTAAACACTTTTCATTATTTCACTATTTTTGCAAAAAAAATTAGCCAGATATTTTCACGAGAAATACCTGGAGAAAGAGAGCAAGATAGCACTGTGGAGCAACAAAATACTTTCAAACAGATCTATTCTAAAAATCATACTTCCAAACCTTTGGTGATTCAAATCCTGTAGCATAGAATTTCAAACGATCTTGTGATTAAATTTTATTGTTTTTTTTACATTTTATGCAGTATTTTTTATGCAGTTAGTAAAATATTTAAATTTATTTTTCATTTAAAAAAAAAAAAATCCATTTTACCCTAAACCCTTCATTCTTTTTGTTTCTGCCCTTACTTCTTCCTGTTTCTGTGATTTTAGAATTATGAATTTTCATTTCAGATTTATAGGGTTTTTATTGCTATGTATGTATATGACATCTAACCCACGAGACAACTTGCATAGTCAGATCCAATCCATGTCAGCCCTTGCGTGAATTTTTAAAAAACTAATTTTTTTTAACCAGTGCACCCTGTGTAAACTAGAAAAATGGTGTGTGGTCTTATCACAGTGCACCGTGCATGTACTATTTGATAAAAATAAATAAAAACATTTTTTTTTTAATCTGTGCGCCATATGTAAAATAGGGCACCGGTGCACTATTTCATTATAGCGCACCGCGCATGTACTGTTTGGAAAAAACAATTTTTTATTTTATGTGTTAATCAGTGCACCGTTTAACATATAACACACCAGGTCTCCTTGTTGATAGAGAGCACCGTATGATAGTCCCCTGTTTGCATGATGCATTTATAAGAATAGGCTGCACTGTGCCCTCCATGACACCATATGCTACAAAAACTAACACTAGAGGATTTTTCTCAATTTGTATGTGTTAATCAGTGCGTTGGTTAACATATAACAAATTTTTTCTCCTTGTTGACATAGAGCATTGTATGGTGTTTTATACTATTTTGGCAGTGCATTTATAAGAACACGATGCACCGATGTCAGTGCGTACAACATTAAAGGCGCACTTGTTTCTTGATTATTTTTTTTTACCTAAAAAGAAGATGATTTATTTATAAAATATATTAATGAGTGATATGGTACAGGTTTCATATTGATAAAGAAATGGTTGACAAGAGATCGAGCAACAAAAATACTGATATCACATCAAGAAAAGCAAAAAAGGCAAGTTCTTTGTAAATTATTTACAAAAAATATTATTTTTGAACTATATGTAAGTTTAACTAATATGTATTGTTTACTGTGTATCATGTAGAGCCACAAAATGACGAAGCTATATAATATTATTTCTGATCTAGGACCAGAAAAGCATAAAATCTTGATGGAAAAATTGCAAAAGGATGAATCAGGTGAATGAAAAAATACTATCGATCCAATATGAGTTTCTTTTCTTAATTTTCATTAATAATATACTTAAAATTATTAGATAACATGTTTCAAAAAATCTATTAATTCACATATTTTTAATGTTATACAGGGACCAACTACTCAGAAAATGAATGTTGTTCTACGAAAAGGAAAAAAATAGAACATGCAAATGAAAATGAATTGCTCCTTAGCTCATTGGGAGTGGTGCTGGAAGTTAACAAAAGGGGGAAAAACTTTTACAAAAGTTTGAGGGATCTAGTGGAATGAATGTATAGACGTTATTTCCACTTACAATATGAAAATCAATCCAATGATTCCAAGAACCAAGTTTTATCTAAACTGCAGGAAGAGTTTCTAGATAATTGGTCATTGAGACATGTCAGACTTTTAATAGAAAAAATGTACAACAACAAGAAGGAAGGAATGAAAAGGTAATATTCCTTTAAATTTTTTTCTAGAATTATTTGTAAATATCACTTTTGTTATATTTATTTTTCATATATCAATATAAAAATTAAATATTTTATTGTCATGTTACATTTTTAGGAAGATTATGAAAATCTCAAAAGATGAACGAGCTAATATAAAAAATATGCCAGTAGGAATGTCCAAAAAGTTGTACAAGGAGATGGTCAAAGAAATGGACAAAATTGCATCATAGGAGGAGCCATCTCAATAACAATGTGCTTCAAATGTAATATGTAATCATTGAATTTTTCGATTAGGTACAATAAATAAAAAATTTAGCATTAAATATTATTTTTCAAGTATTTTCTTGAAGAAAAGAAAAGAAAATGTAACCCATTTAGCATATAAAACGGGATGACAAGGAAGAAAAGGGTTGATATGTAATTTTGTGAATAATTGTTACTTCCTTATAACAACTTAACAAGATTTAATTTTTGTATAGTTTAAGTTGTTTTACAAAAATCATCATTGAATGTATTCAAACAGGTGCTAACATATAAAGAAGAACCATCAGATGAATTGATTGACATTGGGTTAAATATGGGTTATGAGTATATGTTGGCATATCAAAAATTAATTGTGGAATTTATAAGCATCTATCGATCTTGTTTTACTTAGCTCCATCTATAACTAATAGAACAAAAAAATATTTTATATTTAATATATGATTTGTTATGGGGTATAAAACTTGCAGGAAACAAAGTATGGAACTCTGGCAATAGATGAAATCTTGAAAGATGGCATGAAATTTGGTTTTGAAAGAATTTTTATAGTTCGAGTCAATTTTTTCTATGGTACGTCATTTATTTCAATTTACATTGATGTATATAATTTAATATTGTAATTTTCATTATTCTCACCAATGTATATATACTCATTATAGTTTATTTTTATGTTTGTAGCTGGAAGGTGAAGAAGAAGAAAAGAATCAACACCATGAACAAAACATTCCTCAAGATAACCCGTCATTTAAGTAGCTCGAGCAGTGACAACAGTTCAAGCGAAGAATGATGATCATTTTGTTCGGATATCAATGCAATGCATTGTATTTTTTAAAATATTTGTCTCTGAAATCAAACATTTTGTTTAATGTAATGGACATAGTTTCCCAATTTAAAGACAAAGGGATACCAATAATTGTCCCATTTTGTATGAAAAATAGTGTCTTATATATATATATATATATATATATATATATATATATATATATATATATAACAATAAAATATTTTTTAATTTATTCTATTGTGTTCTCCATTGTCGTTGTGAAATGTAACATGACTGATTAAATATATGGATGATTAAATGTTATAATGAAGAGATGTGAAATATGATGATATGATATAAAAAATTAATCCAAAAATCACATTCAAATGCACTAATAAAAATTTAATTGATATGAATAATGTTATAACATATGTGTCGTCTTTTGATGAATAATGAATTTTAAAATATCACAATAATTATGATATGATATAACAAATTAATCCAAACATCAAATTCAAATGCACTAATAAAAATTTAATTGATTTGAATACTGTTATAAGATATGTGTCGACTTTTGATGAATAATGAATTTAAAAATATCACAATAATTGCACTGTCACAGGTCGATGCTTCTAAAAAATACAAAATGAACACTGGTGTGTGTCAGTTACTGTACACTAGTGTGTTTGTATGATAAAGCGCACCAGTGAATTTCTACGACCTATGGGCAATGTACAAAGACCAATACTAATTATAACTCTCAGTGCATTTGTGTGATACTACGCATCAGTGCGTTTATGTGAGATTGTTCACCAGTGTGTTTATACGACCTATGGGCACCGCACAAATACCAATACTAATTATAAAAATCGATGTGTTTGTGTGATACTACGCACCAGTGTGTTTCTATAATACTACGAGCCAATGAGTTGATACGACCTATGGGCACCGCACAAATCCCAATACCAATTAGAATGGCTCAATGCATTATATCACCTACAGTGCGCCTGGTGCAATTTTAGACCTTTATGGCCCATTGCATGCACCTTTGACCGCCTCGAGTTGACTGTCTGGATGACACACACCCGGACGTTTCTAAACATCCTGGGGTGTCCTTTATTTTCCTATACGGGTGCTTCGTAGGTTAGGACTAGTGTGTTTACTCTAAACCGTAGTCTGCGTTAACTGTGATTAGTGCACGGATGAGAAAAAAATCTGTAATAACCTCCGACCGCCCAGTTTTTTTAGTTGTATTGAAATTCCATTAGAAGCTCCGCCAAAACCTCTATCACGGAAAACGGATGTTGTAGAAAATGTTTTTTGACAATTTTGGCCAATTTTATAACACTAAAAAACCTCCATTATAACCTCTGCTAGAGGGTCTTTTCATTATAGTGTATGGTAAAATTGTGGCTATAGCCAAGTCGAGCTCCAAAATGACATATATGTTCTAGATGAAGCAAATAAAACACGTCTCTAAAGCATGTCTACTAGCTAAAGAAGATGAAAGTTGGTTCTGGCACAAACGAATTGGTCACATAAACTTTGAAAATCTTGTCAAGATAAGAAAAAAGGAAGCAGTACGAGAAATGTTGAAAATCTCAAAACCTTCCAACACACTATGTGAGGCATGTCGGCATGGAAAGCAGACAAAAGTCCAATTTAAAACAAAAGAACACTTTTCATCACATCCATTGGAATTGATACATACTGATCTATGTGGTCCTGTGAGAACAAAAGGCTTAGACGGAGAATTATATTTCATGTTAATGATAGATGAATATACCAGGATGACAGCCGTCAGTTTCCTAAAGAAAAAATCTGAAGCATTTGAGTGCTTTAAGATCTACAAGGAGTTGGTTGAAAATGAAACTGATTTGAAAATAAAGTGTTTAAGATCAGATAATGGTGGAGAATTCACTTCCAAATTATTTCAGCAATATTGTGACAAAAATGGAATAAAAAGGCAATTTTCAATAGCACGAACACCTCAGCAAAATGGAGTTGCTGAAAGAAAGAATAGAACTGTACAGGAAATGGGTAGAACAATGTTGAAGGACTCAAAATTGGATGAAAAATTCTGGGTTCAAGCAATTGATACGACAATCTTCATTATCAACCGAAGTCTTCTCAGAAATAATTGCAACAAGACTCCATATGAATTATGGAAAGGAAAACTAGCTAATGTAAAATATTTTAGAATCTTCGGAAGCAAATGTTATATCAAAAGAGAAGATCAAAATTTGGGTAAGTTTGAATCACGTGTTGATGAAGGTATTTTTGTTGGTTACTCACGCAAAAGAAAGGCCTATAAATGCTATAATCTAAGATGAAAATAGATAGTGGAGAGCATAAATGTTACATTTGACGAAGATGGTGTTCTAGTGAGTAATGATGAGGATCTAGAATATTTGAAACTTGAGACAGAGGCTGAAAAAGACACAGATAAAATTGTAGAACAAGAAGCAACTATCAACGAGGAAGAAGTAAACAATGATCATCAAGATATACCAGAACAACAACAAGAAGCTCCTCCAAAGAGAACAAAAGAGTGGATTCAAAAGAACCATCCATCAAATCAAATCATTGGTGACATAAATGAAGGTCGACAGCTTCGTTCATCACAACAAGCTCACATTTCTTTTCTAGCAACCTTTGAGCCTAGTAGTTTTGAGGAAGCCAGCCAGAATGAACATTGGGTAGCAGCTATGAATGAAGAATTGGATCAAATTGAGAAGAATAACACCTAGGAATTAGTTCCATGACCAAAATATAAAAATTTCATTGGGACTAAATGGGTGTTCAGGAACAAATTGAATGAATATGGGCAGGTTACCAGAAACAAAGCAAGATTGGTTTGCAAAGGCTATGCACAAGTGGAAGGAATTGATTTCGATGAAACATTTGCACCAGTTGCCAGAATGGAAGCCATCTGAATGTTTCTCGCCTATGCATGTTCAAGAAAAATCAAATTCTACCAAATGGATGTTAAGTCAGCATTTCTAAATGGAGAATTAGAAGAAGAAGTTTACATCGAGCAACCTGAAGGTTTTCTGCTATCACAAAAAGAAGACTATGTCTGCAGGTTAAAGAAGGCTCTATATGGTCTCAAGAAGGCTCCCAGAGCATGGTATGCTCGTCTTGATGGATATCTACGTCAACAAGGGTTCAAGAAAGGTACTGTTGATAGCAATCTTTATGTACAAATAGATAAAGATAATTTAACAATTGTTGAGGTATATGTGGATGATACAATATTTGGTAGCAATGATGATCGACTAAGTAAGAAATTTCCTACAAAGATGCAAAGTGAGTTTGAGATGTCTTTCATTGGTGAGCTGACATACTTCTTAGGGCTTCAAATATCTCAGAAAGAGAAAGGAATATTTATATGTCAAGCCAAGTACATCAAGGAAATGCTCAAGAAATTCAAAATGGAAGATTGCAAACCCGTCCTTACTCCAATGGTAACAGGTTGCAAATTGAGCATAGACGACTCATCTAAGGATGTGGATCAGAAGTTGTATAGATCTATGATTGGTAGTATTCTATATGTAACAGCCTCTCGGCCAGATGTTATGCAAGCAGTTGGACAAGTAGCAAGATTCCAAGCAGCACCAAAAGAATCACATATTATTGCCGTCAAAATAATTCTTCGATATCTAAAGGGCACAGAAGAATATGGCTTTTGGTATCCCAAGGGTAACAATCTCATTATTCAAGCCTTTACAGATGCAGATTGGGCAGGAAGCATTGATGATCGTAAGAGTACTAGTGGAGCAACATTCTATCTAGGTGGTTGTCTCGTATCATGGTTGAGCAAAAAACAAACTTCAATCTCGTTATCTACAGCGGAAGCATAATACATTGCAACAACATCATGTTGTACTCAAGTCCTTTGGATGAAACAAACTTTGCAAGATATTCAAGTACAATTCAGTGAGCCTATTCCCATATTCTGTGACAACACTAGTGCCATCAGCATCTCCAAGAATCCTGTCATGCATTCAAAAACAAAACACATTCCGATCAAATATCATTTTGTTAGAGAACAAGTCGCTGAAAAGAATATCAAACTTGAATATGTTGGTACAAAAGAACAAATCGTTGATATATTCACTAAACCTTTACCTCGTGAAGCATTTGAATATCTTCACCAGAAGCTTGTGGTTCTCCCAAGTTCTCATTATATTTTCCTTATTCAGAAAATAAAGGGGGAGTGGAACTGCGTACATGTCTGCAAGATGGTTGTGTGTCAGGGGAAGTTACCCTTTTCCATTGATGTCAAATGGGGAGAGAATGTTGTAGGAAGAGGTTTCATTATTGCAGGGGGAGTACTTTTGTTTGCATCAATGCCAAAGGGGGAGATTGTTGATTAGTGGTTGTCATTGATGTCAACCCAAGCAGCACCAGGGGCTACCCTGATATTTCATGGAAATTTTTACTTCAAAATTTACTCTATTCCGAGTCAAGGATATTTGGGATGGTTTCCACTTGTTGAGATGTTTTCGTTGATATATGGCACACCACATAATTCTTAACGGTTTGAGAGATATCTGTGTTTGAAGTTACTAACCCCAGTTAGTGGGATAAAAGCCCATGGGGTTGTGGCATGACACTAATAATTGGTTGTGATCATTGAATAGTAAATAATTAATAATTTTTTAAGCTCCTAAAATCCCTCCAACATTCACTTGTTGAAGTCCCTCTCAACCTAAGAATTTATATAAATTGTGATCCTCATATCCTCCTCATGTAAGGATTTCGCTACTAAAAACAAATCATTGTGGAATTTTCGCTATAACTTTTTTTTTGCAAAGCTTCATATGCTAAAAAAAAAAAACCACTTGGGTGAAATCTTTTTGAATCTCGTGTCCAAATTTAAGTTCTTGGTTCGCTATATTTTTGGAGATAAGATCTATGGAGGTTAGGGTTTTTGCAGCCTTCTAAATTTCATCTCAAAGAGGTGACCTTGGGAAAATCAATCATAACTCTCTCTCTCGCCGAGAAAGGTGGAATTGTATAAAAAAAGGTGGATACTTCATGGACCATAGTTTTATGTATACCAATTTCATAGGCTTGAAGGAGAAGCAGTAACATACGGCATGATGTACGAGTTCGCTTTACTAAACCAGTCCATAATTAGGTCATTGTGACGGATTGGGCATAAATTTTCCTTGAAGAATCCAAATCAGGTCGGACTTGTGGCATTGGAAAGAAGACTTAAGGGATGCTACGACAACAAATATCACATATTTTGAATCTAAAATCACATAGATACATCGGATTCAATATCGAGCTCTTTAGAAGCGAGAAAAACTAGATCATGTGTTGTCGAGGTTGCAAAGGACCACACTTTCTGAGACGACAAAGAAAAGAAAGTGTTGGGTGTGGAGCCTGATTATCTTGTTTACTTTATATCACAACATTGGACCCCTGTACCTTAAAAGGGGCGGCAACGCCGCCCGTAATTAACCGCTGCCGTGGGGGGTCCAGGGGGGGGGGGGGCGGCAGCGCGTTTCGGAGCCCCCCCCGGGTGGTAGTTTTCGGGGGTAGCGCCCCCGAAGCTAAAAACATATGTAAAATTTCCTTTTAAAGTATATTAATTTCTAGTCAATACGGGCCATTCATTAGGCGGATGATGCGATGGTAGAATTTATGTTTAGATTAGGGTTTTTTTACCTAGAAGGCAACCCCTCGTTTTTATGAGGCCATTGTATTGCGGCTGTGTATTGTATGTGTATTCTCGGAGCGAGAAATAGAGAGGGAGACTGTGAGAGAGAACAGAGGATATTACAATAGATATGTTGTAGGTTTTGTCTCTTCATTTTTTCTGGATAATAGAAAGGAAGGACTGGCTATTCGAGGTGGACGTAGCCCAAACTGGGTGAACCACGTATATCTGTGCCTCTCTAGTTTTATGTGTTTTGTGTGCTTTTATTTTCTACATATTTTATGTGTTGCATTGCTCCATAATATATAATTTTCTAATAGAAAGGTGCGGAAAAAAATGATGCCCTGAGTAATATCTAGGTAAGTATATTCTGTATATGTTTTTTCATCTCTTAATTGCATTAGGTTCTTTATATTCTGATTTGTTTTTTTGGTTTATCACTGGCATATGCTCTGCAAATGAGGTAAGTTTGATATTATCATGTCATGGGTATTTTCTTGAAGACTTTTTGCAGGTATTATATATTCATCAAGATAAGACTCAATGCATTATCTATTATTCTGAAGAGTGAGAAAGGGTAGTGTTATCACTCTAGTAATTCTAAATTTGTGAGATTTTTGGTTTTTAGTCAAAGAACACTAAAGGTAACCACAAACCAACTTCAAACTCTAGGATCTAGCCTTCCTAGGGTTCAGAGAGGGCTCTCTCTTTAAAATTTTAATTTTATTTATTTATTTGTAAATATTAGGTTAGTTATGAATGTGCAACTTTGGTTTGGTTTTGGTAGATTTGGTGGGGAAAATCACTTGAAAGGATGGATAGTGGGAAATCTATTTTTCCATTGGGCTAAGGAGTCAAAATCAAGAAAACAGAACCGGGTTCAAGGCCAAAAGGTCAAATGTTTTCAGGGCAAGATAGATAACCCTTGAAGATCTTGAAAATTTGTTTTCATGAGGTGGTATGTTCGGGATAAAGGGAAATTAAGAATCCTTTGATCCAGAAAAGGAAGTAGTAGGAAGAGGTCAAATGAGAGAGGGAGAAATTAAGGGTTCCCTACACTGGAAATCAGAGGAAAACATAGAAATGATAACTAGTTAAAAACAGGGTGCTCTTAACAAATCATGTAGTAATAGTCCTAGTTATTCATTTAAATTTAGAACAAACATAGATGGATGCATGTAACAAACAAAGATAACAATGAAAAGTGAGGAAATACTTCACTCCAAATAGCTCATCACAGGATTCCTGAAGTATGATGCCAATTGGTTTGATCCAGCCCGATACTCGAAATTTGACACACAAAAGCTTTCAAGTCCAACAAAAATGACTATAACAATCTCCAACAATTTTATTCCACACAAAATACTTCTAAAGATGAAGTATTTATACATAGTTCTTTTAAAAAATATGCCAGAATGCTTCTAGGAATTATCTAAGGGAAATAAAATATATTTACAAAAATAATAGAGACAACTGCTTAATAAATCAACAAGCTGTCCTATTTATCCAAAAGAAATAGAAACTACTTTGAGGATAAGATGCAGCTGGCTGCCTTGGTGTCTTCCTTGCTGGCTTTAGATATTTTAAATTTGTTTTGTAATATGATCTGCCTTGTCTGATACTCTTTCTCTGATTCTCTTTATTCACTGATACTCTCTAAACTCTAACACTCTTTAACCATAGTCAAAACTCTTTACTGTTGTAAAAATCTGTTTTGACTATAAATCAGAAAACAATTTTCTTCTCCTTTCATCTGTTTGTCTTTTATCCTTCATAATAATTCTGCGAGTGACTGCCAATCCTCATCTTTAGGGATTTTTATTTTCTTTAATTTCCTAAAGTTTTCATCAGCTTCAGTGTATCTAGCAAAAGTTGGCTTGATGACAAACAAGTGTCTTATCTCATGCTGTAAATAGAATAAGTTTTCAAAACTTTTGAGTAAGACTTTTCCTGTTGGAGTGCCTTGTACTAGTGGTTTATGTACTTGTTCTTTTGAAAATTCTCTAATCTTTTTATCATAGTCATTTTGAGGCATCAGTTTGTCATTAATGACCAAAATTTTAGGCAGTCCTTTTTTCCTTAAATTTGTAAACTTGACCATAAACCTGGTTATGGCAGTATTCATATTCTCACACTTTTCTTCCAGTTTCCTCATTAGATTCTTCTTTGTAGTAACTTTCCTAATTTCTAGGATAGTTTCAGTCCTGTCAGTAATCTTGAGTTATTCTAACTCTTGTCTGTTTTTACTGTTAAGGAATGTGATCAACTTTAAAGCTTGTTCTGGTTTATCAACCAATTCACTTTGAGTCTTTTGAATTTCTGCTTGGGCTTTTAGTAATAACTCTCTCTGCTCAAATATTACTTGAATTGAAGGCCATACATCATGGATGGCTTCAATGACATTGTTCCAAAGATACTTTTTGATATATGATATTTGTTCCTTCAATGCCAATTCATTTTGCAATTTCTTCAATTCTTCATTTAATCTGATGGCATTTTGCTCATATTTTTTTGCATTTATCTGAGCCAATTTGTTTGACTTCTCAAGATTTTCTACCACCTGTTTCAATATGCTGATTTCATTTGTTTTAAGGGACATTTCCTTCGTAGCTTTCACCAATTTGTTGGCTTCATTTGTATGGTGAACCACTGTTGTATATGATTCAATAGCTAAGGTTGTGGAAGAAGTTACTGGCACTGCAGTAGCCAGTGGTTCTTTGGGTGCCAAATTTTCAGCTAAAGTTGAAGTCACTACTTTAGTGATTATAGGAATAACTGTAGGAATCTCTGGTATTTTTGGTGTTTCTTTCTCCTAGACAAGCTTGTCCATCTGTATTTCCATTTCCTTAATTTGGGTTGTCAACTGAAAAAATCAAATTCATCATGTCATCTTTTTCTTTTTGTCCTTCTATTATTTCTTTTGTTTTGAGGATGTTCATTTTGAAGAAGTTTAAATTGTTTCCTCAAAGCTGTTATATCTTCATTCTTCTTTTTAACCAATAACTCTGCTACTTTGATATTAGTAGGGTCATATCCCACCTACAAAACTAGTTCTTCTAAGGATTTTATCCTGAGATCTTCTGCATACAAAGATGCCTTATCTATTTTCATCCAATCTTTCATGTTCGAAATGGTGTTCTAGAGCCTCTGAGCACTCATGGCTTTATTTGTGACACTAGAGTATAGCATATCTGAAGTCTATATATGGAACTCAATTTTATCAAGAGCATGAACCTTATCTGTCTGGACTTCCAAATCAACCTTCTTATAATCTGCCACTGTCTTTGGAGATTTGATTGTGGGTTGCAACATTGACATAATTAGCTTTTGATTTGAATAATCAAATGTAGACAGAAGTCTGTTTTGCACAGTTGGTGTCTGTTTGAGATATTGAGAATAAATATTGTTTTTTATCTCTTCATTCTTCAACTTGATCTGTTTGTATTTTTCTTTGATGTCTAGGTCTTTCTCCTCAACTGCCTATGATGAAGAGGCTTCCATGCTCTACTGTATTTCTATCAACTATGTATCTTCATTGTTGACTTTTTCTTCGTTCTGATTCTTAGTGGCTGGATCATTGATGATCACAATGGAAACATCTGTTTCGGGCAAATTAGTGTTGGTATCTATAAGCTCTGTTTCTTCCACATCAATTGTTACCTTTCCTTTACCTGTTGAATCTAACTTGGGCCTTTTGTTATATATTAACTTGAATTTAGTTTCAGTTGTAGTTTTTGCAACATAAGCTCCTTCTTCCCTTACTCTCTTAGTGGATTTTTCTTGCTAATTCGTAGTCTCCAAAGTTGACTAGTATCACTTTTGTTTACTGCATCTGTTAAGGTATTTTCAGTCCACTCAATCTGATTTGAAAATTTTTCTATCTCTGGTTTTGCTTCATGGATGAAGGGTGTTAACTTGCATTTAACCCTTAGTTTGCTTAGGATCCCTTGTGGATCATAATTCCAAGGAAAACTTTCTTCAAATTTGAATTCTAATAACTTCTTTGATGCTTCTTTCTCTGCATCCCTGTGATTGCAGATGAATGGCCCTATTTGATTCTTTAGTTTGAATTGAGTTTTCTTCTTTGCTGCCATGAAATTTATAGAATCAGAGTTTATGATCTGCCTGATATACTCCAAGGCAAATATCCTCATTGAAGCCTGTTTGGGTAACTTGTAAGGTAACAAGTTTGACCCAAATACTCTGATCTCAGTATATTTTTCATATAAGTACCGGTCACCAACTTTATTCTGTTCTGACAACTGCAACATATTTTTCATTTCTTCATTTATCCTTGTGTTGTAGTGCATGAACACCCTCCAAAATTTTTCTCTCCTTAAATTTTTGAGCCCCTATCCTTTTGAAAAGTGGAGTCAGTCCTAAATTCACCTTTTCAAAATCTCAAGTCGTTAAGTCGCAAATGTGGTTAACCCTTTTAAATTGCGACCCCGTGACCTTGCAACCCTTCAGGTCGCTGAGTCACTGGGTCGCACATCAGCCCGAAACCAAACATCTACGACCTTACGACCCTGCGACCCCGCGACCCCCTAGGTCGCAAGGTCGCAGAGTCGCTAGGTTGCACATCACATTAACGTAGCTCATTTGTGACCTTGCGACCCTCATTTATTGCCCACACGTGCGACCCCTTTATATATAGAAGGGTCGCATAGGTCGCATTCAACTTGCATGACAGAAAAATAAAACGCCTCTGACAAGCCAGCTAGAGCGCGATTTTCCCAGGTAAGTTGCCTAATCCTCCTGTTATTTCTTTTCTAAGATAATTGTTACTATTTCTTCCCCTTGCCCCTAACCTATTTTAACCCTGTTATGCTTTTGATCAAGCTCCCCGGCAATCCCTCTACAAACCTGCCAACCCCCTTCAGGGTTTTTAACCATTCAGATCTTTGTGGAAAGCTTATCTGCCCCTCCCCCCTTCAGAGACCTTGCCTCACTCACCAATTAAGACTCCTATGACCATGGTCGACGATCTTATGGTCGCCGTGTGTGTTTTCTAATCCTTTTTTCCGCCGCAAGTCCGCCAAGCCCTAGAGTGACCCTACAACCTGGCGACCTAGCGACCTTGGTCACTAAGTCGCAGAGCCGCTAGGTCGCATATTATGAAAAATTCAGAATGATGCGACCCAGCGACTCAGCGACCTTGCGACCCAGTCGCAAGTCGCTAAGTCGCCAGGTCGCACTTCCGTGAAGATCTCAACCATCGCGACCCAACGACCTTGCGACCTCGCGACCTAGTCGCAAGTCGCCAGGTTGCTAAGTCGCTCTTCTGTGAAATTTCAAACCAACGGGACCTAGTGACTCAGCGACCAAGTCGCAAGGTCGCTAGGTTGCAGGTTAACCCACTTCCTTGAAAATGATTAAGGAGAGGTAGGAGCAGCCCACATATTTATAAATGATGGCATATGTTTTATCGTGGGATTGTTTTATGAACATGCCACAGGACATTGAAGCCGAGCTAGAGTGTGTATCCATCTCGTTAGCCTCAAGTGACATGGGGCCTCCAGCAGTTCGCAAAAGAACCAAAAGCCTAGAGATAAGAATCTCGGAGGAGGAAGTACCTCTTCCTCTTCCCCCTAATTATGGAGACACTGCCTGCACATTCGGCGAAGGGGACAGTATGAGCTGGTACCAGGTGTATTAGGAATTTACAAACCTGAATTTCCGGAAGACCTCCTAGACTGACAGGCATACATTCAGGTTAAGAGTTCCAAGCTGCACTACGCGGGGGCCCATCTGCCTGTATTCCCATGCACCAAGCTGATTGAATGGATCCTGCAAAGAGTCGACCCCAAGATCTAGGTCATTCGGGACCATGCCAGGAAGTCCTTCGCAAATCTAAAGGGGCAAGATGCAGAATTCTATTATGCGCTTCCCGCTCGAGAGCAGACCTTCACTGATGAATGGGCCATTACTCATGCAGTTCCCATACCAAAGACTTTGAGAGGATGGTGGGAGGACCCGAAAAAGTTCCGGCTCAAGAAGGACCAAGAATATCAGACAGCAGGTCTCAGGAAGGTCTACAAATTCGTAGCTGCAATGCTATGTAGGATGTATGGCCGCCTCGATGCCACCTTTTTCAACGGTGCTTGGGTCTCTCTGATGTACGCTATAACTGTGGATGGTACTCGCTTCAACTGGGCCAACATGATAGTAGCGGCCCTCAGGTCGAACATATCTATGGAACTGGCACCTGATGAAGGGTATGCGTCAGAATTGTATATGGCATCTTATCTCCTAGATGCAGTGTGCGCAAGGTGCCACTTTGAGGGGTGGTTGCATAACTGGGACCCAAAACATGGCAGTCCAATTCACAAAGATCTAATGGTGTTCTGGGATTCCAGGTATAAGCAAGACATGGAGTCAATCGCAGGTAGCTTCATCCCTGCCCTCTACGTGAAACTGTTTGGAAAATACCCCCTGTGCATGTCCGAGCGAGCCATGGAGACAATAACTCAAGTGGCCCACTAGTTTTCGGACACTATAGTACCATCATCCGAGTCTTCAGGTCGCTCAAGGCCCCTCACGCATTGCCCCGTTTCGTAACAAACAAGGTTCTCCTCCAAGAAACTTGTTATCAAATGTCAGGCGGTTTCTCCAAAGTCCTCACTAAGGGTAAGAAGAAGCCATGGCCCACTCTACTGCTCACCATCGGCGCCTACACAGTGAAGGATTTTAGGGAAGTAGAAGCAGAAGCCGAACCAATCAGGAGATTCTTTCTACCTCCCTTGGCACACCGAACATATGACCCCTAGAGAATTATCCTCGCACACTGCAAGCAGGCCAAATTCAAATGGAGTTACCAGCATACTGACTGTTCGGCTGAAGATAGAATAAAGAACTGGTACAACAAGGATATAGAGGCTGCTCCAGCAGAATCAAGTGATCAGGAGGAGCAGGACAACCAGACTTTAGAAGAAAGGATTCATACACTGGGAGGAACCTCATCCTCCAAAGCCAAGAAGCCGAGGACTGGTACGGGCCATAACCCTTCCGCCCAACAAAGAGAAAAGGAGGCCAAAGCTAAACAAGAGGTTGAAGAAAAGGCAAGGGAAGAGGAGGACAAACGAAAGAAGCAACTGAAAGAAGAACAAAGGAAGAAGCGGGCAGAAGAAAACCGCAAGAAGAAAGAAGAGGAAGAAAAGGCAGAAGTTGAGCGCCAGCTAAAAATAGAGCAGGACAAAGCGGAAGCTGAGCACCGGCTAAAGGAAGCACAGGACAAAGAAGAAGCCGAGCGCCGACTAAAAGAAGAAGCCGAGCGCCGACTAAAAGAAGAACAAGACAAGGCGAAAGCAGAGCACCAATTGAAAGAAGAGCAACATAGAGCTGAAACAGAACAGAAGAGGAAGGAGGAAGAAAGTAGGAAGTCACAAGAAGATTCCTCCAAAGGAACACCACCTCCCGAGAGAGAGAGGCAAACCGGATTGCCACACATCGAGGTTCCCCAAACAACTCCTGCAAACAATGTGCGCTTTTCCCTCTCGGAATTGGGTACCTCCCAGGATTTAGATGAGGGAGTGCTTGATCTCACTAGACTCACCTACGATCAATTCACACACAAGATCGCGCAGGAAAAGAGAAGATGTTTGGCACGAGACCCTGCTGCACCCCTTACAGTCACTACAGAAAAGGATATAGTCTTGGACACCAGGAACAATCTAGTCATGATCGCATCAGCCGATACCGCTTTTGCAGCAGCCACCGAGGAGAACGTGAGCAGGATGAGCAGAGAAATTCTATCCCTGCAGAATAGACTACAGGCCTCCGAACTCAAGACAGCTAAATCAGAACAAGAAAATAGGGCGCTACAAGAAGAGGTCCGACAACTTCAGGCTAGGGATGCCCCTAGTAATGAAATATCACTCATTGTACAGGGAGAGATGGTCACTTTGGAGGCCACCATGAAACAGGTATATTTAGAATTGTTCACAATAAAACAAACCGTAGCGCCACTATTGAAAGCACAGGCAGAAACCAAGAGGAGGAACACACAGCTAAGGAAAGCCTCTACTGCCTTGGACAGGATATTGGAGTGCTCTAACAGGTATCCACAAGCTCCGGCCATGTTGCTTAGAAAGGATTGGATTGCCACCCAGAATGACAAGGTTCAAATCCGGATAAAGGTACAATCCAAGGAGATGCTTATCAAGGATCTTGAGAAAGTAATGTCCGCATATGATCATCTGATTAGCGGCATCGACTCAATGGCTGGAGTACACCACATCTCGTCTTTGGGTGCATTAGGTGAAGAGAAAACATGGGAAGAAGTCTCCAAAGATATCCAAGCATTCCTACAGCCTATAAGGCAAGTGGCTGCCTCTCAAGACTTGCCGGCATCAAGAGAAAACATGGTTCAATTCATCGTGACACCGGTCCGAATCTACACTAAACTGACCTCCTTGTCGAATCAGATCACAATCAAGAGGGAAACTTTGATTCCAAATGCTTTGAGTGTCTTCACAGGTTGAGAGAGGATACACCTAAGGTCTCCCCAGTAGCTGCATATTATCGGGCCTGGCAGAGTTATCTTAAAGAGCAGCAGCAGATAGAAGTTCCTGACCTCGCAATCACCCAACTACTCCCATGACCAAGTTACATATTGTAGCGAATATAAGAGGTCGCAGGTAGCAACAGCCAAGGGGTCGCAGGTCGCAGTTATAGCCCAGGTCGCAAATCGCGAATTCCATCAAGTCGCGGAGCATCCCAACAGTCAGGAATACAAAAAGTCAGGGATACCCAAGGGTCAATTTTGTCCTATAAATACCCCCTTCGGGGAATTGTAAAGGATCTTTTTTCGAGGACTCCAAAGGAGCAGAGAATTGTATAGCATTGAATGCACTCTTTATGAATGAATACAAGCACTTGTTTTGATTCCACTCTTGGATCTGATGGGAGTTAATGTGTTAACATTGTGAATATTTTGTCTGATGTATCTGATATCTTTCTGATTAAGTCATCTGCGTTTTCTGCTTATATCATTTATACATTTCAGCTCACTAAATGTTGTTAATGATGTTAGGTTGTTTATTTAGAAAATGTTAAGCAACTCTGTTACTAACATTTATCTCATCTCTGGAAACCGCTTAAGTGAAGGGCGCTCTAACCATAAAGAACTGTTTCTTCTGTGGTTCGAACAACTTTTTACAAGCATGACCCTAGTGATGTGCTGCTAACAACATTTCCTTTGGCTGCATGCTTTTAACTCATCTTGCTATTCATAGTGTTTTATGTTTGTTGAGACTCATCAACCATTTGCCTTGTACCATCCGGATAATCGTGCGTTCACAGGTCTGCGGAGCTCGTTCGTGTCCGAGAAAAGGAGTATTCAGCAGTAGGCGGACCCACACCCCGGACGGGATCCCTATCACAAACGGTTTAGAGTCTGATTGGGACTTTTCACCAAGGAGATCCCTTACTGTTGGCCGGACATATATTCGCATCAATGGATTTGGTGCTAGAAGGAGGGCCTAAATGGCAGGCTCCCAGCACACAAGTAACATCCCGTTACAAACTCCCCAAGGGGATATCATGTATGAAAACACTGGTCCTCCACCCTTAGAAAATTCCCGGGAGGAGGAAGCCCCTTACTATGAGGTCACTTTAGATCAACTAAGGGCCCTGCGCCCTATCGCCCGC
Organism: Pinus albicaulis; assembly: GCA_034641835.2. NCBI lineage: Eukaryota > Viridiplantae > Streptophyta > Pinopsida > Pinales > Pinaceae > Pinus > Pinus albicaulis. The sequence goes on from CM076581.1 coordinate 627,081,797, forward strand.
AACCTCGTCAGGGGTTTACAGCAAGCCCCAGTCACTAGTTCCCTGGCCAATCATAGGATTCCCGTAGCTAACCACACTCACCAGGGAACCCTTGTAAACTCCCTACCTCAACTTGTGGGTCTTATGATTGAAGATTATGTCGACGCAGTTGAGCGTAATTCTGAAGAACCCCCGGACAGCCCTCAAGGGGCTGAAGAGGGTGGCCTCGAAATCACTAAACCATAACCCAACACCGACCCTCAACCCGGCCGAACTCTGAATGATAACACTCAAACAAACAACCCACCTGGAGGAGGAGCCGGGAGGGGTCGAGGAAACAGAGGCCAAGGAAACAAGGGCCGTGGACAAGGCCGGAATGCGGGCCACCACCATCACCACAGAAACCAGAATAGATTTTTGTTCCTTTATAACTGGAGAAACTTCAGGAATGTAGGGAACCGTGGGAGAAATCAGGACATGCAGTCCTATCATGAGGGCGAAGCATCTGGGTCAGGCATAGGGAGCGAATCTGAAAGTGAAATAGGGCATGTTTACATACCGCGCCACTAGCAGGCTAGGCATGTGCAGCCGCTGGCTTGGATGGCACAATCTCCTTTAGCCCTCCATGGCCCCCTCCATGACATGCCTCAGCATCCCGAGAAGCACCTCCCTAAGTTCGACCCCGAAAAGGGTACGCTGGCCGAAGATCACATCAACAACTTTTACTTGGCCTTACAAATGATGAGAGTGCAATCTGACGATGTAGCATGTCGTCTTTTTCCTCATACTTTAGAGAATAAAGCTGCTACCTGGTACTGATCCCTCCCTGTTGCTTCCATTTCTTCCTGGGAGCAGTTTCACGGTATTTTTCTTTAAAAAATTTCGGAAGACAAAACTCCTTCCATGCTCCTTACAGAGCATAGTACTTTGAAGTGTCAGAAAAAAGAGAAAGACAAAGATTTCAATCAATGCTTCGCTACAATATTGAACAAATTCCTGCCGAATATGGCCTTAGATGATTCCATCACCATCGACTAATACACGCGGGCTCTCCCTCGGGATATTGCCGTTTTCGTGAAGCGTGAAACTAGAGCTACGCTGGCGGCAAATTACACCACTGCCCTCGCCGTCGAAAGGAATATGCTATCCATTGGAACCATCGACCATGATGGTCGGGATGATCAAAAGCCTACCACGAAGAGAGCCCAATCCTCAAACCATAAATCCGGAGACAAAGACAAGGACCCCTTCAATTTCGAAAGTATCACAAAATCCCTCAAGTTACTGACCAATGAAGTCTCCGATCTGAAGAGGAAGAACAATGATTCTGTCCCAGGTGCTAAAACGAAGAAACCTTTCTTCAGAAAGAATAACCCCACAGTGAACCAGCCCCTGTCAAACTCAAGTGCTGGCCTCAATGTTGAAGAAATCGACAAGGAAAATTTTTGTTCTTTCCATCAAGCCTCCCACTCAGAGAAAACTTGCCCCCAGTGGATCAATAGCATGACCGCTGTGGTGAATCAAATTCTGGAAGACCAAACCCCTGGAGATCTAGAAGAGGATGCTACTTCAGACAACGAGGAGGTCTCCCCCCCAGATGAAGATATGGGTTCCACTGTCCTCGCTTTTGAGGTCATCCGCGGAGAAGCTCCTCCTTCCACAACTGGAATAAACTTGGCTGACAACCCTAAGTCTAAACCCCCTCGAAACTATGGCTTGAGGAGCAAAGGCCCAATCCCTAAGCAGTCCTTCGAAGAAAAAAGAAAAGATTTCTTAAGGAAAATCTTGCCACCAAACACAAAAAACCAAAACAAGACACCTGAGAAATTTAGTCCAACTAATCTCCGAGAAAGCCCCAAGGCTAAAGCTTCATCTCTTTCCCCTAAACCCACCACCGAACTTGCCTCACACACAAATTCTGGGTATAACATTATCGAGGATATGAAGAAGACACGGGCCAATATTTCTCTCTACGAGCTCGCTCGCATTTCCAACCAGCAAGATCTTATCCTCAAAGCATTTGCCAATCTACCGGCGACCAAACCCGTAAGCACCACATCTGCCCAAACTGTTGCTAGTCCTCAATCTATCGTGAACACCGTAAACGCCAACTCTAGGGGATCCACACCACCTTTCCTCCTATCCTTCAAGATCTTTAACTTCAATGTCCACAATTGCCTCGTCGATTCTGGCGCATCCACGAATGTTATGCCCTTATCTGTATGCAAGAAGTTAAACATCTGCCCTGAGAAAACTGACGTTGGGATCATTCAACTCGACAGATCTAAAGTCCTTGCAGTAGGTGAATTAAATAACGTCATCATCCGCCTATCCTCCGATTCTAGAGTGCATCAGTGCATTGACATATTAATCATGGATATCCCCGAGGCTTATGGCCTTCTTTTGAGCAGAGATTGGTCCAGCAAGCTTCAGGGATACTTTGCCACTGATTGGTCCCACCTGTGGCTCCCTTACAAGGGCAGGAACAACCAAATCAGGGTCGAAAGTGAGCCTTACATGAAATACACTGTGAATAACCTGGACGCAACTAATGAACCAGTTAGTTTTGCGCAAGAAGAGCTCGGTATGTGTTTCTTAGAATCCATTTTCGGGTGCTATCAAACTCCCCAATCTCCGATCACTCAAGACGTCCAGTCTGAGTTACTGTTGGTCACTGAAAACCCCTCCGCCTCAACAAAAGACCCGTTAGAAACCGCTGCCCCGAGTGCGTCCCCAATGTGCTCGGATAGCCTTGTCAAATCAGAAGATGAAATATGGACCTTGTACTATGACGGTTCCAAAACCCATGACGGGGCTGGCGCGGGCTGCATCTTGCTGGATCCTCAGAAGAACAAGTTTCTAATTTCCTGTCGGCTAGAGTTCCAGTGCACAAATAATACAGCCGAGTATGAGGCATTGCTGCTTTGACTCAAAAAGGCCATAGATCTCAAAGTTCGTTGTTTAAAGGTAATTGGCGATTCTGAGATTATCACTCGTCAGGTACATAACACCATCCATTGCTTGTCTCCACATCTGAAAGGTTACCAGCAAGAGGTATGGCGTTTAATTTGTGCTTTTGACGCTTTTGGTATTAAATCCGTACTTAGAATGCACAATGCAGCAGCTGATACACTTGCCAATGCTGCTACTAGGTTCACCCCACTTAGAGATGGATTTTCTATTGAAGTTATTTACAAGCCATCCGTACCAGATAATGTCACTAATTTGCGCGTCTTCAATGATGACCAACAGGTACTGGATTTCATGCTCAATACGGACGTGTTCAAAGACGCAGTTATAGAATAAGAGGAGCATGATCAGGCCTTGCAAGAGGCACTAGGAGATCGTAAAGAAAATCCCATACCCAAAGGGATTGTGTCACTCGAAAACTTGTTCGACTTACAAAGCCGTTTTTGAGGGCCCCCCAACACGAAGGTGCAAAGTTCCACGTTAGCGCACCAACAAATAAATCTCGGGACGGACAAGGATCACAAGTTCGTCAATCTTGGTAATGAACGCAACCCTCAGGAGAGGCAATCATTCACTGAGTTATTTAAGAAATACCGAGATGTGTTTGCCTGGACATATGACGAGCTACGAACCTATGACACGCGGATCATCCAGCACGTGATACCCATGAAGGAAGGAGTGAAGCCTTTCCAACAGAAACTGAGAAAAGTACACCCCACCTTAGAGCCGATGATCCAAAAGGAACTAAAGAAACTCTTGGATGCGCGTATAATTTTCAAAGTTCGACATTCAACCTGGGTGTCGAACTTGGTCCCAGTTCGCAAGAAATCTGGCGAAATCCGTTTGTGCATAGACTTCCGGAATTTAAACAGAGCTTCCGACAAGGACAACTACCCGGTGCCCCCTATGGAGCAGATCCTTCAAGTTGTATCAGGGTCGGAAATGTTCCCTTTATTGGATGGGTTTTCAGGGTATAATCAAGTACTAGTGGCTGAACCCGATCGGCTCAAAACCACATTCAGAACTAAATGGGGAACATTCGCATTCAGATGCATGCCCTTTGGCTTGATTAATGCCGACGCGACCTTCCAAAGAGCCATGGACATCGCCTTCAGAGGCCTCATTGGGAAAAGCGTAGTAGTATACCTTGATGACGTCACCGTGTTTTCAAAACGCAAATCCGACCACTCACACCACCTCAAATAGATCTTTGAAAGGTGTCGGAAATACGGGATCTCACTAAACCCAAAGAAAAGCATTTTCGCCGTCTTCGAAGGAAACTTGTTGGGGCACATTATAAATCGGGACGGCATAGTAGTGGATCCAGAACGTGCAAAAGTCATCGCTCAGATACCGCCCCCAAGTGGTAAGAAAGCTATGTAGTCTTTCCTCGGCAAAATCAACTTCGTGCGAAAATTTATATCAGATTTCGCCCAAATTGTGAAACCATTGCAAGGTATGATTAAGAAAAATGCTAACTTCAAATGGAATCCTCCTGAGAAAGAAGCGTTCGATAACATCAAATGGGCCATCGCAGAAGCGCCTGCTCTTCATAGTCCGGATTTCAGCAAAGGCTTTATCTTGTACACCTTTGCCTCAGATTCATCTTTGGCTACCGTCCTCACTCATAAAGATGACAACAACGATGAACAACCCATATCATTCATGAGCGCTCGATTACAAGGTGTCCAGCTGAATTATCCAGATATTGACAAGCAAGCTTACGCAGTGTACAAGGCAGTTAAACACTTCAGGCCATATATTTTGAAGAGTCACGTCACAGTCTTTGTGCCTCACCCAGCTGTTCGCTAACTTTTCATACAGCAACAACTAGGCGAGAGACGAGGCAACTGGATGATGTGCCTTCAAGAATATGACCTGGAATTCAAGCCAGCACACACTGTAAAGGGCCAAGGACTATGTCGGATGGCCGCGGAGGCAGCAGACTCACGAAGCATTGAAGAAGAGAGTTGGGAACACGAAATCAACATGTATCAAGCTGATAGCATATCCCGACAGAATACCTCCTCATGGTACGTTGATCTCCAGCAATATCTGAAACACGGTAGCATGGGCCCCACTTTGACCACTTAGCAGAAACGTGCATTAAGACTGAAAGCTGCATCCTACCAACTGGTGCAGGGTAAGTTGTTCCGCAAACACCATAGCGGTGTCCTGCTACGCTATTTGGAGTATGATGAGGCACAAAAAATTTTGACGGAACTCCATGATGGTCTAGCAGGTGGACACTATGCGGGAGATACCATTACTCACAAGATCATGCGTGCCAGTTTCTATTGGCCTACTCTGTTCAAAGACGTGCACGCTTACGTACGAAAATGCCCACAATGCCAAAAGTTTGCAAATAGGGAAATACGGCCTTCTGCCCCGTTGCATTCTGTCGCAGTGGAGGAACCTTTTCAGCAGTGGGGACTGGACGTGATTGGGGAAATCTTGCCACACTCTTCCAAGCAACATAGATACATCCTCATAGCCACGGACTACTTCACAAGGTGGGTTGAAGCAATACCGTTGCGTCAAGTCAGTGATCAAGAGGTAATAGCCTTCATCACCCAATACATCATGATCAGGTTTGGCGTTCCAACCTCCCTTGTTTTTGATAATGCAACATATTTTTCATCTTTTAAATTATATGAGTTTACTCTAGAAAACGGTATAGTGCTGAAACACTCTACCAATTATTACCCCCAAGGAAATGGGTTAGCTGAGTCAACTAATAAGAACCTCATCCGCATCATCAAAAAGACTTTGCTGTCCCAACAACGAAATTGGCATAACGCTCTCCATAATGCCCTATGGGCTGATCGGGTCACAGCCAAGCCATCTTTGGGCACCTCCCTGTTTTTTCTTGTATACAGCAAAGAGGTTATTCTTCCTCCCAACTTGTCTCTCCCAGCGCTTCAATTATAGCAAGAAACTCATGGCATCCCTTGCCCTGCCTTACAAGCCTGAATAGACACATTGTTGAAGCTGGAGGAGGAAAGGTTGAAAACCCGAGAAAAATTCGCCATCCACCAAAGTCAAATAAAACGATGGTTTGACAAGAAGTCTGCCAGAAACAAATTTTTTGAAGTAGGTGACCTGGTCCTCAAGTGGGACAAAGCTCACGAGGATAAAGGAAAACACTCCAAATTCCAGGCCCTGTGGACAGGTCCCTTCCAGATTAAAGAAAAGGTCGGCTTGCATACCTACAGGCTACAGACCCTTGAGGGGAGAATTGACGTCCTCCCGGTAAACGGACACGACCTTAAACACTATTTCACCTAACAGCCCCAGGGGGGTCATCATCATACCCTGTACCATATTTCTTTTGTTGTTTTTTGTTTTGTTTTCCTTTGTTTTATTTTTTGTCGTTGTTCTCATTTTTGTTTTGTTTCCAATAAGTCGCTTGTTCCAAGCAGGTTCCCATTGACCCTTTCCCCTGTAGCATCCCAAGTCGAAGGAGGGACGTAGAAGTTACTCAATTGGCAATGCTGTGCCGGAATCTATGCTAGTGAATAATCGCCCTTGAAACGCAAAAGGGACACAAGCCTGCCTGTGATATGCACTCAATGGGGAAACACAGTTAAGTCCCAGGAACCGAGCGTAGGTAGCCTGCGGCCTGCCTACTATGCTGGCCCAAGGGACTACTGTACAAAAGAAAGTCTCGGTGTGATCGGTCACTGGACGGAAAGGGGGCAGAGTTGACCACAGGAGACAAAAGGACATTCGGGAAAACCCAAAAAGTCCTCATATAGACCAAGAGCAACCTCTCTTGCAAGCAAATAAGTCAGGATCCCTCATCTACCCCAGGCAATAAATGCCACAATTAAATAAGTGCCTTGAGCACAGTCAAATAAGTGTCCGGAGCACATTTAAAATAAGTGCAACTAGCACATGAATAAGGGTAAATGATTGAGAAAGGCTTCCTGCGCAGAGAGGCGATGCGACGACTCCGCCGATGTACTGACCAAGCTCACTCGCAGCGGAGCAACGTCCATGACTCCTAGGCAGTGACTCCGCCGGGACCACCAGGTTCGCTGGCAGCAGAGCAATACAATGAGGACGAAATAATTATACCAGATCCTGGAAATCTCTGAGGTTACTCGAACCTTTTTCGTCCAGTCTCCAGGAATGAAATATGATAGGCCCGCACCCTGGGACACGCAGATAAGTGGAGCAAACATGCAAGGGCTGAGGACAAAAGTAGTGGGACCCATGAAGTGGAAGGATCAACAGGCTTAGCCCCCCACCCCCCACCCGATGAAGCACCAACAGAGATCGTGGGTCCTACTAGCGAATCACCATTTGTTGTAGCTGCTACAACACCCTCCAAAATTTTTCTCTCCTTAAATTTTGAGCCCCTATCCTTTTGAAAAGTGGAGTCAGGCCTAAATTCACCTTTTGAAAATCTCAAGTCGCTAAGTCGCAAATGTGGTTAACTCTTTTAAATTGCGACCTCGTGACCTTGTGACCCTTCAGGTCGCAAAGTCACTGGATCGCACATTAGCCCGAAACCAAACATCTGCGACCTTGCAACCCCACGACCCCCTAGGTCGCAAGGTTGCAGAGTCGCTAGGTCGCACATCCCATTAACGCAGCTCATTTACAACCTTGCAACCCTCATTTATTGCCCACACGTGCAACCCCTTTATATATAGAAGGGTCACATAGGTCGCATTCAACCTGCGCGACAGAGAAAGAAAACGCCTCTGACAAGCCAGCTGGAGCGCGATTTTCCCGGGTAAGTTGCCTAATCCTCCTGCTGTTTCTTTTCTAAGATAATTGTTACTATTTCTTCCCCTTGCCCCTAACCTATTTTAACCCTGTTATGCTTTTGATCAAGCTCCCTGGCAATCCCTCTGCAAACTTCCCTACCCCCTTTAGGAATTTTAACCATTCAAATCTTTGTGTAAAGCTTATCTGCCCCTCCCCCCTTCAGAGACCTTGCCTCACTCACTAATGAAGACTCCTATGACCATGGTCGACAATCTTATGGTTGCTGTGTGTGTTTTCTAATCCTTTTTTAAGCCGCATGTCCGCCAAGCCCTATAGCGACCCTGCGACCTTGCGACCCCGCGACCTGGCGACCTCAGTCGCTAAGTCACAGAGCTGCTAGGTCGCATATCACAAAAAATTCAAAATGACGCGACCCCACGACTCAGCGACCTTGCGACCCAGTCGCGAGTCGCTAAGTCACCAGGTTGCACTTCCGTAAAGATCTCAACCATCACGACCCTGCGACCTCGCGACCTAGTCGCAAGTTGCCAGGTCGCTAAGTCGCTCTTCTGTGAAGTTTTAAACCAATGTGACCTCGCGACCAGGCAACCAAGTCGCGAGGTCGTCAGGTCGCAGGTTAACCCACTTCCTTGAAAATGATTAAGCAGAGGTAGGAGCAGCCCACATATTTATAAATGATGGCATCTGTCTTATTGTGGGATTGTTTTATGAACATGCCAGAGGACATTGAAGCCGAGCTAGAGTGTGTGTCCATCTCGTCAGCCTCAAGTGACATAAGGCCTCCAGCAGTTCGCAAAAGAAACAAAAGCCCAGAGATAGAAATCTCGGAGAAATGCATGTTCTCCCCTAATTATGGATGTGCACACACACATTCGGTAAAACATGGTAGAGTATGAAATTTAATTGCAGTATATTAGTAATTTACAAAGCACGAATTTACGGAAGACCTCTGAACCGGCATGCATACATTCAAGTTAATAGATCCAAACTGCCTCTCTGTGAGGGGCCCATCACTTTGTATTCCCATACACCGAGCTGATTGAATAGATCCTACAGAGAGTTGACCCCAAGATCTGGGTCATTCGGGACCATGCCGGGAAGTCCTTCGCATATCTAAAGGGGCAAGATGCATAATTCTATTATGCGCTTCTCGTCCAAGAGGAGACCTTCACTGATGAATGGGCCACTAGTCATGTAGTTCCCATACCAAAAACTTTGAAAGGATGGTGAGACGACCCGAAAAATTTCCGGCTCAAGAAGGATCAGGAATATCAGACAACAAGTGTTAGGAAGGTCTACAAATTCATAGCTGCAATGCTATGCAGGATGTATGGCCACCCAGATGCCACCTTTTTCAACGGCGCTTGGGTCTCTCTGATGTACGCTATCACTGTGTACGATACCCGCTTCAACTGGGCCAACATGATAGTAGCAGCCCTCAGGTCAAACATATCTGCGGCACTGGCACCTGATGAAGGGTATGCGTCCAAATTTTATATGGCATCTTATCTCCTAGATGCAGTGTGTGCCAGGTGCCACTTTGAGGGGTGGCCACATAACTGGGACCCAGAGCATGGTGGTCCAATCCACAAAGATCTAATGGTGTTATGGTATTCCAGGTATAAGAAAGACAAGCATCTCCTCCAAGAAAATTATTATCATATGTCAGGCAGTTTCTCCAAAGTCCTCACTAAGGGCAAGAAGAAGCCATGGCCCACTCTACCGCTCACCATCGGTGCCTACACAGTGAAGGATTTTAGGGAAGCAGAATCCGAACAGATCAGGGGATTCTGTCTGCCTCCCTTAGCACACCGGACTTATGATCCCGAGAGAATTATCCCTGCACACTACAAGCGGGCCAAATTCAAATGGAGTTACCATCATACTAACTGTCCAACTGAAGATAGAATAAAGAATTGGTACAACAAGGATAGAGAGGCTGCTCCAGCAGAATCAAGCGATCAAGAGGAGCAGGACAACCAGACTTTAGAAGAAAGGGTTCATACACTGGGAGGAGCCTCATCCTCCAAAGCTAAGAATTCAGAGTGAGTACAGGCATAACCCTTCCTCCCAACAAAGAGAAAAAGGATACCAAAGCTAAACAAGAGGCCGAAGAAAAGGCAAGGGAAGAGGAGGACAAACGAAAGAAGAAGCTGAAAGAAGAGCAAAGGAAGAAGCGAGAAGATGAAAACCACAAGAATAATGAAGCCAAAGAAAAGGCAGAAGTTGAGCGCCAACTAAAAATAGAGCAGGACAAAGCAGAAGCTAAGCGCCAGCTAAAAATAGAGCAGGACAAAGCAGAATTCGAGCACCGACTAAAAGAAGAATAGGACAAGGCGGAAGCAGAGCGCCAATTGCAAGAAGAGCAACATAGAGCTGAAACAGAATAGAAGAGGAAGGAGGAATAAAGTAGGAAGTCACAGGAAGATTCCTCCAAAGGAACATCGCCTCCTGAGACAGAGAAGCAAACCAGATTGCCACACATCGAAGTACCTCAAACAAATCCTGCACCCAAAGTGCGCTTTGCCCTCTCGGAATTGGGTACCTCTGAGGATTTAGATGAGGGAGTGCTTGATCTCACTAGACTCACCTACGATCAATTCGCGCACAAGATCAAGCAGGAAAAGAGAAGATGTTTGGCACGAGACCCTGCTGCACCCCTTACAATCACTACAAAGAAGGATATAGTCTTGGACACCAAGACTAATCTGATCATGATCGCATTAGCCGGTACCGCTTTTGCAGTATCCACCGAGGAGAACGTGAGCAGGATGAGCAGAGAAATTATATCCCTGCAGAATAAAATATAGACCTCCGAACTCAAGATAGCTAAATCAAAACAAGAAAAGAGGGCGCTACAAGAAGAGGTTCGAAAACTTTAGGTCAGGGATGCCCCTACTAATGAAATATCACTCACTGTACAGGGAGAGCTGGTCACTTTGGAGGCCACCATGAAATAGGTATATGAGGAATTGTTCACAATAAAACAAACCATAGCGCCACTATTGAAAGCATAGGCGGAAACCAAGAGGAGAAACACATAGCTAAGGGAAGCCTCTACTGCCTTGGACAGGATATTGGAGTGGTCTAACAGGTATCCACAAGCTCTAGCCACGTTGCTTAGAAAGGATTGGATTGCCACCCAGAATGACAAGGTTCAAATCTAGATAAAGGTACAATCCAAGGAGAAGCTCATCAAGGATCTTGAGAAAGTAATGTCCGCATATGAGCATCTTATTAGTGGCATCGAATCAATTGCCGGAGTACACCACATCCCGTCTGTGGGTGCACTGGGTGAAGAGAAAACATGGGAAGAAGTATCCAAATATATAAAAGAATTCCTACAGCCCATAAGGCAAGCAACCACTTCTCAAGACCTGCCAGCATCAAGAGAAAACATGGTTCAATTCATCGTGACACCAGTCTAAATCTATACTAAACTTGCATCCTTATTGAATCAGATCACAATCAAGAGGGAAAATTTGATTCCAAATTCTCTCGAGTGTCTTCACAGGTTGAGGGAGGATACACCTCAAGTCTCCCCAGTAGTTGTAGATTATCAGGCCTAGAAGAGTTATCTCAGAGAACAACAGATAGATTTTCCCAACCTTACAATCACCCAACTACTCCCATGACCAAGTTACATATTGAAAAAAATAGAGGAGGTAGCAGGTAGCAACAACCAAGGGGTCAAAGGTTGCAGTTATAGCCCGGGTTGCAAGTCGAAAATTCCATCAAGTCACAAAGCATCCCAATGGTCAGGAAGATGAAAACTCAAGGATACCAAAGGGTCAATTTTGTCCTATAAATACCCCCTTCGGGGAATCATAAAGGAGTTTTTTTTTCGAGGACTCCAAAGGAGCAGAGAATTTTATAGCATTGAATGCACTCTTTATGAATGAATACAAGCACTTGTTTTGATTCCACTCTTGGACTTGATGGGAGTTAATGTGTTAACATTGTGAATATTTTGTCTTATGTATCTGATATATTTCTGATTAAGTCATCTGCGTTTTCCACTTATATAATTTATACATTTCATCACACTAAATGTTGTTAATGATGTTAGGTTGTTTATTTAGAAAATTTTAAGCAACTTTGCAACTAACATTTATCTCATCTCTGGAAACCGCTTAAGCAAGTGAAGGGCGCTCTAACCATAAAGAACTGTTTCTTCTATGGTTTGAACAAATTTTTACAATCATGACCCTAATGATGTGCTGCTAACAATATTTCCTTGGCTACATGTTTTTTAACTCATCTTGCTATTCATAGTGTTTTATGTTCGTTGAGACTCATCAACCATTTGCCTTGTACCATCCAGATAATCATGCATTCACAGGTCTGCAGGGCTCATTCATGTCCGAGAAAAGGAGTATTCGGCGGTAGCCCGAACCCACAGCCCGGACGGGATCCTATCACAAACGATGTAGAGTCTAATTGGGACTTTACACTAAGGAGATCCCTTCTTGTTGGCAGGACATATTTTCGCGTCATTGTACACCTTGGTTGCTTTGTTTTTGTTAACATTTTGATCACTAGATGTAGGAATAACTACGAAATTTATGAATAAGTAAAATACGTACATTCTTTCTGAAAAGATGTCCGGAAAATGACGAATAGAGGATTTCTCTCTATGTCAAGATTTTGGAGGAAATGGCGGAAAATTATACGATTGAAAGTATAAAAAATATGGAAAAAGGAAAGTATGTCACGAATTACTCCTTCAATTTGAAAATTTACTTCAATTGATAATGAATATTGCTCTGCCCAATGAAACCGACATTGTTAACAACGGAAAATAAAATGCAGGTAGAAGACGACATCAATTAATGTTGAGCCTAAGGATTTACAGGACAAGAATACATTATGGAATCAAGAAGTATTTAAAATATCTAAGGTTTTGAGAAAATCAGATTTGAACTGGTCATAAATGCTCAAATGTGCACTTTTTCCTTCGAGAAGAGCACCTTCTGCGCACCCTTTTTCCCGATAAGCGCGCATTCCTGGAAATGGAAAAGAGTCACTTTCTGGGACCACTACAAGAAAAGGAAAATTACTCATGTGAAAGCCGCCTAAGGACAACCACCAGCGCCTCCTTAGAAATTATGTGAGCACACAAAATAATATTTGAGCACACAATGGAATCACACCTCTCCCTTGGGTCACCATCCATCATGTACCAAGGGAGGGAAGGATGATTTGAAGCTCACCTATATAAACCCACTAAGAGATGAACAAATGGTGATCACAAGGTTATGCTGGCCAAAGTTGCCCAAGAAACACTAGCATTGTGTGTGACCCAGGAGCTGGAGCTAAAAAGGACTCGATAGTTGGCCACCCAATATCTTAGTCCACCACAACAGAGAGAGAGAGATAGATTGCATCAGAGGCAGAACTTGAAAGACAAACATCCTTGCATCGGGACTTAGAGCCATTGCCTAGGGGCCCTTTGGAAAGTGGGTAAGATTTTCTTTTATTCCGAACATTTAATAAGAATAGGCCATCGAGCCATCATTTGCATTATTACTGTTTGGAACTCTCTATATAGCTTCTTTTGTGTTTTTAGTTTTAGTTTTTTAACCAGAGCATACTTCAACATATTATTTCATTTAAGTTTTATGCTTTTGAGCTCCCCCCACATACTATCTGTTACCAATATTTTAGAGATTAGACCACACTCTCTAAGCTCGTGTGATTTCTTAGACTCGTGTGTCGAATCCACCACAACAGGATTGGCGACTCCACTGACATGTTTCAAGTTTATGTGGTTGTGCCATCTTTTGCAGGAGACCCTTTGTCTATGCTGGAGTGGAGCTGACAATCCTCTAACCCATCTTGTAATCCCTAGACTCACTGAGTTGACAGAATGAAGAAGGCAGCTCCTAATATTTTACTTGCAGGACTTTTGCACGCAGTTTTTTCACACAGAGGCGCATTGTGCGCATTCAGGAGTGATCCGCGCACAGGAAGGCGCACCTATCAAGGGTTTTTGCGCGCAAATTGCAGAGATATTTTTTCTCCCTATTTTCTGCATTTTTTCTGCTTGTAAGTGTGTTGGGCAGCCCCTACTGTATCTGCCAACACCTGTGTTGATACCCCACAGCTTCTGAGAACTAATTTTTTGCTGCTTTTCGTAGGCATTTAGTTAGTTTTCATTTAAGTTGGTTTTTGCAAAAAAGTGTTCACATAGTTTAAGTAGGGGGCGAATTAACCATTTATTTCCAAAAAATTTATGTTTTTTGCACATTCTGGTATGCACACTTAGCTTAACTAGTCCAAGTAAGTGGCTCATGACTACACATGCATAAGCTAGTGTAGAAATTGTTTAGTTTAAATTCAATTTTTGCATTTAGGAAATTGTGGGACTAGGATTGAATCGCCAATTAGAGAAAGTAATATATGTTGTCTTTGCACCATTTGGTGACCCTGGACAAGAATATGAACACTCTACATTTGTGATTCGCCATCTCCCTTTAGTCACTCACATAGACTAACTAGGAGGTTTTGGGAGCGGCCCATTATCCGCAAACAATTTCTATTTGAGCAAGGAACAACGTCACATAGTTTAATTAGGGGACTTTTGTAAAGGATCACTGATATCCATATGTTCAAATTATGAGATTGTTCACCATATTCTCACACACATTCACCCACTAAGAAAAGAAAGCCACCTAAAAATAACTTAAACCAACTCACTAAATTATCCCCACAAGGGCCACAAGAGAAACTATAGATTAAGTTAGGATCAAGGGGGTAGGCATCTAATAATCCGCCTTGATCATGCTTCACATTTGAAACATAGAAGTTGTGTTTTTAGGGAGCTTTAAAATCCACCTATCAGCCCACGGAAAAGAAAACCCGAGCGCGGCAGAGACCTGATCCAGAGGGGGTTAGGCTTAGGCGTAGTGCGTGTGGTATTAGTTGGGGCTACCTGACCCAGCTGATACTCGGTACTATTAGCTAACTACCAAGAAACCCAAGACTCGAACACTCATGTGGGACGGTGGTTCTTAGTGGCCAAAACTAGGGCATCCTTTACCCTATAGGTGACGATGCAGGCAAGCGCCACACCCTTTACCCTTACCTTGGTTGATTCTCTTCGGCTGACTGGGGGCGTCGCCAGCTCTTACGAGACATTGTGCCAAAACTCACAAGAAATCCTCTCAAGTCCTAGTTACTTTTGAGTGTGTGAGGATTTATTAAGTCTTCTAGGATTTTGAGTATCACGCGCAAACAAACAAAACCATTTTTTGCTTGATTGATCACATAGATTAAGTTAAAGGAAAATTCATTTCATTTTCGCTTTGTTTTATGTATGTGGCCATAAAATTTTCGTAATCACAGACTCGATCCCCTCAAAAAAAGTTTCCAAAACCTAACCTGGTTAACACTCAAATGGTTCCAACAGAACATCGTCGGTCCAGGCATCTTTTGGACCTCCCCCCATTATTGGGAGGGGTTCCAGGTCTTTCGCCGTTTAGGCGTCAAAGACGGAACGTTGCCACAGTGGTTGGTTCCTCCTTTCTTGGAGAATCCTTAGTTGGGAACCCTAGTCGGTCTCCCAACACCACACCGCACAACACTCCCCACTTCGTGTCTTCACACGTTTCCATGGCGTCAACCTCCCAGTCACCCTTCTTAGCGGCGTTAAATCTATCAGATTGACCAAGCTCACCAATGACCCCATCGCACATGACCCCAATTGGCCTCCCATGCCCACGAAGCTCCCTTCAGACATACCAAAGTTTGAAGGCAAGCAAGCGGAAGACCCAGGAAATCTTATAATGACCTTTCACCTGTGGTGCTCATTGAATAACATCATTGACGATACTATTCAGTTGAGGTTGTTTCGACGCACTCTTATAGGAGTGGTCGCGAAATGGTACGTAGAGAAACCCCCTGCTTCGCATAGAACCTTTAGCGCCCTCGCTATCGCGTTCCTCACATACTTTCAGTTACCCATTCACCATGATTCGGGAATAGAGTTACTAACTCATTTCAGACAATCACCTTCTACCCATATTTCAGAACATCTCCATGAGTGGAGACGGCGTCGCAATTTATGCAAAGCACAACTCAACAATCGAGTCCTTTTAGATTTATTCTTGAAAACTCTGACAGCGGAGATTTCAAAGGATGTGGCGCAACGTAACCCCACATCCGAAGAGGACTCAATCAGTAAATCCCAATAGCTTGAACTGATCTAGACGTAATCAGGATACATATACAATATCCTGCCTAATGCCCCACGCCTACAATCTTATCAAGAATTTCCAGGTGCATCAAACTCTGCAGATGGAATTATTGGGTCAATGGCCCAAGGGTACCTAGGCAGCAACAATCAGAATCCCGGTTACACACATGGGTATACCCAGAACATGTCTAAACCCGGATTTCAAAGTCATCACATGTAGCAACAAAATTTGACTAATAGGATGATAGCATATCACCAAGGAGGACCTTATCCTCCGACTGAGGGGACCCAGTATGCAAGAAGAAAAAATGACAGAAGAACTCACCCCCAATGGCCAGGTGCAAACATGGGACAACAATATGCTCAGTCCCAAGCACATAACCCACCTACGCAAAAACAATGCACAGGTGAACTTTGTGCAGCCGTCCCAAAATCAACCACACCAGTATGATCAGGAGAAATATCCTCCTAACGTGGTTAAAAGAAAGGTAAAAAACAAGCCCAAAGGGAACCCTGGACAGGGGGGCAGCAACCAACAGCGCCCACCGTGATCCCAAGCTGGAGGTAAATCCAACCATAATTAGAAACAGGAGCCAAGCAATGCCCAAAAGCAAGGCAAAAGGCCACCTCTACGAACAAACCATTCTTGTTCAATATGTGGTGAGTACGAGCACTATAATCACCACTATCCCGAAATCCCTGAGCTTAAAAATCTTTAGAGTAACTGAGGACAAGGAGGACCTTCCCAGACAACTACGGTTATGCAAGAACCCTTCCCACATCAAGGAATGGTCAGCACTCAGTAGCAAAACCCCGACGATTCCAAGAAAAACAACCATGAAATTTACATGGCTGGGGAAGAAATGTTTTTCCAAACTCAGAATCGCAGCTACGACACCCCACCAGACACCATTACGTCAGGGGCTAGTATGAGCGCGCCGACTGCACCTTTAACCATGCCAAAGATTCCTTTGGAACCATTGCCAAAAATGGTAAAAGGGCCTAATAGGCGAGCAGGTAACTACTCGAAAGCAGCCCACAATTACAGCATCGTAGACGATTTAGCTTAGTCACCTACTGCTATGTCCGCTTCAGAGGTACTGCACTCGTGCCCAAAGCAACAGAAAGCCTTACTTTATGCATCAGGCACCGTCGACCCTGCCGACACGCGCATGATGGATTTTGACTTAGACAAAGCCACCCCTAGGCTTCCCTCCATGGTCGCCTTCCAGATACCAGTATCAGTACAGAATATCACTATTAATCGATGTGTCATTAACGAGGGTGCATCCACATGCATCATGTCGAAAAATGTATGGCAGAAGTTAGAAGCCCCCGAACTCAAACCTTCCGTCATCACACTCAGAGCATACGACGGTCGTCCCTCGACCCCCGTCGATCTCTTCCAAAATGTACCGGTTTTTTTAGCCGGCAAGATGGTCCACATAGACATCGAAGTATTGGACGCTCACTTGGATTACAATGTACTCCTTGGGTGGAGTTACATGTACGCCATGTCTACCATAGCCTCCTCCGTTTTCCACATCATGATGTTCCCCCATGAGGATCGAATCATCACAGTAGACCAACTGACGCACACTGAAAAGCGCCCCTTGACCAACACAGATATGGTTCTACCCTATGTAGACACAGCCATAGATGGTCTTTTACGGTATCAAGAATATAGCCCTGGCCAATTCAAACCGTCGTCCGTCCTAGGGTCATTCCTAGGAGATCCTCCTATTATCCCTGAGGTATCGCCCAATGCCACAGGAGCCCTAGTATGCATGATGTCCACATCAAGCACCAAGGTTAGTCAGGACACGGACTCAAGTAGTAATGACACCAAGGCATCAACTACTACAGCCTCCCTAGTCTATGTCGCCTCCCAAACTCCTTTCCTCTACCCACCTCCTGGCTTCACCTCCCAGCAGGTCTTGGCAACACTGGTATTACCCAATATTCATTGGCATTCCCAGTGTGGTATCTCGTTCCTCCTCCAGGAACGCCAGCTACCAAAATTACTGTGTTTGGGTTAAAGCCCTCTGGTCTCGAGGAGCCCCAACCTACCTAAGTAACAGTCGAAACCGCCCCCACAAGGGAAATTCCCACTGCGAAACCAGCAACCATGATAAAGAAAATCGCCAAGAAAGGAAAGAAAGTGGTGACCCCCACCATGCAGAGGGAGTCATCAGCCTACGCTATATGTGATGTCACAGGACACCCTACTCACATATGCCTGGAGTTGGATGAGTTAAAACCACTCCTCGACTGCAAGGCAGGCACCTCAAAAAGGCATTCCCATAAAAAGGAACTTTCCACCAAAATTACAGGAAAAATTTTGCATACCAATCACGCATGTTCCCTCTGTGACAACTATGGGCATTATACCCACCATTGTCCAGAAATACCACGGTATAGGGACACCTTACACGCGATCGAGCGGTCCTATGAAGAGGATCCCTCCACCCAGTCTATCAATGACGAGCCAGGTTCCATCCTATACTTACAAGAGGAGCACCGATACGTAGAGCGCCCCCCAGTAATTCCCATTATACGTTGCACACTATGCGATGAACGTGGCCACTACCTCAAAGAGTGTGCCGCATTGGAGCTCATTCATAGATGGTATCCAATCGAAAGAGTTTACTGCGTGGGGCTACGAGCAGCCCAATTCAATTGCCTATTATGCGTCGACAATCACCTATTGGAGGATTGTCACTACATACCTCGCTTCCAGCTAGCCCTTGCTAGCCTCCGCTAAGCCATAGTTTGTCTTTCCCAAGAATATGATATGGATGCCGAATCCATCGGCAACTCCATGACCCAAGCAGAGGAGAGGAGTAGCTCTATCATGTTCTAATCAACTGAAGAACGACCTAGCAGGGAACCCATAGTTACCCCTACAGGCACTTCAAGAAACCCACCCGAATGCACGTTATGCAAGCAGATGAACCATATAGTAGTCCATTGCCCTGACTTAGCAGCATTGCGACGATGGTACCCCGCCCGGCCTTAGACCATGCATGATGGGACCCCCATATCAAGAAAATTTTGCCTGATATGTCAGGGTAATCATTATGATCGAAATTGTACTTATGTCGCACGGATCCGTCCCACTATCGACATGATTAATGTCGTAGAAAAGAGGACGAGCAATCTCCAAGAATGGCATAAAAGATATGTCGCCGGCTCAACATCCCCGCCACTGCAGTGGTATGTCAAGCCTGATAAGACCACACACCAATCACGTATACCCCAGACCAAGCCTAGGATAACATACGGCCTATGTGATCTGAATGATCACCGCATCAATCAATGCAGAGAACTCAAACCCCTTGCAAAGAGTCTCCGCATAATCTCGCCTCTTCCTCAAAAAATTCTCTCTAATCAAGAGAAGATCACACACACTTACTGCCGAAATTGGTCACACTTTCATCATACATTTAAGTGGACGCATCTCCCCAAGATGAGAGTAGCTAGAGCGGCATTAAGTCAACCACCCACCAAAAAGGGAGGCAAGTCTCAAGCTACGACGCAAAAATGGAAACAGAAGACAACCTGGTCTGCAACCAACCCTTTCCAAGCGTCCACATCTGGAACATTGAGTAGCGTAGAATCTCACACTATCTACTCTGTCAGCGTTGTGATACCTGCACCATTTGTACCAGTCATAATCACGCGCTGGGAAATAAAAACAACTTCCACCTACCAGAAATTGACTATCCTAGTGGGAAAGCCAACTTTAGGCTCACACAGGACCCCATTACTGAGATCCTTCCCCCGCTACATGCCAGTGACACAATTCATCACATACAACTTGTGTCATCGCACACCCAAAATAGGATTTCAACCACCTCCTTGTCACAGGAATTTTGGTTTATTCCTGTCGCAAAAGACCAAGGTACCTTGCGCTTTTGCATAGATTTCCGCAAGATCCAAAACTTGCATACCGCCATCGAACTCCCTGATGACACCTAGCCTCTAGAACAATGCTTAGTACAACTAGAGCTAGTTGATGAAAACAGGCGACAATCGATGCAACATAATGAGGCCCATAAAAAAAGGGTAAAAGCATCATTCGACTGCCACATCACACTTCGCTCATTTACTGAGGGAGAGCTATTCCTTTGCTATGATGTCGCAAAAGAAGCCTTAGGGCCAGGAAAGTTTGAAACCTTGTGGAAAGGGCCCTATATCATCAAACATTGTCTCTAGCAGGGGGCATACATCTTGATGGAACCGGACGGGACCTACCTCACTAACCCCGTCAATGGCCTTTACCTCAAGAAATTCTACCCATAAGGGCCCCTGTAGCCCTTATCCCCTAGAGTTAGAGTACACAAAATCCCAATAGAAAAATATTTTTGACCCAAAAACCTAAAAATGCTCAAAATATCACCATGGATCACCAACTTGAACCCTATTTCGGATTTGATGATGGAGCATCGTGATGGTCTCAAAACTTAGCTGCAGCCGCTTGGGTCATCTACTACCCTGACCAATCACCACTATGTTCAAACGGCGTGTGCATCGGATCAGCAACCAACAATCAGGCAGAATATGATGCTGTTATCAGACTTATGTGTGAGGCCCTCCATCAAGGCATCCGCCATATTCATGTCTACCTAGATTCCCAGTTAGTGGTATCACAGTTAAACCAAACATTTGAAACCAGAGACGCAAACCTATTTAGAAAATATTTGCGTACCAGAAGATTAAGCAGACAGTTTGATTATATTACATTCTCACATGTATCCAGGAATCAAAACCAAGCAGCTGATCGCATAGCTAACAATATCCTAGACTGGAATGCATCGTGAATAAACCATTATACATAAAAAACCAAAAACATATATATCCATCAGCATAACATAAAATTCATAAAATGAAATAGATAGCACACCATGTAGAGCCGCAAAAAATATCTCTCATATATATATCAAAAAATATGTGTATCAGAGTACAAAAATAGTATCACTGGCCCATTGGCTAGCCCAAAAATACAACGATCATCAAAAATAAGGGAAGTATCCTCATAACGGGTGCTTTCCCTATGTAAAAATATACTCTAGGGGGGTGCCCCCTCAAGAGGAGCACCTGGGCCCACCACTGCGCCTGGTGCCACCACCGGAGCTGTTGTCGCCACTACGATAACTACCTGTCATAGAGTAGGCCGGTAGTCCCTCTCGTGGGCCATCACTATCTCTAGCCATGCCTCCTCGAAGTCATCCATAAAACTTCAGGCAGGCATCCCATGGGTCAAACGGTCCACTCAACCCCAGAAGTCCTCTAGAGCCTCCACCTGAGCTGTAAGTACTGCGACGTGCCTCAGCCGCATCCGCACGATCTCTCTCAGCTACTACTTTAGTTGCAGCCGAGCTGCCGCCCTCACTAGAAGGTACAGCACCATCCCCGCTAGGTCCACCGACACCCCCGCCTGGTCCACCTACGGTACCTCCTTCCCGACCACCCAGCGGTCGTGGTAGAGGATCATGACCCACCAGTCGGGCCACTAGGCGTCCCACCTCACCAACATCTACACGAGTAACCAAAATAATGTCAGTTTTAATAAAAAACACTCAAGTACATAAAAACTCGAGTAAGTGTAGAAATATAGAACGTACCTGCGAGACCCCAAAAATAACAGAAAGGGAGACCAATATCTGGATCACCCTGAAATTCCATCCTCGCGTATGGGTGTGGAAAAAAAATCTGCGGATTAGTCTCAAACTAGGCCTTCGTCGTGTGGTTTCAAGAACGACCCACCATGCCACCACTGCCGCGTGGCATCACCGGATCCCACCTCCTCATGTGTGGCTCCCACAACCCCCCAATAGGCACAGCCACCACGATCCTCAGCAACACAAACCTCTCGTACATAATGCTACACAAAATTTTGGCGTACGCAAATGATTTGGATCCACGTTGGACCCTATTCAGTTGCGACACCATACCATCAAAGCAGAAGCGGGAAAAATTGAAAAAATGCCCATTCCTCAAACGACCCCGCCATTCGCACAATAATGGCCAAAGCACACCGCTCAGCCACATCTGTCACTGATGCAATATTTATGCACCCCTCAGTAAGAGGTGCGCCACCGCAATGCCTCCTTCGGAACCTGTCCAGGTTCACTCGTCCAACAGGAAGTGGATACCTCAGCACCTCACCCTGAGGAAGTAATCCAGTCACAAAGTATATATCCGTCTCTGGACAGATAATCAAGTTCGTCCCCCTAAGGACAAACATGTTGCACCTCCTGTGCCAATGTTGTATGATATAACGTAACAATCGGTCATGTGACCGAAGGAACTCATTTTCAGCAAATTACAAGAGGCCCCATGCAGCCAACTGACGACGCACCCCAGCATCAGTAGCTAGAGCGGTCCGGATCTCGGGCCAATCTTGTTCTCTCCACACCAACCTGCCAAGCAACATGCACCCATCAGTTCAGAGGAGAAACATCAGAAGGGACAGCAAAAAACCCAAGTTTTTAAAAGAACCCTGCCCTTGCGCACCTGTTTCATTCACAAGCGCGCCCTTGCGCGCAAAAAGAAAGGAACAATGTGCCTTCGCACGGTTGTGCCTTGAAAATAGGTGCAAGGGGGGCACCTTTTTGCCTAGATCGCCTGCACAATATAGGACAAAAAATTCCCTTTGAGGCCGTAAAAACCCAATTTGTACGGCCCCCGGCATCACCACACTGAAAAAAATTGAAATGCAAGACATCATGGAAGTTACCTCGGCATAATATCACTAATCCCCGGTACACAGGCTAACCACAACGGCAAGAAAGGCTCTATTATCACCTATGATCTCCCAAATCTCAACAAGTACAAATGAATAGGATTAGGGCCATAATCCCATATTTATCACCCTTTTCCAGAACTTTGGAGGTCCATAACAGGAGATCAGAAGGTCCATTCTGCAAACTGTAAGTTGCACCATCATCAATATACCATGACGAACGAAAGTGATTCCCCACATTCGCTTTCCGAAGAAATATTTTTTCAAGCGTCGGCAGGTATGCATCCTCCCATCTTCCTTTCCAAAATTCATGTTTTTCAATAATATTGGATGAAAATAAGATGCTTTCACTTGAGGTAGTTGTTTTTTGCAGGAAGAACCCGCAAACCCTTCACAGCACCACCCACTGAAAAGTTCCGGAGTAGGTATCATTCTACCCTAAGCATGATAGAGTCCCATAAAAATTTGCATATCCTAACATCATTTCCCCATTAGAAATGAACCATAGTGTCCTCATACCCAACCAAGTTTATCATCACCTCACCCTGCATATGATAAACGTCCGCGATGGTCGGTAGAGTCCCCCCTCCATGGCGATCGTCATCCAAAGTAGACCATCCATCACCCCACAAGTGACGCCATGGCCATACCATTTTAGTTTGGGAAGCACCTCATTCCCATCCAAATATCATGCATAAGGTCAAGTTCACCATTTAAACTCAACCCCCTTCTCGGACGATCGGGTTGTACAAGCAGAATGAAAGCGCACCTCCGCACACCGCATTTGGCCCGTCATACCTCCATCAACATAAACCCATCTTCAACATCTTCTGCTTCATCAACCCCGCACATGAGACCAACCAATGGGACCCCTACCCCCAGCAAAACATCGTCCTCACACCTTCAGTGAGCGACCCTCTTTCATGTTTTGGGGTACCCGTCTCTGTGTTTTGTACAAACCAAACCCCAATTATTTTATTCTTTTGGTAAGTGTATAAAGACCGAAAATGATGCCCTTTTCCACTTCACCCTCATATTTCACCTTTTCTCCCATGGCAGCAATCCCCCATCTCCCTTGGTCGAAGTATTTAACCCCCCTCCCCCCCCCATGCACGCACCATTACGACAATCAAAGCCGGTTCATACCCGCCCTGGAAGTCCTACCGACTCTAGGGACTTTTTCCTTCAGAAATACCTATGACTGCCGCCAAGCTGCTCAAGTATACTTCGACCTCGGGCCACTAAATCCTCATCATATGTTTTCAGCTACCTCTCACCAACATGCCTACGTTAAACCCATCATGGTTCGGTTAAGGCTTCCTTTTTTTCGACCTCAACGCCTCTTTTCCAAAAAGGAAGCGGTACCTTGGATGACCCCTCCCCATGAAAACAAGTATCCTCAGGTGGCACTATGGGAGACATCATTGTCCATAGATGTCATCGATCCTCTTGACATTCAACTAAAACAAACGCTTACATGTCACGATGGCATCGTACCTTACAACCATTGCACTTTGATCAAGATCTATCGAAGACCCGTGCCTTTATAAGTGTCTCTAACAACAATGCTTACACAGGAAGGTCCCAGCTAGTACATATGCGTACATTGCACAATGATGTGCCATACCAAGATTACGCATATGGGTACCAAATTCCACCTATCGTCAAAGAAAAAACGCCCCTGAGGGCGTCAGCAGTCATCGTCAACAACCACCAGCATCACTACCACAGTGGTGACATAGACAACACATGTATCTGTCAATTTTGTTTAACTAGCCATAGCATCTCGAGCATGGGACATACTCGCCTCATTGAAATTTTGTAAATATGTTGTATATTTTGTCTTCTTGCAGGGAGTCCCTTAGGCCATGGTTATCTTGGAAACGGTGGAAGGTGTTGTCGATTCCAAAAGTACACGTAGTCCTCTCTCTCTCTCTCTCTCTCTCTCTCTCTCTGCGTACGATACAGAAAAGAAACTATAATTCATTTCGGCTATACAATTCTTCCTAGACCTCACACATTAGGGGGCAACTGTTAACACTGGAAAATCATACAACAGAAGACGACATCAATTAATGTCGAGCCCAAGGATTTACAGGACAGGAATACATTATGGAATCAAGAAGTATTTAAAAATCTCTAAGGTTTTGAGAAAATCATATTTGAACTAGTCATAAATGCTCAAATGCGTGCTTTTTCCTTCAAGAAGAGCGCCTTTCGCACGCCCTTTTGCCTGATAAGCGTGCATTCTTGGAAATGGAAAAAAGTCACTTTCCGGGACCACAACAAGAAAAGGACAGTTACTCCTTATGTGAAAGTCACCTAAGGATAGCCACCAGTGCCTCCTTAGACATTATGTGAGCACACAAAAGAATATTTGAGCACACAATGGAATCACACCTCTCCCTTGAGTCACCATCCATCATGTACCAAGGGAGGGAAGGAGGATTTGAAGCTCACCTATATAAACCCACCAAGAGATGAACAAATAGTGATCACAAGGTTATGCTGGCCAAATTTTCCCAAGTAACACCAGCATTGTGTGTGACCCAAGGAGCTGGAGCTAAAGAGGACTAGATGGTTGGCCACCCAACATCTTAGTCCACCACAGCAGAGAGAGAGAGTTAGATTGCGTCAGAAGGTAGAACTTGAAAGACAAATATCCTTGCATCGGGACCTAGAGCCATTGCCTAAGGGCCCTTTGGCAAGTGGATAAGATTTTCTTTTATTGAAAACATTCAATAAGAAGAGGCCATCGCGCCATCGTTTGCATTATTACTGTTTGGAACTCTCTATATAGCTTCTTTCGTGCTTTTAGTTTTAGTTTTTTAACCAGAGCATACTTCAGCATATTATTTCATTTAAGTTTTATACTTTTGAGCTCCCCCCACATACTGTCTGTTACCAATAGTTTAGAGAGTAGACCACACTCTCTAAGCTCATATGATTTCCTACACCCATGTGTCAAATCCACCACAACAAGCATAATCAAATATTACTGATGGGGGTTGCTCTGGGGAGAAAGTGGATAAGAATCCCAAGATGGACTCATCTGTGTGCTCATCAGTAAAATATCCTAGGATGAAGGAAAGCATGTAAATCACATGTCTTGAACCTTCTGGGAATTTGGCAGTAGACTATGGGGGATTTAGTTTAGGAATTTCAATATGCAGGGGCATAAATGTCTGAAAAATCATGAATCTCTTGGGAAAATCTAGGCCAATATACAACTTGGTGAGGGCCTCTATAGATAAAGGGACTTCTTGAGGGTCAGGTTGAAGTTGTAGCATCTGGTTAATTGATTCAGCGGTAATGGTGAAAAACACTTCTTTATTGGCATTTACAATGGCTCTTTGCTCAAGCACATACTGTTGTTGACATAACCTAATGACTTACTGGAATGGGTGAGTTAAAGGGAAAACATATTTGGGTAAGTGGGATTCCCAAATATGGACTTATTCTTCATTATCTAAGGACTTACCATAGCACCAATTATGAATATCTAGCAGGTTAAATTCAACAATGGGATTCGCTATCTTCTAATCAACATCAGCCAATGGAATGTGTTCAATATCTATGACTAGGGGTTGTAAATGATTGACAACAATAGCAGTATTAGAAGTCATGGCAGGGGTTGGTTTAGGCACTTTGGAAGCTTCAGGTTTTCTAGAGCTCTGCTTTTTAGGAATTTTGGTCTGCTTTTGCAAGTTTAGATAGTTTTCAAAAGTAATTTTACTTTTAGCAGACCCTTCTTGGATAAACAGGCAAAGTATGGTCTCCTTTTCTTTGGGATTTCTTTTCAATTAGGTCTATCAAAGAGGTTTACAGGCTTTTGAACTGGTTTAAAACAAGAAACAAGGGCTTCTTGAGTCTCTTACTAATAAATAGGGCTGAGAGTCTTTTAAAATAGGTCACAGAGGCTTAGGATACCTTCAAAGGTTTTATGGCTTGATTCAGAGCTTGAAATAATTCATAAGATTGAAAAAACTCACAATTTTCTCTCACAATAGTCCGCAACAGTAAAATAGGGTTCCTGGAAATATTTTGACAGGGTTTGCCCTTTTTTTGGGCTTTTTAGTAGTTTCTTTAATTGGTTTTTAAACTCTGAATGTGTTTTTGTTCTTTAAAAGGCCTTTTAAAATTGAAGACAGGCTTAATTTGAGGAGAAAACCTGTTATGCACAGGTATAGAGGTCTAAACAATTTCTACAGTCTTTTCAACAAGTCGAGCAGTTCCTGTCTGATATTTGGAGTAATTATGAACTTCTCAGTGGTCTTCAAGCTGAAATTTGTGGTATTTGGCAAGAAACTGGTTGGAAAGAGGTTTATTTTTAACATTCGAGAGGCTTGCACTGGGTTTATGCACAGAAAATGTAGGAAATGAATGCATTTCCAATGTTTTGTATGCATATTAAGGTTAATGGGAAATGGATTTCAATTGCAGTCACATCGGGCGGGAGCAACAGTTTCAGGCTTCAATGGATTGAAAACAGCTAGTGGCTATCACACGAGGGTCAATGCAAACGGTCGGGATTGACTGGTGGAGTTACATGGAATTTCGAAGTGGGTCTGGGGTTTGTTAATTCGGCAGGATAATTATGCATTACAGTAATGTTTTAATACATAACCTTGGTTTATTATAAACAGTGGAAGT
This sequence comes from Pinus albicaulis, assembly GCA_034641835.2. Classification (NCBI taxonomy): domain Eukaryota; kingdom Viridiplantae; phylum Streptophyta; class Pinopsida; order Pinales; family Pinaceae; genus Pinus; species Pinus albicaulis. The sequence continues at coordinate 627,109,084 of CM076581.1, forward strand.
TAGAGCTTTTAACAAAGGGGATGCAGGTGAATGTAATTTTAGGACTAGCGGGGGATATAGTAGGTAGGTCCGACATATATGACATGTGCGGAATTTAAAAATATATGTTATAATTAAAATTTGGGTTGGGAATTAAAATAAAAAATGGAATTAATATAATAGGGGCTAGGTGTAGTTTAGGGATTTAACAAAAATAGGTTAGAAGTTGGTAATTAATACGAAATGAAGGGCTAGTGAAAAATGAAAACAAAATACATGTTAACTCCAATTTCAAGTGTAAATGATAGACAAAGTAAAGCATTGTTGTCTTTTTAATATTTCACACTTTAACTTAGGACAAATGTATTTTTAGGGTCTATGAATGATTTTTTGAAAGGGAATGAAATTAGTTATTTAGGGTTTAGCTTTTACTAAGTAAAAATGGGTTTTTACTTAGGAAAAAGGGATCATGATTTATGAATGAAGGGTGAATGTTGATGAATGTGGGTCTAGTGTGGGAATTCAATATTTTTAACTAACCAGTCATCGACCCTTGGGTCCGGTCCCAAAAGAAGTCAGAGAAATGCTCTGAGCCTTTTTGAATGATAGTTTAGAATACTGAATATTTGTAGGGGAGGGGAAATTAGTAATTTTTCCCAATGACGCTTTATTACATGATTATTCAACTGCTTTATACCTACCCATCTTTATTTCTAACATTTTTCCTTCATTTTTGTATCTGCAGTTAGGCTTGCAACCTTAAAACATTTTTCTTTCAAAGCATAAACTATCTAAGTGTACCTTATTTCATCCAATGGCTCATATTAAACTATTGAGCTCCTCATTATTCTCTACCCATCTACTGATTTGTCAATTTTAAACTATTTGACAAATCTTTATTCTCTATCTAAAACATGAAATTCAAAGCATGAAAAGTTAAGATTAAACTGTTTAACTGATCATGGATTATGGCATTTATTGACACTCTGCACATAATCATTATTCTTGCAGTAAAAATGAAAGTAGTGGAATTTGGACTTGCTCACTTTCAGGTTTTATTTTATCTCTTTTTTTCTTTTGGGGTCTATATTTTTCTAAATCCTTTGATTTTTCTTTTAGGAATTTTTACCCTCTTTTTGGTTTTTTTTATTATTTTTCATTTTTTCAAAATATGGGAAAACAACTTGCAGAAAGCAAGGTATGTACATATTTACAAGACAATCAAAGTCAATTCAAAATTTATGAACCCTATTATTATAGGACCATAACAGTGGCTCCACATGGGGATGGCATTTCCTGGCGAAATGTCAACAACTTTAAGACTAGTAGTCTTTGACCTTTGACTGTGATGATCCTGTAAGGGTTTGATTTCTACAATGACTCATATTTATGATATTTTACCTCTCAAAGCTTAGGGCCTTCTCTCCGAGCTTCAACTTTTTTAGGAAAATATCCAATCCAATCTGAAAACTACAATGTATATGTATAATGATCACAATGAAAAAACTAACTATTTATTAACTCGGGAGAGTAGTAGTGCTTCAGCATTCTACCATTTACTGGTCCTTCTTGCAGATCATTTCCATCCATTTCTTTCAAAAAGAAAGCAATGTTACCTCTATATACATAAATCACATAAGTTCTTTTCCACATAAAATCAAATTTTCCATGTTTACCTTTGTCTTCTCTTCTGGAATCCCACTTCAACACTTTATCTCCTTTGCAAAAATCATCCTCTTACTCTCTTTATCAAATAAATTATTGATCTTATCCTGAATGACATGAGATTTGATATAAACTTCTTCCCTTGTTTGTTGCAAGTGAATAGTTTGATTTATCCTTCTTTGAATGTCATTTGTTTCAACTTGTAACTCTTGGATAATTTTCATCACTGGTACACCTAGGGAGGATGGAAAAACAACATCCATTCCATAAAAAATTTGGTAAGGGGAAGTACTAATGGATTTTTTAGTAGTAAGTCTATCTTCCTATAAGGCATTGACTAACTTCTTATTCCAAGTTTTCTTATTGTCTTCAAGTAACTTTTTGATGATGTTTACAAGGTTCTTGTTTGAGGATTCAACTAGGCCATTAACTTGGGGGTAATACGCAATAGAATGACCTAAGGTAATATGGTATTTGTGGAAAAATTCAATCATTTTCTTGGATTTTAATGTTGCTGCATTGTCAATAATTATCTTTTGAGGACATCCAAATCTTGAAATAATGTTACTTTCCAGGAAGGAGATAATGACAATATCCGTGGCTTGTCTGGAGGGTATGGCTTCAATCCACTTAGTAAAATAATCAGTGGCTGTCAAAATCCACTTATGTTGGCCTAAAGATGGAGGGTGAATTTCACCAATGAAGTCTAAACCCCATTGTTGAAATGGCATTTCAGTTGAAATAGGTTTTAAAGGGAGGGGTAATAATTTTTTCTTACCCTCAAAAATTTGGCACTTGTGACAGGAAGTTACATATTTTTTCACATCAGCAAAAAAGGTAGGCCAGTAAAAACCAGCTCTCAAGATCTTTTCTGCAATGTTTTTCCAGTATAGATGTCCTCCAAAGTCACCTGCATGAAATTATTCAAGTATTTTGTCAGCTTCCTTCTTTAATAAACAATTTAATAAAATCCCACTATGATCTCTCCAAAAAAGTACATTGTCTAAAATACAAAATCTTACTGCCTTTAGTTTTAAGAATCTGGCTTTAGTTCTTGACAATCTAGGAGGAGCTTGTAAGTTTATTAATAAAAATATAATCTATACACCAAGGTGAGTTTGAGAAGGCTTCACTGATCGTTGGAGTCTCCATCTCTTCCTGGTCATCTACTTGGGCAATAAAAATTATGTCTAGGGCTTTACAATTAGATTCAGCCAAAAGTCTGGCTAATCCTTGACCTTTTATGAGATTTTTGGGTTTTATCTCTATGTCATATTCTAATATAGTGGCAATCCACTCAGCTCTTCTTCCATCAGGACCATCCTGAGTAAGAATGTCTTTTACTACAGAATTTGGGACATAGGCAATGATATGAGAGTAGATAATATAAACTCTGAAGTCTTTAATGTCCTTTACAAAAGCTAACGCTTGTTTCTCCATGATTTTTTACTTCAAAGGGGCATCTCTAAGGGTCTTACTAAAGAAAGCTATGGGCTGTTCAAATCCCTGGTCATTTTTTTATAGTAAAACTGCAGCAATGGTGTGTTCTGAAGCAAATGAAAAAATTATGAAATCCTTCTTAAAGTCAGGACTTATTAGGACTGGAGTTTTGGTTAAGGATTTTTTGATGGATTCAAATGAATTTTTGGCCTGAATAGTCCATTTAAGAACTGAGTCTTTTTTAAGCATGTTATTTAGTTCTCTAATTATCTTAGATAAATTGGATATGAATCTTCTTAAAAAATTAATCTTACCTAGAAAGGCTTGTAACTCTTTGATGTTTCTTGGTGGACTGAAGTTAAGAATTGCTTCTATCCAAGTAAATTGTCTTCTTCTAATCCAAATAAAATTTTCTTAGGGTTTAAAGAGATGCCAAATTTCCTGCATTTAATAAAAACTTGTCTCAAATGATCCAAGTGTTCATTATCTGTTTTGGAAAACACATTAATGTCATCTAAGTAAATTACTAAGAAATCATGTATTTCCTTTGCAAAGGCTATGTCCATTGCTCTTTGAAAGGTTGCTCCTGCACTCATTAGACCAAAAGGCATTTTTACATACATAAACTTGCCCCAAGGAGTAGTAAATATTGTTTTGGCTTGATCTTCTTTTTGGACTAAAATCTGGTTGTATCTCGAAAAACCATCTAAAAGTGAAATCCTAGAAGAGCCAACTACTCTTTGCAATATGTGATCCATTTTAGGTAAAGGGTAATTATCTTTTAAGGACACTTTGTTTAGATTCCTAAAGTTGACAAATAATCTAATCTCTTCGGTTTTCTTTCTTGTTGGAACTAGGTTGGAAACCCAATCAGGATATCTGATTTGTGCAATTATCTGTGCATCATACATTCTTTTCACTTCCTTTTCTATTAAAGGCAATAAAACAGGGTTAATTCTTCTCAACTTTTGTTTAAAGGGATTTTGATCTTCTTTTATTGGAATTTTATGTTGGATTATGTTTGTATCATAGGATTTGAGATCCTCATAACTCCAAGAAAAAACATCTTGATATTCCTTTAAAAATATACTCAAAGGAAAAATATATATTCCTTTAAAAGATAAGTATATATTCCTTTGAGTTGTTGGAGTTCAAATAATTCCTGATCTTCTTGTGTGAGAAAAACAGTATTATTATCATCTATTCCCATTAAATTTATTGCATCCTCATCATCATCATTATTCTGAGAACTTTTAGCATAGTTCTCTTGGAAGGGGGGCCTTATTGTTTGGTCTGGGGCTGTTTCTTTTGCTTTTCCTGAATTTATGTTTTTCCTAAAATTGGGATTTCTAATTTGTTATTGATTATCTCATTGAGGTCTTATTTCTATATTTTCTAGTCTATCCATCATCCTGTCTAAATTTTTAGCTAACATGTCTATTTTTGTGTCTGAATTGGAAGTTTCTTCTTTAATGGTCACTCTTCTCTTATTTCTTAGTCTATATTTTCTGGCTAAAATGTTCACTTCTACACTAACAACATTTGTTTACATTCTTTCCAAGGTTTTTGCATTTCTTTCCCTCAACTGATAAGCCATGTATGTGTCAAATCCATCAGGGAATTTTAGTAGGACAGAATTAGGAGTGGGTTTAATATTTGCAGGGATGGAATTGTAAACACTATTATATCTAGTGTAGTAGTCTTGGACTGACTCATTTGGAGCTCTTCTCATGGCATCAAATTCAGAAAATATCTGGAGTGGATTCTTTTTATTTTCCCATTTATCTAAAAATAATATATGAAGCACAAATAAATCAGTTACACTACCAGAAGCAAGACCTCTAAACCACTTCTTAACTTCTCCTGTTAATTTTTGTGCAAATAACCTCATTTGAACATATGAATCATTAATCTCATGGAGTTCAAAGAAATATGTCATTTTAGTTATGTGTTGCTCAGCTGTATAATGGGTAGCGGCATCAAACTGTGGTATCTTACTCTGATATTCTTGAGGCATGTCATGAAGCTATACTGGTAAGGAAAGGGGAGCATACCTAGCAACCATAGTTTGAAGTTTAGCTTGGCTAGGAGGTAAAGTAGAAGTGTTTGGGGCCGAACTAGAAGTGATAGCTAATGAATTAAAAGTTGTAGTTCAGGTGCTAGGAAATGAAATTGGAATATATGTGGAACTACTAGAGAAAGAGAATGATGTGTTTGAAAAATCAAAAGGTGAGCTAGTGGATATAGTGGATGAAGTAAGTGGTGGAAATAGTACTCTAGGTTGTAAAGGTAATTTAGGGATAAATGGATCTATATATGTGGTGGTATTGGAAGCTACATATGATGTAGCAGCATATAGAGATGAATCTACAACTGGTATTATTGTGGTATATAACTGTGAAACTGAAGGCTTAGTGTTATAGGCTAATAATTGAGCTAATTCAATAGCTTCATCAATATCTTTGAGAATAGTAGCATTAATTTCTTCCATTTTAGTTTGATATTCAACTTTCTTTGATTTAGATTCTACTGTAATATTTTTCTGTTTTGTTTCCAAGAATGAAATAAAAACAGGGTCTAAAACAGCAGTATAAAGATCACTTTCAGATTGACTTCTAAACAAGGAATGCTCGAATTTCAGATCAAAATCTATATCTTGCAAACTTACTAATTCTTGTGGTAATGAATTGACTCTTTTTAATGATACATCGGCTTCTAAATTTTCTATCTGTTTTTTCTTTTTACAAATTTGGCATGGGTTATCTACTATAACAACAGGTTTAGGATCTTGGTTAGACCTGGTATAGTAAATTTTTCTAGAAACCAAAATTATAGTTTTTAATACCCACAACTTATAAAAGCAATCCTAAAGTAAAAGGATGAATAAAATGATTTCCTTTAAGACTAGTTTTATGACTGAGGTTTGGTTAGTATCCCCAGCAGAGTCGCCAGTAATGTTATCACTCTAGTAATTCTAAATTTGTGAGATTTTTTGGTTTTATTCAAAGAACACTAGAGGTAACCACAAACCAACTTCAAACTCTAGGATCTAGCCTTCCTAGGGTTCAGAGAGGGCTCTCTCTTTAAAATTTAACTTTGTTTTGATTTGTAAATATTAGGCTAGTTATGAATGTGCAGTTTTGGTATATTTGGTGGGAAAAATCACTTGAAAGGATGGATAGTGGGAAATCTATTTGTCCATTAGGCTAAGGAGTCAAAATAAAGAAAACATAACTAGGATCAAGGCCAAAAGGTCAAATGTTTTCAGGGAAAGATAGATAACCCTTGAAGATCTTGGAAAGTTGTTTTTATGAGGTGGTATGATCGGGATAAAGGGCACTTAGGAATCCTTTGATACGGAAAAGGAAGTAGTAGGAAGAGGTCAAAATGAGAGAGGGAGCAATAAAGGGTTCCCTACACTGAAAATCAGAGGAAAACATAGAAATGATAACTAGTTAAAAACAAGGTGCTCTTAACAAATCCTGTAGTAATACTCCTAGTTATTCATTTAAATTTAGAACAAAAATAGATGGATGCATGTAACAAAGAAAGATAACAATGAAAAATAAGGAAATACTTCACTCCAAATAGCTCATCACAGGAATCCTAAAGTATGATGCCACTTGGTTTGATCCAGCCTGCTACTCAAATTTTGACACACAAAAGCTTTCAAGTCTAACAAAAATGACTATAAAAATCTCCAGAAATTTTATTCCACACAAAATACTTCCAAAGATGAAGTATTTATACATAGTTCTTTACAGAATATCCTAGAATGCTTCTAGGAATTATATAAGGGAAATAAAATATCTTTACAACAATAATAGAGATAGCTGCTTAAAAAATCAACAAGTTGTCCTATTTATCCAAAAGAAATAGAAAATGCTTTGAGGATGAGATGCAGCTGGCTACCTTGGTGTCCTCCTTTCTGGCTTTAGATATTTTAAATTTTTTTTTGGAATCTGATATGCCTTGTCTGATACTCTTTCTCATATTCTCTTTATTCACTAATACTCTCTAAACTCTGATACTCTTTAACCACAGTCAAAACTATTTACTGTTGTAAAAAAATTGTTTTGATTGTAAATCAGAAAACAATTTTCTTCTCATTTCATCTGTCTGTATTTATCCTTCATAATAAATCTGTGAGTAACTGTCAATCCTCATCTTTAGGAATTTGTATTTTTTTTAATTTCCTGAAGTTTTCATCAGCTTCAGTATATTTGGCAAAAGTTGGCTTGATGACAAATAAGTGTCTTATCTCATGCTGTAAATAGAATAAGTCTTAAAAACTTTTGAGTAACACTTTTCCTGTAGGAATGCCTTGTTCTGATGGTTTATTTACTTGTTCTTTTGCAAATTCTCGAATATTTTTATCATAGTCATTCTGAGGCATTATTTTATCATTAATGACCATAATGTCAGGCAGTCCTTTTTGCCTTAAATATGTAAACTTGACCATAAACCTGGTTATGGCAGTATTCATACTCTCACATTTTTCTTCCAGTTGCCTCATCAAATTCTTCTTTGTAGTAACTTTCCTAATTTCTAGGATAGTTTCTGTCCTATTAGTAATCTTGAGTTCTTCTAACTCCTATCTTTTTTTACTGTTAAGGAATGTGATTAGTTTTAAAGCTTGTTCTAGTTTATCAACCAATTCACTTTGAGTCTTTTGAATTTCTTCTTGGGCTTTTAGTAATAACTCTCTCTATTCAAAAATTGCCTGAATTGAAGGCCATACATCATGGATGGCTTCAATGACATTGTTCCAAAGGTAATTTTTGATGTATGATATTTGCTCTTTTATTGTCAATTCCTTCTGCAATTTCTTTAACTCTTCATTCAGTCTGATGGCATTTTGTTCATGTGTATTTGCATTTATCTGAGCTAATTTTCTTGACTTCTCAAGATTTTCTACCACCTGTTTCAATATACTGATTTCATTTGTCTTAAGAGACATTTATTCTATAGCTTTCACCAATTTTCTAACTTCTCTATATGGTGCACTATTGTTGTAGATGATTTAGTAGCTGAGGTTGTGGATGAAGTTATTGGCAATGTAGTAGCCAGTGGAACCTTGGGTGCCAACTCTTCAGCTAGAGTTGAAGGCACTGCTGTAGTGACCATGGGGATAACTATAGGTGGATCTGGTAAATTTACTGTTTCTTTTTCCTGGAAAATCTTGTCCATCTGTATTTCCATTTCCTTAATCTGGGCTGTCAACTGAAAAATCAAATTCACCATGTCATATTTTTCTTTCTGTCCTATTATTTCTTTTGTTTGAGGATGTTCACCTTGAGGAAGTTTAAGCTATTTCCTCAAAGCTGTTATATCTTCATTCTTCTTTTTCACCAATAGCTCTGCTACTTTGATATTAGCAGGGTCATGTCCCACCTACAACACTATTTCTTATAATGCTTTTATCTTGAGATCCTTGGCATACAAAGATGCCTTATCCATTTTCATCTGATCTTGCATGTTGAAGATGGTGTTTTGGAGCTTCTGAGCACTCATGGCTTTATTTGTGACAATAGAGTATAGCATTTCTGAGGTCTGTCTATGGAACTCAATTTGATCAAGAGCATAAATCTTATCTTTCTGGACCTCCAAATCAACTTTCTTATAACCTGCCACTATCTTTGGAGATTTTACTGTGGGCTGTAACACTGACATAATTAGCTTTTGATTTGAATAATCAAATGCCTAAAGGAGTATGTTTTTCACACTTAGAGTCTGTTTGAGATATTGGGAATAAATATATTTTTTTATCTCTTCATTTTTCAACTTGATTTGTTTATATTTTTCTTTGATATCCAAATCTTTTTCCTCAATGGCCTGTGAGGAAGAGGCTTCCATGCTCTGTTGTCTTTCTATCAACTATGCATCTTCATTGTTGACTTGTTCTTAATTCTGATTCTTAGTAGCTGGCTCATTGATGATGATAGTGGCAACATATGTTTCTGGAAAATCTGTATTAGTATCTATAAGCTTTGTTTCTTCCACATCAATTGTTATCTTCCCTTTACCTGCTGGACTTAAGTTAGGCCTTTTGTTGTATATTAATTTGAACTTATTTGCAACTGTAGTTTCTACAACATAGGCTCCTTCTTCCCTTACTCTCTTAGTGGAATTTTCTGGATGATTTGCAGTCTCTAAAGTATGACTAGTATTAATTTTGTTTACTGCATCCGTTAAGGTATTTTCAACCCACTCAATCTGATTTGCAAATTTTTCTATCTCTAGTTTTACTTCATGGAGGAAGGGTGTTAACATGCATTTAACCCTTATATTACTCAGGATCCCTTGTGGATCATAATTCCAAGGAAAAATTTCTTCAAATTTTTATTCTAATAGTTGCTTTGCTGCTTCTTTCTTTGCATCCCTGTGATTGCATATGAATGGCCCTATTTGATTCTTTAGTTTGAATTGAATTTTCTTCTTAGCTGCCATGAAATTTATAGAATCAAATTTTAGGATCTGCCTGATATACTCCAAGGCAAATATCCTCATTCAAACATACTTGGGTAACTTGTAAGTTAACAAGTTTGACCCAAATACTATGATCTCAATATGCTTTTCATATAAATACCAGTCACCAACCTTGTTTTGTTCTGACAACTGCAATATCTTTTTCATTTCTTCATTTATCCTTGGTTGCTCTGTTTTTGTCAAGATTGTGATCACTGGATGTAGGAATAACTCTAAAAATTATGAATAAGTGAAATATGTACATTCATTCCTGAGCAAAGATGTCCAGAAAATGATAAATAGAGGATTTCCCTCTATGTCAATATTTTGGAGAGTAACTGGAAAATTATTTGATTGAAAGTATAAAAACATATGGAAAAGGAAGGAAGTATATTTGAACACTCCTTCAATTTGCAAATTGGTCAATTGATAATGAATATTATTTGCAATGAAACCATCATAATCAAAGGTTATTGATGGGGGTTTCCCTGGGGAGAAAGTGGATAAGAGCCCAAAGCTAGACTCATATGTGTGCTCATCAGTAAAATATCCTACGATGAAGGAAAGCATGGAAATCACATGTCTTGAACCTTCTGGGAATTCGGCATTAGAATATTTGGGATCTAGTTTAGGAATTTCAACATGCAGGGGCATAAATGTCTAAAAAATCATGAATCTCTTGGGAAAATCTAGGCCAATATACAACTTGGTGAGGGCCTCTATAGATAAAGGGACTGCTTGAGGGTCAGGCTGAAGTCGTAGAAACTGGTTGATTGATTCAGCGGTAATGGTGAGAAGAACTTCTTTATTGGCATTTACAATGGCTCTTTGCTCAGGTACGTAATGTTGTTGACATAACCTAATGACTTCCTGGCATGGGTGAGTTAAAGGGACAACATATTTAGGCAAGTGGGATTCCCAAATATGGACTTCTTCTTCATTATCTAAGGATTTGTCATAGCACCAGTTATGAATATCTAGCAAGTTAAATTCAACAATGGGATTTGCTATCTTGTAATCAACATCATCCAATGGAATGTGTTCAATATCTATGACTAGGGGTTGTAAATTATTGAAAACAATAGCAGTATTAGAAGTCATGGAAAGGGTTGGTTTAGGCACTTTAGAAGCTTTGGGTATGCTAGAGCTCTGTTTTTTAGGCATTTTGGGCTGATTTTGCAAGTTTATACAATTTTCAGAAGTAATTTTACTTTTAGCAGAGGCTTCTTAGATAATCAGGAAAAGTATGGTCTCTTTTTCTTTGGGCTTTCTTTTCAATTAGGTTTGTCAAAGAGGTTTACAGGCTTTTGAACTAGTTTAAAACAATAAACAAGGGTTTCCTGAGTCTCTTACTAAGAAATAGGGCTAAGAGTCTTTTGAAATATGTCACAGAGGCTTAGGATACCTTCAGAGGTTTTCTAGCTTGATTCAAAGCTTGAAATAATTCATAAGATTGAAAAAATTCACAATTTTCTCTCATAATAGTGTGCATCAGTAAAATAGGGTTCTTGGAAAAATTTTGATAGGGTTTAGCCTTTTTTTGGGCTTTTTAGCAGTTTCTTTAATTGGTTTCTAAACTCTGAATGTGTTTTTGTTCTTTAAAAGGCATTTTAAAATTGAAGACGGGCTTAATTTGAGGAGAAAACATGTTATGCACAGGTATAAGGGTCTAAAACAATTCCTACAGTCTTTTCAACAGGTCGAGCAGCTCTTGTCTGATCTTTGGAGCAATTATGAGCTTCTCAGCGGTCTTCAAGCTGAATTTTCAGGTATTTAGCAAGAAAATGGTCAGAAAGATGTTTATTTTTAACAGTAGGGAGGCTTGCACTAGTGGAGTTGCATGGCATTTCGGAGTGGGTCTGGGGTTTGTTAATTCGGCGGGATAATTATGTATTTAATAATGTTTTAAGACACAACCTTGGTTTATTATAAACGGCGGAAGTTAGAGCTTTTAACAAAGGGGATGTAAGCGAATGTAATTTTAGGACTAGCGGGGGATATAGTAGGTAGGTCCAACATATATGACATGTGCAAAATTTAAAACTATATGTTATAATTAAAATTTGGGTTGGGAATTAAAATAAAAAGTGGAATTAATATAATAAGGGCTAGGTGTAGTTTAGGGATTTAATAAAATATGTTAGAAGTTGGTAATTAATATGAAATGAAGGGATAGTGAAAAATGAAAACAAAATACATGTTAACTCCAATTTAAAGTGTAAATGATAGACAAAGTAAAGCATTGTTGTCTTTTTAATATTTCACACTTTAACTTAGGACAAATGTATTTTTAGGGTTTATGAATGATTTTTTGAAAGGGAATGAAATTAGTTATTTAGGGTTTAGATTTTACTAAGTAAAAATGGGTTTTCTCTATCTAAAACATGAAATTGAAAGCATGAAAAGTTAAGATTAACTGTTTAACTGATCATGGATTATAAAATTTATTGACACTCTGCACATAATCATTATTCTTGTAGTAAAAATAAAAGTAGTGTCATTTGGACTTGCTCACTTTCAGGTCTTATTTTATCTCTTTTTTTCTTTTGGGGTCTATATTTTTCTAAGTCCTTTGATTTTTCTTTTAGGACTTTTTACCCTCTTTTTGGTTTTTTTTTATTATTTTTTATTTTTTCAAAATATGGGAAAACAACTTGCAGAAAGAAAGGTATGTACATATTTACAAGACTATCAATTTCAATTCAAAATTAATGCACCCTATTATTATAGGACCCTAGCATGTAGCATGACAAGTGCATCAATCAAGATGCATAACAGCGGCAATAATTTCACCACATGAAGTCTTCAAGTGGGAAACACTGCATACATTTATTGTAAAGGTATCATTGTACTGAGTCATTGTAAAATCATCATTGTAAAAGTTGCACAACTTTATATCCACCAAGAATTGAAGAGGCAGTGTTGGGAGGTCTAGGGTCATCATTAGGTGTTTGTGTCATAGTTGGGGTTATGGTCTAGCATGTCTTCTTCTTCTACACCATTTTATATCATTGTAAAGTGGACCATTTTCCCTGGTATGGGAGTCCATTCTTCTTTTATTCTTCTGTAGGGTGGTAAGCTGGTGCTAGGCTGGTGCATGAAATCACCAACAGGTTCAAGCCTGTGAAAACTTCAGGGTGGTAGGGTGGTGCTAGGGTGTGTTGTAGCTCATTGGGTGTTGTGGCATGTGTTTAGTTGACTACTGAAGAATCTCAAGCATTGGAGCGCCCATCCACTGGGAAATAGAGAAAAATTCTTTTCTAGATTGTAGGATGTTGGAGCTTTCTTTTCAATTGGATTTGAAGATTAGAGAATTATTAGAAAATCATTCAGGTGGTTTTTGTCCCAAAGGGGGTTTCCACCTTAAAAATTGTGTGCATTTGTGTTCCTTTTGTTTATTTCTATCATTGTACAAACACTGATAATAATTGAGGATTAACTAATGCTCTGAAAGATTAATAATAATTTTAATTGAAAGGAATATTGATTCACCCCTCGTCTCAATATTTCCAACACCTCTTAGAGTTTTGACCCAGGTCTAAGAGATGCATCAAACTTACTTTTCTTAGAAGTTACAATTGTTCTACTCTTGGGGGTGTAACAACCTTAATCCTAGGGGGTCTAGATGCTTGACTTTTGGGTGTTGTTTTAGCACTCTCCTCATGCTCCTCACTTTTGTCGTCCTCTACACTATCATAAGGTATTTCTATTAGGTGATGCCATGAACTTCATTGCTCCTGTAACAAGTGAATTATGATTAATTTGATAAGGGCATAGTTGATAAGACAAGTATCTGAGCGTTTTTCCCCTCACACTGACTCTTCCATATGTCGTAAATATTTCAATAAATAATATGGTATATTTATCAGTTTCCCTTTCCTCGGGTGTGCTATCAATTTAAAATGGTAATTAAATATGATTCGAAAATAACCCCTGTACGTAATCAATTTCTAAATGAAAAGGGCTACATCTTCCCAAGGGTTGGGAATAGATGTATTGTCAAAACCCCTTCCCTTTGTCCTCAATTATTCTCCTTCCTGCAAAAACATGACCTTGGTTGATGGATTCACCACATTATTGAAAACCACCAAGCCCCTTTCTGTGGCATCCCAGTTACACTTGCAATTACCTCCTATGTAATTGCAATTATAAATTCATTGACTTCAGAGTGTTGTTCATTTAGGGATTGAGAAAACTCCAGAGTAACCAACTCACTACACTACAAGAAAAAGACCCTCCAGCAGAGGTTATAATGGAGGTTTTTAGTATTATAAAATTGGCCAAAATTGTCAAAAAAACATTTTCTACAACATTCATTTTCGGTAATGGAGGTTTTGGCGAAGCTTCTAATGGAATTTCAACACAACTAAAAAAACTAGGCGGCCTCTAGGAGGTTGTTACATATGTTTTTCTCATCGGTCCGCTAATCAGGTTCCAATGCACCAGTGTGTTGTACTGTGAATGCACTGGTACTGTAAACCTATCACACACCAGGACGGAAAACAAATTTCAGATGCCTCGGGGCATTTAGTAATGACCTAGTGCGTGTCAGCCAGATAGTCGCACCGAGCTGCTCAAAGGTGCATGCACCGGGTCATTGAGGTGTAAAACTGCATCGGGCGACCTATAGGTGATACAATGTATCGGGCCGTCAAGTTATAAAAATGCACTGGCGTGTTAAAGTAAAACTACACCAATGCATGCAATGCCTATTGGACTACCTAGCTGGTATTCATTGATAAATCACACCGGGTGTTCTAATTGGTATTGGTATTTGTGCAGTGCCCATAGGTCGTAGAAATGCATCGGTGCACAATAGCACACAAATGCACCCGTACGCATTATCACACAAACAAACTGATCACTGTAATTGGTATTGGTATTTGTATGGTGCCCATAGGTTGTAAAAACGCACCAGTGCACAGTAACTCACACTCAACATTTTGTATTTTTTAGGAACATTGACCTATGACAGTGATCCAAATTTATACAAGAATGCAACAAAATAGACATATAGCCATAAATACAAAGATGCAGCAAAGATAACACTTCATTTCATTAATATCAAAGAACTGAAATTTTCTTACAAACAGAGTGGAAACAAACTAGCTAAGGCGCTAGTAGCTTATCTCTGAGAAGAGATGTGGCGGCTACAGGCCTCTAAACTGAGTTACAATGAGGCTCAAGGGCCTGTTTATTATAGAGAAACAATGTAAAACCCTAAACATCCAAAAACCTAACCCTAGGAGATGAAGCACCAAAACTATGGGCCCTGTTTGGATAAATTGGTGTTTCAACTTCCCGAGATCGTAACTTTGGCATACTATCTCCGTTTGACGCACATGATACATCGTTAGAAATATCTATCTGAGGAATAAAACTGTTGACTGTAAATATTTATTTTGAAATGGAATCATATATATCGAAGGCGTGATGCCCAAAAAACGTCGTTTAGGGCCTCAAAATGGCTCCGGAAGTTGAGGACTCAAAAAACTACTAAAAATAGTAAGTTGTGCTAAAACTGAAAAACTAAAAGAGATAATGGTGGGGACCCAGGTAGAATAGGTGGGTGACCACCAATATCCACTTGGATCATTCCTCCCCATTTAGGAAGCAATGGTCCCCATTGCGTTGAGTTCCTCCATGAGATGAGGAAACTTCTGTTGAACTTGGTCCCTAGTGAACCACTTGCCTTGGTGCAGGAGTTGGCCAATTTTGACAACTCGATATAGTTGGATCTTCTGTTGGCAAGTGTTCTTGATTTGCATGTCCATGGTACAATATGTGGTGGAATGTTCCATGCAGTCTTGGTTTAACTCTTTTGGTGTGAATTGTTTTGTAATGTCAGAGGTGTATAGTAGAGGTGGGAAGTAGGGACGAAGGCGGTCCACATTGAATATTGGGTGCAGACCAAGAAATGGTGCAATACTGAGCCCGAAAGCATTGTTCCCTATAGCCTTAGTGATGTTGTACAGCCCATATCAGAGTGGGTGAAGCTTGCAGTGGGGTCCAGTGAGGCGATTCTTCTGCAAATATAACCACTCTTTGTCACCCACCTGGAAGTTGTGTGGCACCTGATGTTGATCATGTCATTGCTTGTACTTAGCATTAGCTCTATCCAATATGTCATGAACTTATTGGTGGATGTGTTGAATGTTCTCGATGAAGATGTTCGCTTTTTCATGGTTGGTCCCTGTAGAACATTAAACATATGTGAATTAATAGATTTTTTGAAACATGTTATCTTGGTTTGCCCAATGTTCTCCCTGAAACATGTAGTATAATGAAAATGGAGAATCTCTCTCCCATATGGCACATAAATTCCTCCCATCCTCCCTCAAAACATTCCCATAAAAATTCTAAGTACATCATCAATGTATGGGATCAAAATTAAGTACATACAAACAAAAATTTGTGCAAATGGAGGTGGGTCATAGTCCCACATGTGGAACCAGCACAGTATATCTCCTGACTGCATCAGATAATGATGCGGTAAGTGGTTTCCCAACCACTTACTTGATGCCAAAGTCATCTCACCATGGCTGAAAGTGTGATATATGTTTGGTGTTTTTGGAATGCACCCACAATGATACAAAATCTCCCTTTGATCTCCAAGGGAGTCACCATGTTTAGAAATTTTTGTGGCCCTAATTTGGCCATGAAGATTATATGGAATAATGCTCCTCCTTGGAGTTATGTCCTACATGCAAATGGTAAAATAATGCATATTTTCATCAAATAAAACATTAGGTACACAAACATATTCTTCACCAAAATTTCTCCTCATACAAATGGAGTGGTGCATAGATATATCTCCTCTCATTCCAAAAGAGGAAAGAGGTGGATAAATTAACTCCTTCATAGAGTTATATCTCTCATACAATTCCGCATGGTTCATGCATCTTTGAAAATGTTGATATAGTTCCTCTTCAAAGCCCTTCCAAGTGTAACTTTCCATGATAGTGTTGTAAGACCTCATGGAATAAGTATGGACGAAAAATAACTCTTCATAATCTCTTTGTAGAAAATTCTCCTTGAGCTTGGAGGCTTTATATAATAATATCCTACCATGATAGTAGATGAATCCTTCTTGGGCTGAATATCCCTCTTCATGTAGCCGGTCATCAAGTATCATGCATGTGAAAATATCCTTGGAATAATAAACCAATAGTTGGGATTTCAAATATGGATCAATCTTCCATAGTGACAGCGCTGATGATCTATCACAAATAATATATGTCATATGGCTTCTCTCCTCCTTGACATCTCCCATGTCAAAGGCACATATTGGAAGGTCATTCCTTCCATGCTTCTCCTCCCACAGCACAGAATCTGAAATGAGAGTGGGTAATGATGATGTTGGGAGAATTTATCCCTTGTCCTTGAGTCTACCCAAGACTCTCAACATTGTATCATGGTCTTCTAATGCTCCTATCCCTCATGGATATATGCTTTAAGCATCATGTTGTGAGACATATCTCACCAAATCTGAATCAGGTGGCCTCCCAGGTGGTTTTCCACTAAATAAAAGTGTCCCATGCAGCAATCTCATAAGCATAATAGATGGGACTATAAGGTCCTTACTTACACTATGCAAATCCATCTCTGATTTATATGTGGAAGTTGTATGTGAGGGATATGTGTGAATGCCTTTTACCATTTGAGTTTTTCCACTCTTTCTATCCACCCATTCCATCCGCAAAGTCTCACAATCAGTGGTGACTTTCCCTAAAGTAATCAACCATTGAACACCCAATATCACATTGGTGTTAGGTATGTCAACTACAAAGAATTGATCAGTCAAGGTATATGTCCCCATGGTGACTGATAATGATGGAACATAATGCATGCATTGCATAGTTCTATCTCCTGGAACCAAAACAGAAAATCCCTCAAAAGCAGCACTAGGTATTTCTCTCCTTTGCACTAGTTGGGCATCAATAAAATTGTGGGTAGCCCCACTATCAACCAAAACAGAAACCCTTTAATTCAAGATGGAACCTTGAACTCTTAAATTCAAGTACTTAGGTACTCCTCTCAATGATGCAAGAGCCCCTCCAATTGGAGAAAATGCTCCATTACCATCTCCTGATGGTGTTGTTTCATCTCCTGCAGTGTCAGTGTTGTGACCTCTTCTTGGTTCATCTTCTTCTTCCTCCTCATCATCTGAGAAGACCTCTATGTAGTGTGCCTTTCCTACTGTACATCTATGTCCGAGTGCCCAAGATTCTTGGCATGTGAAGCAAAGCTTCCTCCTCCTCACATCTCTTCGGACATCATCATCAAGAGGTTTTTTATTTTGGCTCTCCTTTGAAAGAGGAGCCTTCTCTTCTTTTCCCTTTGATGGAAAAGAGGGCTTATGCTAAAATGTTGCCTATGCTTTTGGCAAGGCATATTGAAGATATCTAGCCCTTTCAATGGAATCTTGAAGGGTAGCGGGTTTGGTAGACTTAACCAACCCATGAAGAGGTTCATCTAACCCATCAATGAACATATACACCCTTCTTGTTGCAGATAAATTAGGAACCATAACATAAAGTCTCAAAAATTTAGAAATGTAAGTTTCTGGATTACCTGATTGTTTTAGCTTTTCAAACCCCATGAATGGTGCTTCAGTATCTCTTCTATCAAATATTTCCACCAACCTTCTAGTGATCTCTGAATATGCAGTCACATTGGCATGGCCCAATGTAGACTAGCTATGGAACCACCAATCATGTGCTTCACCCTTAAGGTGCAGCGTTGAAATCTTAATGGCCTCCGTTTCCGGAACCTTGTTCAACTAGAAGTAGATGTCAAGTTTCTCTACCCATGATTTGGCAGTGCACTTGGATGACCCATCAAAGTTGGGTAAAAATAATCTGCCCATAATGCAGTGTAGATCATGATTCTGAATGAATCCACCACTTCTATTATGATGCCTTGGTCTTCTATTGTCCTTGATTTAACAAAATTCTTGAAAACTAAAGTTTTCCATTAATCTCATATTTTAAGACTCATACTCCATAAAATATTCTTCAAGGAATTCTTGCTCTTGAAACCCTTCATTTCCCACACCCACAAATGTAGTCATTATAGAGTGTTGGGAAACTTGTGGTTGCTGCACTCATTGATCATTCCAGTGATGAGGCATGCCAGAGCCTTCACCATGATGAAATCCTTTAGGGGATTCCTTGTATCTATCCATTCTCATCTCCTTGATATCTATAGCAATGTATTTCATGGCTCTAAGAAGGATCTTAGGGAACTCCTTCTCTTCATCTTCACCTCCAGATAAAGGGGTTTTACACTTGTATTCTTTGTCATTTGTATAAAAAACTTCCAGTGTGTTCTTCTTTGATACCATTTCTCTCTATTAGTAAGAGGCTCTCCTTCTTCAGATGACATATTGGATTTTCAAGATGCATAGGTTGTGCCAATATTATGCTTTGATACCACTGTAATATTCCCAAATGGGAAAAGCAGAAATATAGAGAAAAATTTTGGAACAATAGTGTAAATCATCATTTAAAAGAAAGAGGAAAATATAGATACCTTTCATATGTTATAACAGCAGCAAAATATACAAATGAAATGGGCCATAAGGTACACAACAAGAAACTACAAGCCTCCAATGGACAAAATCCCTCAAAATGAGGTGCTGCAACTATTTATAAAAGTTGAAAGACCCTTATAGTGCTATTTTATTAGCTCTGCTATAGAAAATGATTATATATCAGATATAGGGCTGATATGCGCCTTAAAATATATATCTATTGCAGATATGAGCACTATACAACCTCCTTTGAAGAACCCCTCAAGGGTTTTTAGCAAAACACCATGTATAAGTTGTAGATCTAGGCCCTAAGGCTACATATCTATTGCAAAATACAAATCTGGAAAGCGTGGTTGATCTGATATGATCAATACAGTAGCCTCCTCCAATAGATCCTCTGAGTGAAAGGCAGATCCCCTTCACTTGAAAATCAACTCTCCAAATGGTGTGTCAATCCACCCCTATGACTCCTCCTACATAAATAATGTAGATCTGGAAGTAAACTACACTGTAGGCTAAATAAAAGGTTGGATTGATGCCAAGATCTGAAAATATGCACAAAGGCCTTCAATATTTTCCTCCCAATGGAATGGAAGCCTCCTCCACTGAAAATGAGAAATGAAATGGCCTAGATCTAGACTCCACTTGCTGCAACCTACAAAACAACCAAACCCTCAACAAGATCTGTGTTGTAAATGAAAGATGAAGCTTGGTCTTAAGCTAGATAGTGGAAAATGTAGTACAAGACTCCTCCAATGGCTTCTCAATGGAAGTGGTGGGATTCCCGATCAGGAACACCCTGTGCTAAACAACACTCTATCTCAGCTAAACAACAAGAGAAATATATATGTCTAAACATGCCATATATTCAGAAATATCAATATACATAAACATAATGAATATGACTATCATCCTCTTCTTTAAATAAGAAATGAGCTTGCAAACCCTAAGCCCCATCCAATAAAATCACTACTTCCACCCAAAGCATATCCATATAAAACTATGTTGTATTTCATTGATGACTACTCCTCCATGACAGTGCTGTTGATTTGGTCAAAGTTGACCCAGTCAAGGTGATCTAGCCTCTTTTCACACCAAAGGGTGCTCAATTAAGCTGCCAAGATCTATCTCTTTCACATTGGCATTGATTTATTTCATTATTAGGAGAATTTTGGACCTCCATTATCCTCTTATTCATAAAACAAATCAGCAAAACAAAATTTAATATTCCAACTAACTCATGGCTAATTGGGACTATTAAATTTTGTTTAAAAAAATAGTTTGAAGTGATTCCAAGGGCATATTGAAGCATTGATATCAGTATTGGGTTCTGAAATTCCTCCCAAAAATAAATCCACGCCCATTAAGCCCTCATAAATATCTACTATGATGCAAGAATAGGAAGAAGTGAAACATGATATATCAAAATTACGAGACCAAGTGCAACAAATTTCTCTCTCACAAAAAGTAACCAAAAATGAAATCGAAGCTAAGATGGATGGTGTGAAGAAATGTGTGGAAGCTAATATGGATGGTTTTAAGAATAGCATGAAGCTAATATGGATGGCATGGAAGCTAATATCGATGGTATAGAAGAAAAACTGGGAGGCAACATGGAATACATGAAGAATGGTATAAAAGCAGACATTGAAGGTTTGAAGGAATATTTGACAAAGTTGCTACAAGAAATGTTTCCTAATGGAGAAAAGGTAGTAGATGAAACTCATGATGGGAAAAAAAAAAATTGTAATCATGTTTTTTCATAGACTCTAATGTTGGATTTAAGACCCACCATATTCCAAAGATTGATATGAGGAAGTTTGATGGCAAGGATCTGGTAACATTGATACTACAGATGGAGCAATATTTTGATCTCCATAATGTGAAAAAAAACAAAAGGTATGCATTGAAAATTTATATTTAGAACCAAATTAGTTTTTATGGTATCGATGTCTTTATTCTCGTAAACCACTTGTCACTTGGTCAATTGTTATGGAGAAAATGATAGCACATTATGAGGATACAAAGAGAAACACTTTCTTTAGCCAATTGATAAATCTCAAACAAAAGGGTTCAATGGTGGAGAACATTGAGGAATTCCAAAAATTGAATATAATGATAAAATATATTCCAAAGGAGCGTAGGATTGATGTCTTCATAGGTAATTTAAAGGATAACATCCAACATGAGGTTCGCCTTTGGGAACTTGATTCATTAGAGAAGGCATCTAGGTTGGAAATAAAAATTGAAAGAAACAATATGAAAACAAGTAAGCCTACTACTCACAACTATAAAGATGGAAGTGTTGCTACACCTAGCCTTCCACAACCTACATGGTTGACACCACAATAGTTGGAAGAAAAAAGAGAAAAAGGGCTATGTTATAGTTGTGATAGAAAATACACTAAAGGTTATAAGTGTGTTGAGAAGAAATTAATTTACATAGATTGTGAAGAGAAGGAATAAAAGGCACAAGTGAATTCAAAAGAAAATGATATACACCAAGAACTAACCATAGAGAAAGAACAAATAAATCTGACCATATCTTGTAATGCATTGGTAAGAATTACCACTCCTAAAGCTCTCAAGATAGAATGACATATCAAGAAGAAAAATGTAATAGTGATGATTGATTCAAGTACTACCCATAATTTTATTCATTATAAGATAGCCAAGGAATTTAATTACTTCCTATATCCAACACCAAAGTGTCAAGTGATGGTTGCAAATGGAGGAATTATAAATTTCTATAGAAAGTGCCATAATATCAAGCTAACCATGGGGGAATATGTATTGAATACTCTATTGCTTTATATTCCAATGGGTGGTTCTGGTGTTGTACTAGGAGTCCAATGGTTACAATCCTTGGGGACTACAGCTTTCAATTTTCAAGAACTTTTCTTGAATTTTTTTGGGAAGGAAAGGAAGTTGAATTACAAGGTATTGCAAGGAAACCAGGAAAGAAAATAATCTCTAATGTCATGACAAATATTTTGAATAAAGAACAACAAGGTGTAATTGAATAATTATTCTCACTACATGTTCAAGCAATGGAAGATCACATCGATCATCAAAAAAAATTTCTCCAACTCTTAAAGGATAACCTCACTTTGGTGCAGAATCAAATGAAATAACGCAGATCAACATCGCAACGAAATAATTTTTGATGTAGGAAACTGGGTATTTTTACGGCTAAAACCATACAAACAAATGTCCCTCAAGTAAGCTAATAAGTATAATAAATTATCACCAAGTATTATGGTCCTTACAAGGTGTTGCAAAATATTGGTATTATGGTATACAAATTGGAGCTTATGAAATATTCCCAAGTGCACCCAGTTTTCCATGCTTCATGTTTAAAGAAGGTTATTGGTGACAAGTTCCCAAATTAAACAATATTTCCAGAACTTGAAGAGGAAGGAAAAATCATAATGTAATCTAAAGCAGTCACGGAAAGAAGAACTCGGCAGCTACGAAATCGAGCAATTTCATAATATCTCATCAAGTGGAAGAAATTATATGCTAAAGATTCCTCATGGGAGGATGATAATTTTACATATAAGCATCCAGAACTACTAAAGAATTGGGGACGAAAATTTTTCAAGGAGAGGGGAATGTTAGGTCCCTATAATACTATTGTAGCCCATTATTTTTATTGTTAGTGTATCCCCCTTATTATTATTGTTGTTCCCATGTAATCCTCATATTGTTATTATTGTGCCCCTTATAAGCCCACTATTTTTATTGATGTGCCCTTACATTACTATTTTTATGTAGGCTCTAATTATATTGGGACCCCTTAGACTCCTATATATAGAAATTAGGTTTCTTCATCTGTATCATCCAAGAATTATTCATTTATGTAATGTAAAGGAGCTTTCCCCATCGAAGAGGCTGATTTCTAAGTCATTGATCTATATTTTCTTCTATTTTGTGAGTTCGTTTCATAATATAAACTAGGGTAAAATTCCACTTTGGACAGCTCAGATGGTCGAGATCATAATTTCATTAGATTCCTCTTTTCGAGAGGACCAAAATTGACCTATAGATCACCCCAATTAGTTAAGAGGAAGTTAAATTTTGAATTATTTTATTTATTAAAGTGAAATGGAATGGGTCAGCCTAAACACATGTGGAATTAGTTAATTCGGCCTCAACCCCAAGTGGACCTTCATGAAAGCCATAAATATAAGCGACCTCAATCTCATTCTCACACACTTGCTTAAGTGATCTTCTATTTTCATTCTTCGTATTGGTTCGCCTATTTCGTTTTAGCTTGCACAAGTTCAACAGAACAAGTTCGTACAAGGACTGGAATCATAAAAGAGAGGCTCTCTCTAATCTAGGGCTTCTGGAACATAGCCACAGGCTTGAAACTGAATTTTCTAGGCCATATTCATGAGCATAGTATGTTATTCCTATGGCCAGGGTGTCATAGTCGTAAGCATAGTGTGTCAAGGTAGCGGTTAGGTCTTTAGGGCCTAATCGGACTTATCTAGGCCATAGTTGTAGGCACATAGTGTCTTTCCTACGTATAGAGAGCTATAAATGCTAGCACAAAGTCTCATGGGTGCAGCTAATGGATTTTTTAGCAAATCTTGGATAGATAGACCTCAGTTGCTTGCGCAGTGCTTTGAGATATCATCTGCTTAGTCACAGATGCTCACAGTCAGTTTTTGGTAGAATCCTGGATTCAGATCTAGGATTTGACGCTTTATTTTAATTGGCTTCAGTGATATGTTGGGTATGTGTTTCTTAATATTATAGATCTACAAATCTATAGATCTATTTTGTATATTTCCACTGGATATGTATTGGGCTCATTTTACTCTCTGCTGAAAACATTTTATGACGATCTATTGAAGAAGAAGATTTGAAAGAGTTTCCTCCTTGTGGGGTTTTTCCCTGGTGTGGGACCAATTTTTTGTCTCTTATGGTTATGACGTTGTATTATTTATCGTTGCATATATTGTTCTATCTTAAGTTACAGTTTAAGGTTGATTACACTACTAATAATTGGATAAATTGTTTATGAAGAAGTAATTTGGGATAAACTCATTGATACATCATAGAAAAATTTGAATAATTAACATATCCCCCTATCTTGGTCTATACAAAGTATACCCCAGTTGGAATCATACCCACAAGTTGGGCTTGTTGGGATTACAGCTACCTGTCTGGACAACGGGTTGAGAGAGTGCTTGGGGGTGTGTGATCCTTACCTTTAGTAAGTCTGGTATCTCACCTAAGCTAATTAGGATGCAGGTGTTCTACCAGATGACTATTGAGTTTCATTGTTGGGAATATCTATGGGAAATAGGATGGTTATGATCCTTACCTCATTTAGCAATTGGTATATCTCCCATTGATTGCATCATGGGATGGTTGTGATCTGTGCTTGGTAAGTGGCATCTTTCCTATTGCTTGACATGAGGTGAGAGTGTCCAATATGACCTTCCTCGTTTCCATTGGATTTTGGGTTGATTTTTTCTCCCCAATGTGATTCTGGGTTGAAACTAATATCCCCATTGTCATTTCAGGTTGATATGTGCTCCCTAATGTTAATCTCTCTAATTTTTCCTGGGTGGTAGCATTGGGCTCCCCGCTGACAGTGGTTTTCGGTGGTAGTAGTGGCTTCCTAGCATATAGATGGTGGTAGCTTAGGCTCACCACCCCCCCCCCCCCACTCCCCCCCGCGGATACCAAATTATTCTTCTTTTAGATTCTAAAATGTTTAATATATGAGCATATGCAATTAAGAGACAAACAGAGATGAGCAGTAATGACATTTGATGACAAGATACTTGAGATTGGATATGATTTTATGACAACATTATTGTAATGATTACCTGATGTAGTTGGAATTTCTCCATAGCTGAGATGGAATGTTAATTTGGTAGCTCAGTGAAAAATTCCAATCATGGGATGAGATTCCTCTTTTTGATAGGACCAATTTTGACAATTGAAGCAACAAATTTGGATAAGGGAAAGTGTAATTTTGAATTAAGCCCCATATGTGAATATTTGATTAGGTCTGCCCTAAAGAAAATTGGACTACCTTGGAAGGCTATAAATATAATTCAAGTGACCCTCACTCGGAAAATCGTCTTGAATCATTCTTCTATTCTCTTCCTTGGTTTTGGCTCACACAGGTTTGAGGCAAGTACGTGGAGAATGGGTTCACACAAAGGTGAAATTGTAGGGTCCAAAGCTCGCATCTCTATTTTAGGGTTTTAGGTCTCAACCGCAGGCATGTCATGGAGAAATATAGGTTGCAACTATACGCTAGTCATCTCATCTGTGTGGTTGATGCTTTTCAGCCACACGCACATCACATCTTCCCTGTGGTTGCAAAGTAGGATTTTTTTCATCAATTTCCACAGTTTACCGCATTTGAATGAAGTTGATTAGAGTATGGTGAAGTGATATTTAATCAATACTTTTGTTGGAATCATCTTTTGGATCTTGTTAGATTGATGTTTTCCGGATCATCTTCATGAATTTTGTTTATTTGATGTTGTTGAATAGTTTTATGGATGAATATATGGATCATTTTACTCTCTTTTGTTAAATCATTTAACGGCAATCTAATAAGAAGAATAATTTGAAAGGGTTTTCCCTGTAGTGGGTTTTGCCCTGGTCTCCGACCAATCCTAGTGTCTATATGTGTAAATGATTTTCTTCTATTGTTCCTTTATGTTTCACTACAATGATGATGATGTTGTTCTTTCTATATAATTGCATATGTTGTTGAATAATGTTGTAAATATGAATAATGATATGATGTTATGGGGTGAATTTAATATGAAAATGTTGAAATGCAATTATCAAAGCAAAGAAAAATGTAGCCCTAAGAAAATTTAACAACCTCCTTGTTTATTATTCCCACTACAACTATTTTCAGAAGCATTGTCAGTTTTTAGCATTTGAGTTTTAATATTGAATCCACCCTATTACAACAAATAGAAACACAACAAAGTTAAAATAAAAAAAATAAAAATAAAAATAAATTACTACTAATAATAATAATAATAAAAATAAAATCTTAAAATATGTTCTGGTACCATACCAATAAGTGATATATTTTATTTTTAACACATTTGATTTAATAATTCTTCATTAAAATATTTAGCACAGATTAACTACAAAAAGGTAATTGCAAATTAAATTTCGCCGGAGGTAAAAGACCTTTTTTCTGCACCTTTTATCTATTAAAAACGTAAGGATTTATATTTATATATTTAAGGAAACCTTATCATACTTACCATTTTATCTCATTTTATTCCTTTCCTTATGCACTCCATTTGTCGTCTTATATTGTATACCCCTATCTATCCCTATCTCATATTGTTCGTATGATTAAAAATGTATGGCTAAATTAAGAACCTCCCCATCCCTTTGCCTTTAGTCGAACTAGAAAGTGTTATAATGTTAAGTGCTTCATTATACCCTATCTAAACTAATACAACACATGTAATATCAACCCATCCTCTATAATGATGGTTGACTTCATGTTGATTCCCATGTAATGAATTATCAAATTCTCCCATAGATCGACACAACCTATCACTTGTAATGTGGATACAACCCAACCTCCTATTGCTCCACATGACTAAAAAATACCATCCCTCCACATTGGAAATTATAGTTGTAAATGTATTTGATCTGACCTATCAAATTCGAGCCCTTTTCACGAATCAATCCATCTATATAAATTGTAATTATTCTCGTCTCATTGGTAGGATTCTAATTTAGAATACCAAATTCAATAACGAGGGGAGCCATAATAGGGTTTTTAACCTAAAGTAGTAGAGCATCAATAAACATAAGGTTTTTCTTTGTTTGACAGTGGTATCTATAAATATGGTGGTTGATAGACATGATATGACTCCTTCAGCTCTTGAAACCCTTCCAAAACATGATGTCTATCGGAAATTTTAAAGTGAACCAAAGAGGTAGGGGTTTCTTACATAGCTTCAAAGGTATGATGATAAATTCGCTTTTCAATTTGCACAAAAATTTTATGGCCACATTTCCTATGTTGATAATTTGGTTATGAGGGTGATAAAGGAGACAGTGGTTTGTGCCACTAGTCTCCCTCAAACTAGAGAAAATTGGTTTAAGAATAAGCCATTAGATAGGGGAACCTACACTTTATTTCTAAAGTCCTAGCATCAACATGTGGATGGGAAAAAGGGCTACCAAGGACCTGGCTTAAAGATGAATTGGTGAATCTATTATTGATCTTACAGAAGTACTTGACTTGTGAGGGAAGAAACACCCTTACATTATAATATCTTATTTTTATTATTCTACAATTTCGGTCTGGTAAAAACTTAAACTTCCCATATTACTTGTGTAAAATTATGGGAAATACAATGAGCCAAGTAACAATAAATAAAATCATCCCTATTAGGAGCTTACACTACCATGGTCTCATTAAAAATTTTATTATGGAAGAGCTCAAAGACTGAAGTGTCACCTAAGAGAAATTTTTGACTCATAACAAATTTGTAGTGCGGCGACATAACAATTTAGTAAATCAATGCCCAGAACAGGGGCCTAGTAATGATAATCATGATGAGATTCCATATGATACTAGAGTTGAGATTGCTAACCCTCCTTGGCGCAAGATGAGAACAAGGAAAGGAAATTCATAAAAGGGAATTTAACTACTCTTCATGTTACTTGAAATATGTACAAGCGACAAGATTCCAAAAAACGACAAGATTCCAAAAAACTCATAAAGTATCCACTGGTGCTACACCTCAAATGCCTAAGAAAAACATTTTTTGCATTGATAGCGATGATGGAGAGACTTTGCAAGAAGAGAAGAAGCAAAAAATAAAACCATTAGATTCACTGAAGAATACTTCTCCTAAACCACTTGTTAAATGATTACCCTTCTCAATCGACCTCCACTAAACACATTGGTCATCTTGAGCCTAACCCTCAACCTGACAAGTCCATGTTTTAGTAGATTCCAACTAATCCATTGGTAGATAAGATGAAAATAAGAAAGAAGAATATTTATAACTTAAAACAAGATATTATCAAGCTTACAATGATTAATAGGTACATGCAAACAAGAATGTGGCCAGTTGAAATCCCAAAGCCTATAAATTTTAGGAGGAAATTAGGGAGTTCTAGTTCAAAAAATAATTTACGGGACAAGCTCTTAGACTCCATTCCATCCACATCTCAGAGAATGCAAACAGAAAGAGTGACACAGACTAAAGGAGGCCTCAACATCCTCATTAATGTTGCAGGGCTCTCCTAAACAAGCCGCAAAGTGCCGATAGTTTTGAAAGAGTCTGGTTTTGCAAGTTTTGTGTGTGTCTTGCATGATGGCAATCAAGAGGATTAGCATTGGGAAGATGTTTTTCCTCAACATTATCATCTTTAGTTGCCCTTTTTCCTATACTATTCACTTATATATTATGTTTATTTTTTTGCAAAAACCCATAATTTTGACCCCAAGCACCCATAATTAGTGCGAAGATGTAATATTTGTTTAATATATTAAAATTTGTCGTTTAAATCAAATTTAGGTGGGATTTTGAGGTTATGTTACTAATGACATAAATGCATTTCACTTACAACACTAGTAAGAGGATTCTTGTACCAAGGGAACCATAAGGTCATTGTTTACCATATAGTTTTCCATTCATGCCAGAATATAACTCATGAGTTTTGGTGGAACACATGTTAGCATGGTATGCTTCCTCTTGGATCACACTTAGACTCCTTCGAGCAAACTATTCAAAGCATTGATGGTTTCATTGTGCATTGTGATGAGCCTTGGTATTGCACCAGGGATGTTGAAATTCCCAATAGCTTCTCAACTTAAATTATCATCTTGGGGAAACTTAGAGGTGACAGTGTTATATGCACATTAGGTTAGGTTCTACTCAAGTCACCCTCAGTTATGAGATCAAATCAAGGTGTTAAGAGACCACTCCTTCAACTAACTACAAAGATAAAACCATGTCATGATTGTAAGGATATAAACATGATTCTAACTACAGAAGTGAAAATGTCATTCATTCAATGTAAATGTCGATTGAAATTTCATGAAAGGAAAAAAAACTAGTCTAGTTACAGAAGTAAACCATGCTACTCTATTTGCATACTTAATCAAATTTACAACCTACTTGCATGAACCACTTATCTATTTGCAACTTGCTTGAAAATGAGAAATTCAATCTTCAACACAATTATGAAAAAAATGTTGGATGGGGTTGGAGTGGTCTTAGAGTCTTCCTTGATCATGAAATCAAGGCTTGTGGGCCATTATTAAACTTCAATATCCAAAGGTCAGTATTATCAATGGAAAATCAAACAAGCGAAAATGAAATTATTAAACGTCAAGAAGAAGGATTTACAGGGCTGAGAAAAATTAGAGGATATGAAAATTTTTAAAAATATCTAAGGTCAAGAGGCAAAAATCAAATTGCACACCAAATACATAGAAAAAAAATGTGCCTTTGTACACACTTTTATTCGATAGGCATGCTAGTTTGCACGTCTTTCCCTCAAAAAGCTACGCAATCTTGGGAGTAGCAGAAGTCACCATCCGGGACCACTTGACACACTTAAGAAAATTATCCTCCACTTGAGGCCACCCAAGGATAGCCGCCCAAAGCCACATTGGACCTCAAGTGAGCACACAAAGGAATAAAGTTAGCAGACAAAGGAATCAACCCTCTCTCTTGGGTCACCATCCACAAATGTATCAAGAGAGGGAAGAAGGATTTGAATTTTCCTATAAATTTCCACCATGAGAAGAACAAAATGAGAACACATTGTAATGTTGGCCAAATTTCCCATGAGAAAACTAGCAGTGTGTAATCCAGAGCAGCAATAGAGTTAGGGGATTCGGTTGTTGGCCACCCAACAAATTCAATCCTTTGGAGAAGAGAGAGGCCTTGCGACATCAGCTTAAGGGTAAAAACTTCCTTGCATTGGGTCTTAGAACTCAATAGTTCTAAGGATCTTTTGGAAAGTGTGTAACGTTTTATCTTTCTTACTAATAGCGGTCAATAAGAGGGGATTTTATTCCACCGTTTGCATTATTGTCTCATTTGACTCATTGTGAGCTTTTTTTTTGTTTTAGTTTAATTGTGTTTCTTCTCCTTATATGCAACATACTACATTCCATAATTTAGTGTGTTTTATATATATTAGTATGTGTTCACTAACCTACTAACCATTTTTTATGTTTGTGACCATAGCTTGTAGGCTGCAACCATTCGTACCAAGCACTGATAATTTGGTAGACTTGTGCACCAAAACCACCACTATAGGATTGGTGACTCCACTTGCTTTACCCTTTAATTAAGTGGTTGTGCTTCTTGTAGGGGCCTTCTCTCTACTCTGGACTATTGCTAGGACAACTCCCCTTCTCCTCTTGTCTCCTCATTCACCCATAGTGAATATTGGTAGTTCAAGAGTTCCGGAAATTCTTCTTATAGGAAAATTGTGTGCATTTTTCTCAGACAGACACAACAAGTTGTGTGTGTTTAGCTTAGACCTGCGTGCATGTGTAAGATATTTCCATGCGAAAACCAGAGAACACATTTCTCTGTGGTTTTCTTCAGTTTCCCAATTCTAAAGTGACTGGCAGCCTAGAGAAAAACTGCCAGCACTATGTTTTTTGTCCCATCACTGTTTAGAATATGCTTTTGGCTATGTTTGAGTATTGCTATTTGCATAGTTTAAATTTTAAAGTTTATCTTTACAAAACCCACATAGTTTAAATAGGCGAAAATTTAGTGGCGAAAATCCACCTTTGCAATCTAAATTAACTTGTTTTGTGAAAATAGGCACCAAAAAACACATAGATAATTAGCAGGAGTAAGTGGCCCTAATCCACATATGCTTAGCTAGTTGTCATTTATTTTTTCCTAGTTAGATAATTAATTTTAGTTTAAATTTTTGCACTAGGAATTGGGACCAGGACTTAATTATCTTAAGAGAAGCAAGTAATATTTGCTACCCTTGCACCTTTCAGTGACCCTGGGCATGCATATGAATGCTCTTTTCTGATAATTTTCCATCTCCCTTAAGTCAAACATTTAGTTTAATTAGGAAAATTTTTAAGCGACCCACTATCTTCATATCATTTTCTTATCGCAAGGAACAATCGAAACATATATTAATAGGGGACGTGTAATGGATCACCGCATATCCACATCTTAAAACTTTGTGATTGTTCACTTTTTCTCACACACTACCACACCTTAAGTAAACTTAAAACTGACCTAAGTGAACTCATTAAATCTCCCCACAGGGGCCACAAGATAAATAATAGTTCAAGTTAGGACTAAGGGGGTAGGCATACAATAAGCCGCCTTGGTCAGTTTACATCTTGAAACATAGAAGTTTACTTTTTAGGGAGATTTAAACCCATCTATATGCCCACAAAAAATAAAACCTGAGCACCACAGAGACTTGATTCAAAGGCGGTTAAGCTTAGGCTGAGTGTGTGTGGTATTATTTGGGGTTGTCTGACCCATCTAATACTCAGTACTAGTATCTAATTTACCAAGAAGCTTAAGACTCGAACTCTCACGTGGGATGACTGTACTTAGTGGCAAAATCTAGGGCATCCTTCCCTATAAGTGACGGTGCACGCAACACTAGATCCTCTACCCATTTCCTTGGTCGATTCTCCAGTTGCTAGAAGGTGTCGCCAGTTCTTTCAGGATGCTAGCCCTAGTACCCACCAGAAGATATCTTTGTAAGGCCCAGTTACAATTGAGAGTGTGAGGATGTTTAGGTCTTTAGGATTTTTAGTATCACACGCAAAAAAAATGAAAACCATTTTTGATTGATTGATCACATAGAACTAATTTAGAGTGAAATTAACCATTTGTTTCACTTTGTTTTATGTATGCGGTCATACTTTTGTTTTGATAAAGAATCTCTCTCCTCTCATAGAAGTGAATAATATTTTCAAATCCATACCTAGTCGACATCATAACGGACCCAACAGAACCTCATCGATCTAGACATATTTTGGAGCTCCCATCATTAGCAGGAGGAGTTCCAGGTCTTTCACCATTTAGGCGTCAAAGACGGAACACTGCCACCCTTATTGGTTCATCCTTTATCGGGGCATATTTAGTTGGGAACCCCCGAGGGTCACCCAACGCCACACTAGTGAAAACCCCCCTGGGTCAACACACACCACTCCTCCCACAACCCCTCAGGGTCCGAGGAGCGCTACCCATTTGGGGAGCCAACTGAACACACAGTTAGGTGCATCATAGAAAAACCTTATATTTAACCATAACCTTGTGTCTTCACAGTCCACAATGGTGCTCAACACACAGTTACCTTTCTCAACATCGTTGAATTTACCCAATCTAACCAAGTTAACAAACAACCCCATTGCACACAACCCCACTTGGTCCCCCATGCCCACGAAGCTCCCTTTAGACATTCCAAAATCCAAAAGGAAGAAAGCAGAAGACCCCAGAAATCATGTAATGACTTTCCACTTTTTTTGTTCGTCGAACAACATCATCGATGATACTATTCACTAAGACTTTTCTAGCGCACCTTAACCAGACCAGCTGCAAAATGGTATGTGGAGAAACCTTCTGCTACACATGTAACATTTAGTGCCCTCACTATTGTGTTCCTCACATATTTTCAGTTACCCATCCACCATGATTCTGGGATGGAATTACTAAGACATTTTAGACAGACACCAGTCGTTCGTATCTTGGACCATCTCCATGAATGGTGGCAATGTCGAAGTTTGTGTAAAGAAAAACTTAGTGATCGAGTTATGTTGGACTTATTCCTGAAAACTCTCAATGCAGAGATTTAAAAGGATGTGGCAACCCAAAAACCCACATTCGAAGAGGATGCCATCAGCAAATCCCAGCAACTTAAACTGATATACACGCAATTAGGATACATTTACAATATCCTGCCTAATGCTTCACGCCTGCAAACTTATAAATATTTTCTAGGCGCGTCAAACACTACAGACAGATTGATTGGGTCACTGACCCAAAATCACCTAAGCAGTAGTGTCCAGTACCCTGGTTATGCATATGATCTTAACCAGAAAATCCTGCAACCAGACTACCATCAGAGTCATCATGCACCTTTGCATGACATGACCAATAGGGCGCAGTCATACCATCATCAACAAGGAGGACCATACCCTCTTGTGCAGGGGACCCAATACGTAGCTATAAATGCTAACGGAAGAAATCCCCCCCAGTAACCATTCACAAACCAGGGACAGGGACCACAATATTCCCAATCCCTAGCACAAAACCCATCAATGTCGAATAATTCACTAGTAAACATTGAGCACCCTTCCCAGGCACAACTGCACCAGTCATATGAATAGGAGAATCCTATTTATCTCCAAACGCGACAAGGAAAAAATTAAAAAAAAAACAAAAGGGAAATCCTGGATAGGGGGGCAACAACCAACAATTCCCTTCGCAATCTCAGACTAGGGGAAACTCCAACCGAAATCAAAACGAGGAGCCAAATAACTCCCAAGGGCAGAACAAGAGGGCGAATCTTCGAACCAACCACTTTTCCACAATTTGTGGTGAGTATGGCCATTACACTCACCACTGTCTCGAACTCCCCGAGCTGAAGAAGCTTCAATGTAACCGAGGAAAAGGGGGACCCTCACAACAAACAATTGTCATGTAGGAGCCCTTCCCCCACCAAGGGGTGGTTAGCACCCAACAGCAGCAAACACCCCTCGATGATTCGATAAAAAATAGCCATGAAATATATATGACTGATGAAAATTTTTTTTTTTAACACTAAATTGAAGTTATGATACCCCACGAGACACCAGTTCATCAGCGACTAGCATGAGTGCGCCAACAACACCATTGACTATATCAAAAATGCCTATTGAACCTTTTCCAAATATGGGTAAGGGACCAACTAGGCGAGCAGGAAACCACTCCAAAGCGACCCATAATTACAGTATTATGGATGATATAACTCAATCTCCCGCTTCCATGTCAGCTTTGGAAGTCCTACAATCATACCCAAAGCAAAGGAAAGCTTTACTTTTTGCATTAGGGGCCATCAACCCTACCGATTCGCATCTAATTTATTTTGATTTAGATAAAGCCACCTTCAGGCTTCCTTCGTTGGTCGCCTTCCAGATACTAGTGTCAATCCAAAACATCACTATCCACCACTGTATCATTGACAAAGATGCATCCACATGCATCACGCTAAATAAATTTTGGAAAAAGTTAGGGTCTCCCGAACTGAAGCCATCGGACATCACACTCAGAGCATACGATGGGAGCCCATCAGCTCTCGTTGGTCTCTACCAAAATGTCTCAGTTTTCTTAGACGAAAAGATGGCCCTTATAGAAATTGAGGTCTTGGATGCTTAGCTGGATTACAACATACTCCTTGAGAAGAGTTATATCTATGCCATGACAGCCATAGCATCCTTCATCTTCCGAACCACGATGTTCCCCGATGAAGACTACATCATTACTGTCGACCAATTGACATATCACGACAAGTGATCCTGGAAAAATGCCAATTTCCTTATACCCTATGTAGACACATCCACTGAGACGCTTACACAGTACCAAGAATATGGCCCTAGCCAATTTAAACCGTCATCTATCCTCGGGTAATTCCTAGGAGATCCCCTTGTCATACCAAAATCACTTTCTTGTATCACAAGGGCTCCGGTATGCATGATGTCTACATCAAGCGCCGATGCCAACTAGGAGATAGATACAAGTAGTAATGACACCGAGGCTTCTACCACAGTGACCTCTCTTTCCTACATTGTCCCCCAAACTCCTTTCTTATACCTTCCACCTAGTTTTGTGTCACAACAATTCTTGGCAATAGTAGTGTTGCCAAATGTATATTTCACAATTCTAGTTTGGTACTTGGTCCCGCATACCAAAAATGGAGTCACAGGCATCACCTCTATAGGATTAATCCCCCTCATTCCTAAGGATACCCCACCTATTAAGGAGAGAATCGCCACCAGACCATCTAAGGAAACTCTCATCGCAAAACCGATTGTCACGGCCAAGAAAACCCATCAAAAGGGGAAGAAGGTAGAAAATCCCATCATACAATGGGAATTACAACCTTGCACCATATGCTAATGGGAATTACAACCTTGCACCATATGAAACATAGTAGGCCACCCTACTCATATCTGCCTGGAGCTGGACGAATTAAAATCGCTCCTAAGATCTAAAGGAAATATCACGGCGACAAAATCTCGTAAAAAGGAACCAGCCATCAAAAATCAAGGCAAGGCATTGTGTACCAACCACGCATGTGCTATCTATAGAAATTATGGGCATTACACCCATCATTGCCCATAAATACCATGATACAGGGATGCCCTACATGCCATCGAGCAATCATATCAAGAGGATCCCTCCATGCAGTCACATGGAGAAGAACCTCGCATCATATTATATATGCAGAAAGCACGGAAGTCACCAAAACATCTCTCATTCATCTTCCCTCCTCCTATCATACGTTGTGCACTTTGCGATGAATGATGACCATTTCATCGACGACTATGCAACCTTAGAACTCATCCTGCGATGGTATCCCATTGACTATGTGTACCATGTTGGCCTGCAAGCAGCCCAATTTTCATGTCCGATATTTTCTGGCAACCACCCATGGGAGAAATTCCACTACATCCCTCGATTATGCCTAGCGCTAACCAGTTTATGCATGTCCATAGTTCACCTCTCTCTAGAAGACAACTCTGACATAGAACCATGGATAGCTAGACAACGCGGGAGGATGTGACAAGTAGTTCCATTCTCTTCCTGTCAACTAAAAAGTGGCCAATCAAGAAACCCTTAGTCACCCCAACCCGCCCTCCACGGAGAATACCAACATGTGTGTTGTGTAAAAAACACAACCATGTGGTCGCCACTTTCCGAGACCTAGAAGCACTACACCGCTGGTACACAAAAATGACGACATGGCCATACCACCTCAGTTCAGGAAGCACTTCATGCCCATCCACCAACCATGTATCAATTCAAGTTTTACCATATCAAAATGAAACCCCTTTCCCAGACTACCATTTTATGCAAGAAAATCGAATACGCACCACCGCATCTCGCATTTTTCCTACCATCCCTCCATCAACATAGCCCATCTGTGATAT
Source organism: Pinus albicaulis (assembly GCA_034641835.2). Taxonomy (NCBI): domain Eukaryota; kingdom Viridiplantae; phylum Streptophyta; class Pinopsida; order Pinales; family Pinaceae; genus Pinus; species Pinus albicaulis. Next base: position 627,145,347 of record CM076581.1, read on the forward strand.
TTTTCATTCACTTCATCTTCCCCACACATAGACCAACCAATGGGGCCCCCACCCACAGCAAAAATACCTTCCTCACATCATCAATGAGCGAGCATTTTCATGTTTTGGGGCACCCGTCTCTATGTTTTGTACAATCCAATCTTGTTTTTTAATCTTTTGGAAATTGTACAAATATCTCAAACGGAGAATAGACCCCCACTCATCCATTCATTTTTCTCCCATGGTAGCAGTCCCTAGTCACCCTTGGTCGAAGCATCACACCCTTCACGCAAAACTACCACGACATTCATAACCAACATATATCCAACTTGGATGTCCTATCGACTCTAAGGATTTCCTCATCGGAAATAGTTATGACTACCGCCAAGCTACTTTTTATGCTCCAAACTTCAGCCATTGAAATCCCATCATTAGTCTCCAGTCAACCCTTTCCATCATGCCTATGTTAAACCTATCAAAACAGAGACCCTGGTCCCTTGCATCAGTAGCTCTCTTGTTCGGTTGAGGCTTCATTTATCTCGACTTCAACACCCACTCTCCAAAAAGGGAGTAGTACCTTGGATGGCTCCTCACCAAAATAGGGGCATCCTCGGGAGGCATTGTGGGAATCATAATTTCCCATAGGTGTCATTGATCCACCTGACATTAAACTAAAACACAAGCTTTCATGTCAAGATGGTATCGTACTTTACAACCATTGCACTTTGCCCAAATTCATCGAAGATATGTACCATTATAATCATCTCTTTTAGAAATGATTACACGGGAAGGTCCCAGTCATACACTCATTCGTACAATGAGAATTTATATGCCATACCAATATTACACATGCGAGAACCACATTTTACCTACTGTCAAAGAAAAAACGCCCCTAAGTGTGTCAGCAATCGTCGTCATCAACCAAATCAGAAGTTCACTACCATATCAATGACACAGACAAAACCTTTGTCTGCTAGATAGATTTGTTTAGCTAGCCAAAGAATTACAAGCATGGGACATGCCCGCCTCATAGAAAAATTGTATTTATTGTATCATACTATTTCTTGCAGGTTTATGACAGGACATGGTCATTATTTTTCCCATTGTAAGGGGTTTCCAACCTTGGGTTGTGCATAGGTCTCTCTCTCTCAACACAGGTTACATAGAAAATAAACTATAATGTATTTCGCCTACACAATTCTTCCTAGACCTCACACATTAGGGGGAAACTGTTATCACTGGAAAATAGGACAAGCGAAAATGACATTGTTAAATGTCAAGAAGAAGGATTTACAGGGTTGAGAAACATTATAAGATCTGAAAAAAAAATTAAAATCTCTAAGGTCAAGAGGCAAAAATAAAATTGTGCACCAAATACATAGACAAAATGCGCCTTTGTGCATGCTTTTCTTCGACAGGTGCAATGGTCTACGCTGCTTTCCCTCAAAAATCCATGTGGTCCTAGGAGTGGCAGAAGTCACCATTCAAGACCACTTGACACACTTCAGGAAATGATCCTCCACTAGAGGCCGCCCAAGGACAACCGCCTAGATCCACCTTGGACATCAAGTGAGCACACAAATGAATCAAGTGAGTACAAAAAGGAATCAACCCTCTCTTGGGTCACCATACACAAATGTACCAAGAGAGGGAAGAATGATTTTAATTTTCCTATAAATTGCCACCATGAGAAGAGAAAAATGAGAACACATTGTTATGCTGGCCAAATTTCCCTTGAGAAAACCAGCAGTGTGTAATCCAGAGTAGCAATAGAGTTAGGGGATTCAGTTTTGGGCCACCCAACAACTTCAATCTTTTTGGAGAAGAGAGAAGCCTTGTGACATCATCTTAAGGGTAAAAACTTCCTTGCACTGGGTCTTAGAAATCCATAGTTCTAAGGATCCTTTGGCAAGTGTGTCACGTTTTATCTTTCTTACTAATAGGAATCAATAAGAGGGGATTTTATTCCACCATTTTCATTATTGTCTCATTTGACTCATTGTGAGCTTTTGTTTTTGTTTTTGTTTAATTTTTTTTCTTCTCCTTATATGTAGCCTACTACATTCCATAATTTAGTGTGTTTTATGTATATTGGCATGTGTTCACTAACCTGCTAACCATATTTTCTGCCTGTGACCATAGCTTGTAGGCTGCAAACATTCGTACCAAGCACCAGTGATTTGGTACACTTATGCACCAAAACCACCACCACAGTCAGAATCTAGAGAAAATATGGTTGAAGAAAATAATGTTATAGGTCTACTATAGGAAGTGCTACAGGAGACCTTGTATTGCTACAGGGGGGCATGTTTTACTATAGGAGGGGGTACAATAGCTTCTTGAGGACAAGAATGGTGTCTTGAAGGTATAAAAAGGTATATGAAGGTATAATAAGGTGAATGAAGGGTGTAGGTTACCCTTATCCAAGCCTAGTACCCCTTAGATGTATATCTTGAACCAAAGTTTGTGCCCACGGTGTCCTTTGTTAAAACCTAGCAAAGTGATCTCAATTGCAGAGTTTGGAGGAAATTTAAGGTGTCTATGAGGGATATGGAACGGCATAGGTGGATGTAGAAAGGTGTGCCCATCCCTGCAACTCAATAAAATCCCTATAAACTTGTCGAACACATGCATCAAATGATAATTATTACAACAAAGTAACTCAACATGGAAAAGATGAGTTGAATTTTATTAAAACCTACTCTACCCTACAACACAACTCTAACTTCCAAAGCAATGCTACTAACTTCTAAGTTGTATGAACTAGACATGCAGAAGGATTACAATCCAATACTTAAAAAATTCCAAGAAATCATAAACACATGTTTTTGGGTTGTTATTGTAGGTCTTCCAATCACCCTCCCCACAAGACAGGTTATATGAAATCCTATAACTACAAGTTTTATGATATAATACCTATTGAAAAAAGAAAATAATTGCAACTACTTGAAGAAGAATAAGGAATGAATATAAGAGGGGGAATAAAGCCTTTGGTTTGTTCCCAAACCCAAGGGTTTCATCCCTCCAAAACTAACTAAGATGCAGACCAATAGTGGACTTCTCATTAGCAGAAAATAAGATACACATACATCATATGAAATATGAGATTAACAATGTCAAGAACTAGGCTCTCAGTAGCTACTCCTAGATGCAACAAAATATTGAATCTTAATGAGCCTTTTGGCTAGTTTATTTATACAAAACATAGTTGAGGGGAAGCTCCCTTGAAAAGAGGAGTGGTTCCCTCCAAAATTTCGAGATTGGTAGATCTAGGTCCCTTGGGTCTTCACATGCAGATGAGCTCCTCGGCAGATAGTGAATTAGAGATGCTGGTAAGGAATATTTAATCCAAAGCCAAGTTTGGGAGTTAATGCAGTGGAAAAACCCCCCTAAATTCTCTCTATATGTCTCCAATCAGCCCCTTCATAGTAAATATCTCCAAAAATGCTTCTTTTCCTCCATATTAATCACATTAGGCCATGAAATATGAAAAGAACCCTTTAATCTTACTAATAAGTGTATTATGGTTATAAATGCATGTAGAAATTTGAATAATTGATATGTTATCCACCGAGATTCTCCTGATCACACACTATTTTATCTTCATGCACAATACATAATCTCTTCTACCATTGATCATTAATTGCGGAAATAAAAACAATCGCATGCGCACATTAAAACCATAAACAATCACACATATGAACACAGTATTTCATGGGAAAGCTTAAAGATGAAAACCCCAACTATCTGTATATTATATGTCATAGAGATCATGTAACAATCATTATACAAAGCTCCTCACAAGCTCTCTGTACGATCTCCAATTACTACACTCTAATCAAGCTAGATCTAGCAAAACACATGCTCCAATCTTTGCCACTTGATAGCCTACCTCTACTGCACAATCAATGCTGAAGAATGGCTCATAAATAACTTTGAACCACCTGGCTTGTACTGCGCAATCCTCATCGGCATCTCCAATCACTGGTTGTTGCAAATCATGCAACAGTATAGTCACAACTGATAATCACACTGCTCTTTCACCTATCTCTTCACTGGTCTCCACTGAAACTATCCATGCACTAATGTTAACTGATGTATTCTTTAGTTGATTAATGAGTTTATAATTAGTGAATTAATTAATAATTAATTCACACCATTCTCACTAGTGTATCAATCAGTTAGACTAGATCCAACTAGCTCAACTATGTTTAGATTAGTTAAACTGAACACAACTCCATTAACTTCCTCAATAAACTCCACCAAACTCTCTCACATGAGTTCTAACTGAAGTATCCATGCAATAGCTCCACTTAACCCTCAGGAATAGTGTAATTCCTTCTGTCATCTCTTGTGCCACATCTATGCACTTAACTGAAATGCTCCAAGAGAATAAGATAATGTTTATACTCCAAATATTATTAAGAGCTAATAATATTCGACATATCTATTTTTAGACTGGAAATCTAAAAATAGATTCCGCCCAATATGTCGAAAAATAGAAGTCCATATATTTTTCCAACTTGACCAACCATCCACAAATAACATCCTGCAACTCATAGAATATGATCCATATGTATAAAAATAGACATAGTCTAAAAATAGACTTTGCGCCAAAAATAGCCTGGGGGCCAACTTAGTGAAGGCGACTTCTTTCCACTAAGCTCATCATCTTGTTGCAATCTCAACACTCCCTCTCAAAAAGATAAGGATTATCTACCACCCCTATCCTGCCTTTGTGGTATTCGAATTTGCTCCTGGTGAGCGCCTTCGTCAAGATATCAGCATCTTGATCCTCCGTGGGAATGTATGAAAGTAACATGATCTTCTGCTGCACACAATCTCTGATATGATGATACTGGATGTCAATATGTTTAGATCTATCATGAAATACTGGATTAATCGATAGTTTGATGTAACTCTTATTATCACAATATATCACAGTAGGATCTAAGTGTGAACCGAACAACCCGACCAGGATCTTCCTCATCCTTATAGCCTCGCATGCAGCCAAAATCTCTACCATATACTCGGCCTCTGCTGAACTGAGTGCCACGAATCTCTGCTTCCTGCTGTACCAAGAATTTTTTTTCGACCCGATACTAAAAATCCCTCCAGATGTGCTCTTTCTGTACCTTGGGCTCCCTGCCCAATCTGCATCCGTGAAGCCACACAACTTCACCTCATCTAACTGTCTGTACCATAATTCATATCCTGATGTGCCTCTGAGATATCTCAATACATGCTTGCCTACCTTTCAAAAGAGCTTGGTAGGCTTAACCATATCTTGTGAAAGCTGGTTAATAGCACAGCATATGTCGGGTCATGTATTGACCAGATACATAAGCGACCCCACCAACTGTCGATAAACAATGGCATCCACTACATCTGCCGAAGTAGCATCCTCCTTCCTCCATCCACCAGGAAGAGGAGTATCAACAGGCTTGCAGCCATGCATTTTGAACTTCTCCAGTATCTCCCGGGCATACTTGCCTTGAGAAACAAACAGTCCATCACTGTGCTGCCAAATTTCCAATCCCAGGAAATAATGAAGGAGGCCCAAGTCCTTCATCTCAAACTCCTTTGCAAGATCATCCTTGCATGAGTGTATCAACAGCTCATCACCTGTCAAAATCAAATCATCTACATAAAGTACAATGATCAGCAACTTACCCTCCACCACAATCTGGTATAGGTTAGGATCTGCCTCACTCTTGGAGAATCCAAGTCCGATGAAATAACTGTCTATCCGTGTGTACCAAGCACGAGGTGCTTGTTTCAACCCATACAACGCTCTCTTGAGCCTGCACACATGCGACTCGCTGCTGAAGATCTCGAAACCTTCGGGCTGCTCTATGTACACCTCCTCCTCAATGACTCCGTTGAGGAACACAGTCTTCACATCCATCTGATGAATGTGCCACCCCATTTGCGCTGAGAGAGCAAGAATCGTCCGTATGGAAGAATACCTTGCGACAGGTGCAAAGGTCTCCTCATAATCGATCCCCTCTATCTGTGAAAAGCCTCGGGCAACAAATCTTGCCTTGTACTTCTCCACACTCCCGTCAGCTGCCTGCTTCACTTTGAAGATCCATCTCGAACCCACCACTGATTTCCCTTCCGACCTTGGGACAATCTCCCATGCACTATTTCTGACAATCGAATCATACTCTTCCACCATGGCATCTACCCATGCGGGATCCTCCACAGCTTCCTCGAAAGAGGATGGCTCCGTCACAATACACTTGCTCATAAGAGCCATGTATCCAGTATACCGGTCAGGTGATTGTCTCTGTCTGCGCTGTGATGTAGGTGCTCCTACAACCTTCTCTGCATCTTGAGCCAGTCGCTCAGCTTCTGTAGTGCGCTTCCGCCCTCTGATGGTTGGCACTGCATGAGTGGTCTCTTCCACTCCATGAACCTCCTCTTGTGGCTGATCCACATCCAGAGACTCATCCTTAGGAACTAATAGCTCCTCATATGCATGCAAGTGTGGCTCCCTCTCAAGCGAACACTTCATGGCTTTCTCCTCATGAAATTTGATATCCCGTCGCACAACAGTCTTGCGACTGTCTGGAAAATACACATGATAGTTGTGGGGTGTATCAATGTACCCCACAAATATCCCAACCTCTGCAGTCGGCTCCAGCTTCTTCCTGGCATCCTTCGTCACATGAATGTAAACAGGTGAACCAAAAATCCTCAAATGGGAAATATCAAGCCTCTTACCAGAAAACGCCTCCTCGGGTGTACTCATGCCAAGTATCCTATGAGGACAATGGTTCTGCACATATACTGCAGTATTGCATGCCTCAGCCCACAAGTGTATGGGAAGGCCTTGATCATGCAACATCGCCCATGCAGCACCCACGATCGTTCTGTTCTTCCGCTCAGCAACCCCATTCTGCTGTGGGTTATGAGGTGCTATGAGCTCTCTTCGAATTCCTTCTGCGCTGCAAAAGTCCTTGAACTCGCCAGAGATGAATTCACCACCATTGTCGCTCCTAAGAGCCTTCACCTGCTTCCCCGATTATTTCTCAACCAGTGCCTTGAACTCACAGAACTTTGAGTATGTCTCGCTCTTCTTCTGCATGAAGAAGATCCAGCACTTACGAGAAAAATCATCAATAAATATCACATAATACCTGTGCTTTGCTGTCGAAGCTACTGAGAAAGGTCCACACACGTCTGTGTGAATTCTCTCAAGGATCGTCGTGGCACAACTATCCTTCTCGTGAAAGGTGGCTTTCACAAATTTTCCCAAGGTACACCCCTTGCACTGATCTGACTGCGCAAGAGTGCCTTTAGGAAGCCCAGTAGAAATCTGCTGCAGTATCTTCAAAGCTCCATGGTGAAGGTGGCCCAATCTCCGATGCCACAACTCGCCATCATCCTGGCTCACCACTCCTTCTGCCTTGCCTGCCATTGTTGCGCAGCCATCTACCTGCAATTGATAAAGGTTCTTAACTCGAACCCCTATCCTCCGGGTCTCACCAGTTGCCTTACTACGTAGGAAAGCCTTTCCCTCGCTAAAGACAACATCATATCCCTTGTCTTCTAACATCGCCACAGAGATAAGATTCTTCTTCAATCCTGGAACATGCATCACTTCCTTAAATACGAAGGGTTTACCAGACTCCCTCTCAAAGGAAATGGTACCGATACTGGTCACACTGTATCTACCATCATCTCCCATCTCGATGTGCACTCCAAGATCTTTCTCATCTAGATCAGTAAACAAATCTTTGTCTCCGGTCATATGAAAAGACGCACCACTGTCAAGAAACCACACTGAACCCATCACACTTGAGACCAAGCATGCGATCAACGAAAAATCCAGCTCAAACTGCGAGGCTAAGGCCTCTCCAGCTGCAGATCCAGCAGCCTGCTTATTTTTCTTCTTCTATGGACAATTAGTGGCGTAATGTCCGTGTTGGTGACAGTGAAAGCACTTCACCTTGGACATGTCCTGCTTCTTGCCTTTCGCACTGGATTGAGAAGCTTTCTTGCTCTTCCCCTTCTTTGCTTTGGCAGCCAAAGCACAATTCTCTTCATCAGAATTCTTTGATGAAGATCCGTCCCTGGTACTCCGCCTTATCTCCTCTTGCTCAAGATCCGACCAAAGTTGCTCCCATCCTAGCAATTTCTCCCGACCATTGACAGAGTCCTGATAGGAGTGCCAACTCTTTGGAAGCCCAAGGAGAGCCAAGCTCACCAAGTCCTCATCATCAACAGTAACCCCCACACTTCCCAACTCATCCCTGCATTGGATGAACTTCGTGAGGTACTTGGGCATACTGTCGCCTTTCTCCATTTTTATGTTTCTGAGTTTATCCTTGAGCGCCAACTTCCTCTGGTCGCTCTTGCTTTGAAATAAATATGTCAAATCTTTCCACATCAAGAATGGAGAAGCCTTACCATGAAGGCTGGACACTATGTGATCCTTCACACCTTCCAACAGAATCCTTCGACACTTTGTTGTCTTCTTTTGCCATGCGTCAAGTACGGCAACATCACTAGAAGTAGGCTTTGGAATTTTTGCATCTATGAACTCCTTCAACCCATTGTCATCCAGCACCGCCTCCATCCTGTCCTTCCATGCAATATAATTCAAGCTTCCCTCAAGGGCATACTCCAATCGCAATCCGTTGAAAGACATCTCAACTTCGACACCAAGAAAACACTGCTGCAAATTCGAATTCCACCAGCACAAAACTCAACCGCTTCAATGTTTTGCAATTGCTCCAATGATAAATATCGCTCTGATACCATGTAGAAATTTGAATAACTAATATATTATTCACCGATATTCTCCTGATCACACACTATTTTAACTTCATGCACAATACAGAATCTCTTCTACCATTGATCATTAATTGCAAAAATAAAAACAATCGCATGTGCACATTAAAACCATAAACAATCACACATATGAACACAATATTTCATGGGAAAGCTTAAAGTTGAAAACCCCAAATATCTGTATATTATATGTCATAGATATCATGTAACAATCATTATACAAAGCTCCTCACAAGCTCTCTATACGATCTCCAATTTCTACACTCTAATCAAGCTAGATCTAGCAAAACACATGCTCCAATCTCTACCACCTGATAGCCTGCCTCTACTGCACAATCAATGCTGAAGAATGGCTCATAAATAACTTCGAACCACCTGGCTTGTACTGCACAATCCTCATTGGCATCTCCAATCACTGGTTGTTTCAAATCGTGCAACAGTATAGTCACAACTGATAGTCACACTGCTCTTTCACCTATCTCTTCACTGGTCTCCACTGAAACAGTACATGCACTGAAGATAACTGATGTATTCTTTAATTGATTAATGAGTCTATAATTAGTGAATTAATTAATAATTAATTCACACCACTCTCACTAGTGTATCAATCAGTTAGACTAGATCCAAGTAGCTCAACTATGTTTAGATTAGTTAAACTGAACACAACTCCATTAACTTCCTCAATCAACTCCACCAAAATCTCTCACATGAGTTCTAACTAAAGTATCCATGCAATAGCTCCACTTAACCCTCAGGAATAGCGTAATTCCTTCTGTCAGCTCCTGTGCCACATCTGTGCACTTAACTGAAGTGCTCCAAGAGAATAAGATAATGTTTATAGTCCAAATATTATTAAGAGCTAATAATATTCGACATATCTATTTTTAGACTGGCAATCTAAAAATAAATTCCGCCCAATATGTCTAAAAATATAAGTCCATCTATTTTTCCAACTTGACCAACCATCCACAAATAGCATCCTGCAACTCATAGAATATGATCCATATGTCTAAAAATAGACATATTCTAAAAATAGACTTTGCGCCAAAAACAGCCTGTGGGCCCACTTAGTGAAGGCGACTTCTTTCCACTAAGCTCATCATCTTGTTGCAATTTCAACAATGCAAATTAATGTGATAAAAAGAGAGCTTTAAGGGTTGTATGATAACACAATAGGCCTAAAAATATACCTACTGATGGGACCCATCATCACCCCCCTGTTGAAGGTGTTTCACATCCTCTGAGAAACTCAGTCACTAATATGAAGTTCATTCATGGCCTTGGTGGAGTCTCTAACATCCCAAGGCATCTTAGGTGGTGTTCCTTCATGTGGATAGAAACATGGATTTTCTTCTATGTATTTCCATTCCTTTTGCTCTTCTGCCTAGTTTATTTTCTCATGTAGTCCCAATAGTAATGGAGGGATGAGTATGATCCCTATCCACTTGATCTTAAACATTTTCATGATTCTCTTGTATATTGGGGTTCTCCCCAAGTCATTCCTCATTATTTCTGGAGATTGATACTCTTTAATTTACAAATTTTGATGCATGGCATGCCACCTTCTTTCGAAATTCTGCAATCTTTCGGTCCCCGACATCCTAAATGTGTCTTAAAAATGGAGGAATTTTTTTCCTTGGGCTACTATTTACCGAGGTTCCAATTCGAGATCAGTGGATATGAGGTGGTGGTTACTAATGACAGCCTTGGGGCTCACTAATTCTGCTCAGATGTATAAGGGCTCCTTCTCTTCTTTTCCCATCACCCTCTTTACTTCTCCAGCTCGTGTTTGCTCATAGGTCAACCAAGAGGCTATTGCCATAGATCAATGTCCCCAAATATTGAGTTGGGGTCCAAGAAGTTCATGTCTATAAGGATTATGTTGTGTATGGAAAACTCAACCAGTTTGGCTCTATCCTCAATACTTGGCCTTTTGCAAAATTCAATGAGCTTTTTATAGTCTTGGAAAGGTAAATAGCCATACTTGCTAATTTATTTATCTTAAATTGTATCAATTTCTCCTTGAGGAACATGGCATAGGATTTGGATGGTTTCCTGCACTAGATGGCTTCCATGGATAAACTTTCCATGGAGGAAAGGTGTACCTCTTTTTCTTGCAGCATCTCTCTTATCCTTTTATTCTCTGCATGAAGCTGTTGCTTCATGACTGACTCTCTCAACCTTAAGTTTTTTAATTCCTTGCTCATTTTATTTACTTTCTCCTCCATCAGTCCCACATATTCTACCTTTTTAGATTCTACAATTTTCATACTTCAATGTGTTCTACCTCTTTCTTTCTCCAACTCAAAGAAGAGTGGTGTAGCAAATTTCTTAGGTATAATCCTACCTCCATCAACAAATTTGTAGTAGGTTTCTAGATTGGGTTGTGGATCAAGCTCCTGAAGCTCTTGGAGGCCTTTTTCCTCTTCTTTTGGTGTGGTTGCCTCTTCTTGTTGCATCTCTTGTTTCTCTTGTAGCAGCCCTTGTTTCTCCTGTAGCAACCCATGTTTCTCGTGTAGCTCCTCTGTTTTCTCCCATATCTCATTTTTTTTCCTCTTGTAACAATGAAACTTGTGTCTTGGGCCCCTTAAATGTTACTTCTCTAGTGTTGGGCCTCCCTCTGGGTGGCACAGGTGGTCTACTTTTGGATTTGGGAGAGGCAATTTCTTCAATATTTCTCTCACTAGGTCCCACTTCTTCCCTTTTTCTTGTTGATTCATCAATGGTGATAGGGATTTTTGAAGGAGGCTAAGGTTTCCCTTGCCTTATCCTAGTGCTCTTATTTGTTTTAAAGTAAAAGTGTCCTTGTATTGGTTTCCTCCTTTTGGTCTTGACTAGTGTGCCCAATGTGGAAAACATGGAAGCAACCTCTCTCTCTGCCTTTTCTAGTGAGAGGCTCATTTGGTCATCGTGTCTCTCTTTCCCTTGACGTTTAGAGGTCTCCTCGGGGTTATCTTCCTATAATTTTTGTTCCTCTTCCTCTTTTTCCTATGTCTTTTCTTTCTCCTTCTCTTCTTCATTTTATTATTCCTTCTCTTCCCTACCCCCAGTACTACAGGCTAGTGTTTCTTCTTGTTGTGTGGAGGTGAGGGCTTATGTTTCAATGAAATTTTCTTTGTCCATATCTACGAAGTCATTCCATAGAATAGGGTTCCTTAGGTGGCTCAAGGCATCTATTAAAATTATCTTGATGGTGCCATGATGGGAAATGTGCTTGTGCTTCCCTTCCCTCATTTTTTGGCTCATTTCAATGATGTATTGTAAGAGGAAACATGGAACAATGATTCTCTATGGAATTGGTAATTCCGCCCGAAACCTTAGGTCATAGAGAACCCTAAATTGATGGTTTTACACAATTATCAACCTCCCCTCATAGAATATTTATTTGAGGATTTGGTAGGCCACTTCATCCCAAGGATAAGGGAGGCTCTCCCTTCTCACTCCATTTGTATCTTCTACAAATTTCTCTCTATGAAGGAATATTTTTTTCCTAGTTGTAACACATATTTCTTTATCTTCTTTGCTCCATCGAACACCTAAGGGTAGGGTGGTTACCTTGATTATGACTTCCGCATTAAATGGGATGGAAATTCTTATAACAACACTAGTGGCATTATTTCCCCCCTGAGAATTGAGGGCCATGGAAAATTCTTGAGATATGTCATCATCATATCCCCTTAATTTCACAAAGAATCCCATCCACTGATGTCTCAAAAAAATATCCATAACAAGCGGATGTTTATGGATTCTTTTTGTGTCTGTGGGTTCTCTTCTATTGAAACTTCCCTCCATTGCTCCTACTACTCCTTCTCGAGGTTGTTTTTTGTGTATTCTCTATATTGTCCTTACAGTAGTCTCGAGTGCAGAGATGGTGTTAAATTTTCCTTTTTAATAAAGGAGGATAAGGATGCTAATTTTTTTATTAAAAATAAAACAAAATTTTCTTTGTCCCTATCTTACCTTCTCATATAATAAATTTCAAAGGAAACTACTGCACAGTGTTTTTCTATAGGATACCCAATTCAAGCATAATTCCTCATGCAAGTGGATGGGAATTAGAGAGGGAGGATGCCACTTACTCTTTTCAAGATGACTCTCTTATGTGCATGAGGGTTTGAAGATAATATTTGGTGGTTTGGCTCCTTTTATCCCCTTAATTCTCTCCTGTAGATTGATTTTTGTGCTGCTATAGAAAATCAAACCCTCCTATAGCACCCGTGAACACAATCTATAGTAACTTGATGGCACCCTAGGAAAATTTTGGTATCATCTAGCTTGTCCTTCTCCAACTTTTTTCTAGAAATTATCGATTATGCAAATGAAGTCGATCCTTGTACTTTTTATTCCTTTTTGTGGTAAAGGCTTAGAGCGCTTTGGTGACTTGGCTCTTACATGAGTTTCCTTTTTTTCACCATTGTCCCCACTCCTCGTAATCATCACCCCACTTAAATTCAATTTTCCAGGTTGCATGGTGGATGAGTAAAGTGCATTTAACAAATCTAAGGTGGCCAAGTTTACTGGCCACCTCCAACCCATGAATTCCATTCTCGATCATTAAACTCATTTTTTCCATTATGTGCATAGGGAAGAGGTGAGGGGTGTCATACCTAAGCCTACCTATTATTTCTAATTATTGGATATGTCTACATATTGTTGTTGGGTGTCATAATAGGATTATGCTGAAGGTGTTGATTTCCTTTGTTTGCTTCTGCACCAGTCTTCATAGCATGATGATTCTTAACTGATGAAACCCTTTTCTCCATTTTTTTGTAGGCCTCTTTCCAGCGCTCATTATGTTGTTGCTGGAATGGATGGATGACTTAAAATTTTCTCTCTATGGATGGCATGTCCCTTTATTAGCTTTAGAAATGGCCTCAAGGTAACTGGATCTTCTACATGAAGTTGTAAAAATAAATTGGTTCAGGATTTTGTTGTAATTGTGCAAGCTGCTACATGAAGGATTCCCTTCCTATAGAAGTCACTCTACTCCTCCTCAAAACCTCACATTGCATTTAGTAACTAATAAAAATCATAGGAGGTATAAGGACAATATTATAATCATCAGAGGGTGGTGTCTGTGGTGATGAAGATGAAGGAAAAGTTTTTTTTTTTTTTTTTGGTTTTTTTTTGGATGTATAGAAGAGTGGAATTTTGAGGATGAATTTTTGCTATATGGAGTGGATGAGTGATGAAGAAATTTTGGTGGACCTCTCTCAACATTTCCTAAGAAAAACATGACCTTTTTTTACCCCTTTTTCCAATTGGATCTACCTCCTATAGCATTTCACTTGCTCCTATAACAATTCAACAGTGTCTTGTAGCAGTTCAGGATAGTCTTGTAGCACTTCCAAAAGGACAAAAAACCTAGTTCAATTGTTGGCCATATCATGGAGAGATGTAGGGAGGTGAATGAAGAGGATGAAAATGCAATGGATAGATGTGAAGAATGGAAATGAATTTGTGGAACCTGATCTATAACCACTATTCTTTCGACTGACTTGAACCTTGCAAAAGAGAGATATTAGCCAAATTGGTGTAAGGACTCCTCCCTTGTGTCTTATTTATTTTTCTTTAATTTTTTTACTTTTTCTTTTTTATTTTTGACACAAACTGCATATGTAGAGGTTTTCATCCTGCATTCATGCCTTATGCCCCTCAAAAAAGGTTTTCACCTAGGGAAATTTTCATCTTATTTTTTTATTTTGTTTTGTTTTTTATTTTTTCTCTTGGGTTGCCTCACAGGGGTTTTCAACCCTAAATTTGGCCTTCTATGCCTCATTAAGGTTTTCAACTAGTCCCCATTATTTTTATTTTTTATTTTTTAGAAGCTTTTTGGACAAAGGGTTGTGAGCCTCCCAATAACATTCAATTATTTGTTGATTGAAATAATAAACTCTTCCTTGGAAAAAGGTGATCTAGGTGGATATTGGTGGCCACCCACCTATTCCATTTGGACGCACACCATCAGTTCTTTCAGTTTTTCAGTTTCAGCACAACTTACTATTTTTAGTATTTTTTTTGGGTCATGAACTTCCAAAACCGTTTTGAGGCCCTAATGGTCCAAGTGGATATTGGTGGCCACCCACCTATATCATTTGAACCCCCACCACCAGTTTTTTCATTTTTTTTAATTTCGGCACAACTTACTATTTTTAGCAGTTTTTTGGGTCCTGAACTTCTGGAGCCATTTTGAGGCCCTAAACTACATTTTTTGGGAAAATCGAGAGCAACATGGGTTCTTGAACTAATGTTTCTCACATCAAAAGCTGTAGTCCTCGGATAGATATTTCTAACGAGGCATGGTGCGTGTTAAATGGAGATCATATGCCAAAGTTACATCCCTAGAAAGTTGAAACACCAATTTACCCAAACGGGGCCCATACTTTTGGCGCTTCATCTCCTAGGGTTAGGTTTTTGGATGTTTAGGGTTTTCCATTTTTTCTCAATAATAAATTGGCCCTTGAGCCTCATTTTAACATAGCTCAAAGGCCTATAGCTGCCACATCTATTCTAAGAGATAAGCTACTAGTGCCCTAGCTAGTTTATTTCCATTATGTCTATAAGCATAATCTGTTATTTGATATTAATGGAATGAAGTATTATTTACATTGCATCTTTGTATTTATGGTTATATCTATATTATGTTGCATTCATGCATAAATCTGGATCAATGGTATCAGAGAAGTATGCTCTTTCTCTTTTTTCTTTGCATGTCCCCAACGAGGTCAGGGTATAAGGAGTTAGGGCTTGATCTAGTTGAACCCTTGCAAGATCGGCCTCACAAACCCCAACGACCTCCCATGGTGAAAGAAAAGAAATATGAGGGAGTAGGAGATCCTATCAAAATATTTCTTGAGGAGGCCCTCGAGAAGCAAAGGAACGCGATGATGGATAACTTTGCTCAGATCCTTCAACAGTTGCCACCTACGACGCATCTACATGCAACAACCACTCTGGAGGTGCCACTCACTTCAAGGTACATGTAAACTTTGACATTCCTATATTTGAAGTTCAATTAGATGTAGATGTCATAGATAGATGGTTTAATTTTCTAGAAGGGTATTTCTCAATCCATGATTTCTCCGACTGAGAAAAGATTATTTTTGCACTCCTCAAAGTCACTCCCATGTCAAATACTGGTGGGAAACATACTATGAGCAAAAAGACATGAGGGAATCCTCTCTATTCTTGGCCGCACCCACTTGGAATTCGTTCCGAGACAGCATCAAGGAACAATATTACCCCGTGGGGAGCTATGAGGACAAGTACATCCAATGGACCACGTTGCGACAGTAAAGGGATCAAGATGTGCATGAACCAACGAATATGTTCCATACCCTGGGCACAAAGTTGGGTATTAAAGATTCGGACATACATTTGGTGCTCAAGTACCACAACTTTCTGCATAGACACATTTAGGAGGAAATGGAGTTCCTTGACATTAGCTCATTTGGCATGGCATATCGCTATGCCACCAAGATCAAGCAGAAATTTAAGCAGAAAAAGCGAGACTTTGGATCCAAGAATCCGAAGCCAGGGAAAGGTGCTCCCAAACCACAGAACAGGGGGCACAGCCAAAGAAGGGTGACTCAGAACACCACCACAAATCCAAATAAGGACACGAGGAAGTGGTGTTTCATAACAACCCCACTCACAACACAAACGAGTGTTGGTTCAAACAGTCGCTAGTGGCCGAACTGAAGGCACCTGAATCATATGCATGTTCTGAACCTAAGCCAGAACCAGACAATGGAGATGGAAAAGGGAAGTAGATAATTGATGTGGACCCCAATGCCATTTTTTCCACCAACCAAGCTCCAGAGGGAGGATCCCGAGAATCCAGAGGAGGGGGAGTGCCTCTTCCATTTGCATATGTGGGTGAAGGGTTCCCCACTGCAATTTCTTGTCGATAACGGAAGCCAAAAGAACCTCATTTCAGCATAGGTCATGAAGTGGCTCAGCCTACCAACCTTAGCACACCTGCAATCATATACCATTGGGTGGCTTCACCCAGGGAGAGATCTTCATGTCCGCCAGCAGTGCCGCCTTCCGTACAACATCAAGCCATTCACAGATGAGGTATTGTGTGATGTTGCTCCTCTTGATGTAGCTATGTATTATTGGGCCAATCATAATTGTGGAGGCAACATGTTGTGTATGAGTCTAGGCCTCATTCTGTTGTTATTATTTTGGGAAATAAATTGTACAGGATACTAGAGGTAGTACTGCCTCCTTCTATCTCCTTGACTATTGCAAAACAACGCAGTAAGATTGTTTCCCAAACCAGGAAATTTATTTTCCTTAAAAATCGCTCATAGGGAAAGAATAATATTATGGCCACAGCCTCAAAACAGGGCTCCCCTGGACAGCTACAGTAGATGGAAAAATTTGTGGAGGAATACGAGGACATTTTCTCCACACCCACAGAGGTTCCTCTACACTATCAAGACAAGCACTCCATTGATATGACCCCCAGTGCACCATCACCTGATGTTTCCATAACTCATGCGACTACACAGGAAAAATCCACACATGTATTTTCCGAGGCAACCAAATTTATTGAATGCATCCAGCACGTCTTCCAGCAGGTCCACGACATCCTGGACAAATCCAATACCAAGTTCAGCAGAATTTTCCTCTAAGAGAGGAACTTAACACAATGGGGATCCTTGCTTCCTAAGGAGGGAGGAATGATCCAGGTGGATATTGGTGGCCGCCCACCTATTCCATTTGAACATGCACCATCAGTTTTTTCAGTTTTTTAGTTTCAGCACAACTTACTATTTTTAGCAGTTTTTCGGGTCGTGAACTTCTAGAGCCGTTTTGAGGCCCTAATGATCCAAGTGGATATTGGTGGCCACCCACCTATTCCATTTGAACCCCTACCATCAGTTCTTTCGGTTATTAAGTTTTGCCACAACTTACTATTTTTAGCATTTTTTTGGGTCCAGAACTTCTAGAGCTATTTTGAGGCCTTAAATGATGTTTTTTAGGAAAATAGGGAGCAACATGGGTCCATGGACAGATGTTTCTCATATCAAAAGTTGTATTCCTCATATAGATATTTCTAACAAGGCATGGTTCATGTCAAACGTAGATCGTATTCCAAAGTTACGTCCCTAGGAAGTTGAAACACCAATTTACCTAAATGGGACCCATAGTTTTGGCGCTTAATCTCCTAGGGTTAGGTTTTTGGATGTTTAGGGTTTTCCATTGTTTCTCAATAATAAATAGACCTTCGAGCCTCATTGTAACATAGTTTAGAGGCCTGTAGCCACCACATATTGTCTAAGAGATAAGCTACCAGCGCCTAGCTATTTTATTTCCATTATGTTTGTAAGGATATTTCTGTTATTCGATATTAATGAAATGAAGTATTATTCCTGTTGCATATTTTTATTGATGGTTGTATGTGTATTCTATTTTGTTCCTGCATAAATCTGGATCAAGAGGTCTTTTATACAACTTCAACTTGTAACCATTGACAAGTAAGGGAATTCATTCCTCATCAATTTTTCTAATTTTGATAGACCCAGTATCATGACAACTTTTCACTACATAGGGACCCAACCATCTTGTCATTAACTTTCCCTTCAAATGAATTTAGAATCATACAACAGGGCCCAATCACCTTCCTATAAATTCTTCCCCTTAATGTGTTTGTCATGCCAACTATTCCTCTATATATAGATTACCTCAATGTGCAGGAGAGATTGCAGCCTAAATTCATCTAAACCATTGAGTTGGAGAAACCTCTCTCTTTTTGTTGTAGTGAGGTCCAAATCTAACTGAGTTGTCATCCTTAAGGTATAATATTCAAATTCAATGGACAGCAAGGCCTTCTTCCCATAGGCCAGTTCGAATACAGTAAATCTAGTGCTGGTATTCCAAGTTGTGTTGTAGGCCCAAGTGACTTTTACAAGTATACCTACCCAATCTCTTATGTTGTTTCTAACAATCTTGGTTAGAATGTTCTCCAATTATTTTGTTGTGACCTCCACTTGCCCATTTTCCTAAGGGTGATAATAATTTCATGTCATGTACTTTATGTGGTGCTACCTCATGATATCTTCGATCAAATTTGACGTGAATTGTGCTCCTTGATAAGTGACTAACTCTCTTGGAAAATCAAGATTGTAGAAGATGTTATGTCTCGGAAACTCAATGAAATTTTTCTCAGTTGTTTCCTTTTTTGCCTTTTTTTTAGCCCATCTAGTCGGGTAATTAGTTCATGCAATGATATACTTCTTATGTCCTTATGGGGGATCAATGGGCCCAATGAAATCCATGCCCCTCTTCTCAAATGGCTCTAGATTCACTTGAGGTTGTAAGGGAATTTAATCCTTAGGTGTGGGCTTACCCATCATTTGTCATTGATCACACCTGGTGGTGTACCACCTTGCATCTTGATGTAAAGTAGGTCAGTAGTACCATGCTTGTAGATCTTTGAAGGTTTTCCTCTTAGCAGCAAAGTTTCCTCCATAAGGTGTATCATGGCATGTTGAGAGGATGTCAAATGCCTCTTCTTCCATCACAAATCTCCTTAGGATCTTATTTGGCCCCAATATGAAAATATTTCTTCTAATATAAGTGAATGGGGCACTCTTCCCAACACTATTACTTTTCTCCTTGGAGGATAGATTAGGAGGGAACCTCCGAAGATTTATGTTAACAAGAAATGGAGAAAGAGATGTAATCATTTGTTATTTCTTTAATTCTAGACAGGATTAAGACTCACAAAGAAATTTGCAACCACATTCTCTTTCCATGGTTTTTAAATAATGGTCAAATCAAAGTGTTTCAATAATAACAACCACCTAATTATCCTAGGATTGACATCAGGTTTAGTCATTAAATACTTAATGGTTTCATGAATAGTGTGAACAAAAGTTTTATAACCAGTGATGCAATGCCTAAAATTTTTCAAGGAATGTACCACAGTTAGGAGTTCCTTTTAATAGACTGTATAATTTATTTCGGCTTTAGAAAGGTTCTTACTGATGAGATAGATAACATAAGGCCAATTTTTCTTCCACTTGTCCTATGATAGCCCCTACAGATTTATCTGATGCATATGTGTGTATATGGAAAGGTAATGCCTAGTTGGGACCCCTAAATATGGGTGTAGTGGTCAAAATTTATTTTAGCACTTTTAAGGCTTCCAGACAATTTTTTGTCCAACAAAAGTATGAATATTTGGCCAGTAGTCCAAACAAAGGTGAAGCCAATTTACTAAAGACTTTAATGAACCTTCTATAATACCCATCTAATCCAAGTAAGATTTAGGAATATCTTTGTTTTTTAGGGATAATCACCCTTTTAATGATGGAAATTTTGTTTGGGTCAACCTATATCCCCTCCTTGGATATGGAATGGACAAGGATAGTCCATGCATTCATTAAAAATTCATATTTCTCAGGACTCAATGATCATTTCAATGCATTTTTTTAAGACTTTGCATAGATTAGAAAGAGCTTCCTGGAAGTCACACCCATAAGGAGTCAATTCATCCATGTATATCTCAATAATGTCATGAAAAATTTCAACAAAGATACTTAAGACTTCCCTATGGAAGGTAGTAGTGGCATTGCACAGACTGAATGGAAGGACCCTATAGGCAAAGGTGCCCTACGGAATGTGAATGTGGTATTATCTTGGCTTTTTGAGTTGATCTGTATTTGATTGTACACACTAAATCCATCCAGGAAGGATGTGAATTTCTTCCCTACAAGGACATCTAGGATTTGGTCAATGAAGGGAAAGGGGAAGTGGTCCTTTTTTGTAGCCTTTTTAAGTTCTCGGTAGTCAACACAAATCCTCCACTTCCAATTTTTCTTGGGGGCTAAAACAAGGGGGGACACCCACTCACTATCTAAAATAGGATATATGATCCTTGCATCCAGTAGCTTTTGTAATTCATCTTTTAAAATGTCCTTAAGAGTTGGTCTCATCCTTCTCTGGGGTTTGCACACAAGCTTGCATCCCTCTTTGATATAGATATGATGAGTACATATTGAGGGATTCACACAATTCATCTCCTTATAATCCCAAGAAAAATCATCCAGGTGTTTCCTCATAACACTGCATAATTGTTCTTCCTAGTTAGCTAATAGAGAGGGGTTGATATTTAGATTTCTTAATGGGCCAAACTCCAAACCCTTGAAATTTTCTAGGTTGGAGTCATCAGAGCACAAACTAGTCCAAGGATTACTCTCAGATTATTTCATCAGTTCATCAACTAGCATGGTAGTGGGGGTTGATTTTGTAAGACATTATTAATAAGATCATCTTCATCAATTTTCCCCCTCCCTAAAACAATATCTAGAGTGCATATTGGGTAGAGGGATGTTTGATAAAATTATTCCTCTTCCCCATCCTCTAACCACAAGAGAAATTCATGCTCAACAGAAGGTTGGGCAAGAGGATACAACACAAATTTTTTTTATAGATTCCCATTTTTAATGGTTATGTTCCTAACCATGCAACTAATGTAGGCATCAGAAGTGGCCAACCAAGGACTTCCTAGGATGAGAGGATAGCCATTAAGATTGGTTTTCGACTGGAGGACAAGGAAATTTGTGGGATGCTCCTGGGAGTTAATGGATACCATTACATCCTCAATAACTCCCTCAAGATCTATTGTGGACCTATCTGCAAGTTTTAATATTGTATTGGTCTTCCTCAAGTCCCCTTCGAGGTTGAGCTTGAGCATGGTTTCCCAGGTCATCATATTGATTATAGCTCCAATGTCAATCAAGGTATTAGGGACCATAGTGCCATCAATGGGCACATCCACTACTAGGATACCAGGATCCAAGTACTTTGGAGAGATTATCCTCCCAAGCATCAGATCAGATAGTTGTCTAGAAACATTGATAGTGGTCGGGATATCTCTTATTCTTCTCCCGGACCTTTTGAAACGTTATTCCTTGATAATATTGTTATAAATGGGAACATCCTTGATAGCCTGGAGAAGGGGTATTTTTACACACAATTTCTTTAATTCTCCCAGAATTTTAGCATTGTCTAGGGTGTTTTTTTAGGGTGAACCAACCTTTTAGGATAAGAAGGTCCATTGGATTGAGGGTAAATATGTTCCTTCTCCTCTTCAATCTCTCTAGGTGGAGAAGGTGGGTGATTATATGGGAGCACCTTCCAAGGCTAAAGGTTTATCTCTTGGATTTCCATAGCATGAGAAGGATAGGATGTCTCCCCACTATAAACTTGTTATGTCTACTTATTATTTGGGTTCGGATTGGGTTGAGCAGTAATTTGATGTTTCTTACGTGGAGAATGGTGAGGAATTTGTGGTTGAGGTTGAGGTGGATTCAATAAAGCAAGAGTTTTGTTTTTTGAGGCATCCACCCTCGTGAGGGGTTTCTCCATTAGGAATATTGGGGTGGATATGGATGGAAAGGAGGGTTGATAGGCTGAGGAGTATATTGAGGAGAATAAGACAAATGAGGAGATGTGGACCATGATGGATTAGTGTAAGGGTACCAAGGATGAAAATGTGCGTTGTGAGTTGGATTGTAATGAGGATAGTGTGCACATTGCATGCCCTATTGATATGGTCGAGGGCCTTAAGGCCTCCTTTGGTTAGTGAAGCAGAGATTCTTTGTACAACCTTCTACGCTTTGGTATACAACCTTTAGGCCTGATAGAGAGGGACATTTTTCTATGGAATGGTTTTCTTCATAGACTGAGAATACTTCTATGACATTCAGTGGGCACTCATTCCTAGAATTTCTCTTAGTGAATCTAGAGCAGAAGATAGTTAGTGCCCTTTATTTCTCCTCTTGCCTAATTTTGATCTGTGTAGTATAAATTTGTAGGGAAAAGTTATTCAACATTTCAATCTTAAAATCGTCCAACATACTTCCTATCTCATTCTTGATGGTTGTTGTAGAGGGAAAGGAATTGACCAAGCTTTGGCTAGACCTTCCCTTTTTCCTAGCAAACCCAGAGTGATTCTTGAATACATTTTTAATGTCATCATAAGGAATATGTTAGATATATCCTCCAAACAGCATATTGAGGCTTTCTATTACATCTCCCTGATCCATCAGAGAATAACTAGCTTGAGTGACTCAAGATCAAGGGTACAGTTAGCCCTCTTATAATTGAGTTGGAATCTTTCCTCATAGTCCTTTAAGGATTCATCAGGCCCAAGGGTCATCCTAAATATTTCCTCCTTTGTTTCTTTGGTCCTACAGTAATCCCTATATTTTTTTTTGAAGCCTTGTTGCATTTGGGCCCAAGTAGTGATGTTGTCTCCAGGTGCAGACTCATAAACAAAAGCAGGTTTGCATCTTTGAGGGTAGATGGAAACAACTTCAGCTTATGTTCATCAGAGGCATAGTTATAGTTCCTCCAGAAAACAAAAAACTCAAGCATGAAAGTTGCAGGGTCCTTAAAGGTTAGGCCATGCAAACTTGGTAGGGAAGCAGGTCTTATATTCTTCATTCTAGCCCCTCCATTGGTTTCTCTTATAGGGAAAATATCATTGTTCCTGTTCTCAACCATGGTTTGGGTAGGTAAGGTAGGTTCTTCTTCCCCTATGGATTCCTTAAAATTTGAAGGTTTCTCCCTTGTGGTAAGAGAGGGAAGTGCACAATCGCCTAAGAGCGAAGGTTGGCTACTTGTGGGGATGGGGGTTTTTGGTACAAATTTCCCTTGATTATCCCTACTTCTACAAGGCATGAAATAACTAACTTTTTTTTTCCTAATTTTTTCACTTTTTTCAAAACAATAAGAATGATGCAAAAAAAAAGTAACCCTTGATTAGAAACAACTACTACTTAGAGACCTCCCCGGCAATGGTGCCAAAAATTGATGAGCCCTAGTATTGCACCAAAGATGTTGCAACTCCCAATGGATTCTCAACTTAAATTATCAACATGGGGTTCAAACAAACTTAGACGTGATATTATTATATACACAACAAGTTAGGTTCTACTCATGTCACCCTCAGTCATGATGTCAAATCAAGGTGTTCATAGACCACTCCTTCAGCTAACTACAAAGATAAAATCATGTCATGATTTCAAGGAGATGAACATGATTCTAACTACATAAGTGAAAATGTCATTCATTCAATGTAAATGCTCATTGAAGATGCATGAAAGGAAAAAAAACTAGTCTAGTTACACAAGTAAACCATGCTACTCTATTTTCATACTTAATCAAATAAACCACCTACTTGAATGAACCACTTATCTATTTGTAACTTGATTGAAAATGAGAAATTCAATCTTCAAAAAAATTATGAAAAAATACTAATTCCAATTCTATTTGTTGTCTTATTTTTGCAGTGAGGAGAGGATGGGGTTGGAGTCGTCTTATAGCCTTCCCTAATCATGAAATTAGGGCTTGTCTACCATTATTCAACTTCAATATCAAAATTAAAGAATGTGGAGATAATCTGGTTGAATAAAATAATGTTACAGGTCTGCTACAAGAAGTTCTACATGAGGCCATGTATTTCCACATGAGGCCTTATTTTGCTATAGGAGGGGGTCAAAAATATTTTTGAGGACAGGAATGGTGTATTGAAGGTAGAAGAAGGTATATGAAGGTATATAAGGTTAATTAAGGGTGTGGGAGCCCATTATCCAAGCCTAGTACCCCTCGGAGGTCTATCTTGCACCAAATTTTATGCCCATGGTGTCCTCCATTTAACTTAGAACAATGATCTTGGTGGCAGAGTTTGGAGGAAATGTAGGGTTCCTAGGAGGGAGATGGAATGGTATAGGTGGATGTATAAAGGTGTGCCCACCCCTACAGGTCAACACAATCCCCGCAAACTAGTCAAACACATGCATCAAATGATCACTATCACAGCGAAGTGAATTTACAAGGAAAATATGAGTTGAATTTTACTAAAAAATATACTCTACCCTACAAGACAACTCTAATTTCCAAGCCAATGCTACTAAATTCCAATTTGTAGGAGCTATCCATGCAGAAGGATTACAATCCAATACCTAACAATTTCCAAGAAATCATAAACACATATTTTTGGGTTGTTATTGTAGGTCTTCCAATCACTCTCCCACAAGAGAGGTGACAGGAAAGCCTGCAACTACAAGTTTTATGATATAATACCTTCTAAAACAAGAAAATAATTGCAATGAATTGAACAAGAACAAGGAAGAAATACAAGAGAGGGACTAAAGCCTTTGGGTTGGGCCCAAAACCAAGGGTTCCAGCCCTCCAAAACTAACATAGATGCAGACCAATCGTGAACTTCTCATTAGCAGAAAATAAGAGTCACATACATCAAATGAAAGACGAGAATAACAATTTAAAGAACTAGGATCTTAGTGGATACTCCTAGCTACAACAAAATTTTGAATCCTAATTATCCTTTTGGCTAGTTTAGTTATAAAAAAAGTAGTTGAAGAGCATCTCCATTAAAAACAGGAGTGATTCCCTCAAAAATATCTAGATTGGTGGATATGGTTCCCTTGGGTCTTCACATGCACTTGAGTTCCTCGGCTGCTAGTGAATTCTAGCTATTGGTGAGGAATATTTGATCTAATGCCGAGCTGGGGAGTTAATGCAATTGACAAGGCCCCCATATTCTCTCTAGCTGACTCCAATTAGCCATTACATAGTAAATGTCTCCAAAAATGTTTCTTTTTCCTGCATATTAATCATATTATCCCATGAAATACAACAAGAACCATTTAGTCTTCTTACTAATCAAACTATGGTTAAAAATGCAAATTAATGTGAGAAAAGGAGAATTTTAAGGGCTAGAGGATAGCATAATGGGCCTCAAAATATACCTATTGACGGGACCCATCACATTGACTAATGGATATAGAACCAAACCCTATTTTAGTTGTGTACAAGCATATACTTGGGATATGGTTGATCTTACTTCACATGTGATCAACATGGCAATGATTACAAAGTGGGAGAATATATTTTGTCTGGAATTTTAGCCACTTCAAGAATCCCTACTCCTAGAATAGGTGATTGAACCTTATCATTGTAAATTATCCTTTCGTTGGTAGATCTGGATTTAATACTTTTGTATATATAAGAAAGAATTTGTATGATAGTCTAGTTGGCTAGTCGATATTGGACTCAAGTGATATCATTTCTTATATTTATCTAAATTATTTTCTTTGGTTTAATAATGATATGATATCAAGACATGGATGTGGTCTCAGTCACAAAGTGTGAAAATGGCCTTAGATTGACAAGAGTGCTCTAAGCATTGTGAAATGATATCGATTCCTATACTTAGTCTATGAACTCAAGTTGCAACCCTTAGTCTATGATCTCAAGGCCGATTGATTGACATTGATATGTTTACATGCATGTCTAATCGTAATCTCTAATTTCAATAAAAATACAGTTTGTGTTTATATGTATGTTTCAGATAGATCTCTTATTCACAGTTTGTGTTTATTGTATGTTTCAAATAGATCTCTTATTCACAGTTTCTGTTTATAAATATGCTTAGGGTTGATTTATGGTTTGAATAACAACTTAGTTTTGTTGTGTTAAGTAGGGTTTAATCACTACCATATAGATTCTCTATAGTGTGAATATATATATATATATATATATATATATATATATATATATATATATATATATATATATATATAGTCCTATGTCCAAATAATGTATAGTATTGGTATTTTTATAAGTAGACTACCCAAGTGTGACTCATTGATATTATAAATATAGCGTTGGGGTATAGTTTGCTCACACTTTTTATGTTATGTCTTGATCAAGACTTGTTAAAATATTTGCACTATAATGATTTCTCGAGAAAACTTGCAAATCTTAGCTATAGTCTCAATCTAAATTTAGCACCTTGATTTATGATTTAGTTCTATATATTTTGATTTCCATTGTTTTATTTTATGGAGCTAAGAACCAAAACTATAATATTTTATCCTTCAAATCCAACCCACAAATAAGTAGATGAAAAGGTCCTAAGCAAAAAAATATTGTGTTTTGGACTTGAGACAAGGGATTTAAGATAAATAATAGCTATATGGATTTTAGACCCAAGCATACCTTGTTTCAGTTTCCATAGTTTGATCTACATTCTTAGTATTACATATGAGTCTAGTTTCTCCTTTTGAATTATATTAGAAGGTAACTATTTTAGTTTCTCTAGGAAGTAAGATAGCCCAACAATAAGTTCAATCAATGACTTATGAGTATATCATATATAAATCATAATAATAATCTCATTAAGAAAAACATGTCATTAAGTGGGATTTGAATTTTTACAATGTAATACCTTTTTGCCACAACTACAAAAATCACAATCAATTGACATAAAAAGAACAATCTTTGTATATAATGTTTCCATTTGTTTGTTAGCATGTATGTGACTTGTGGGACTATCCCATGGTCTAATAAATCATGACCGAGTGGAATATAATCTATTAAATCACTAAGGGATTGCACACATCCTAGGCTACAACAACACTCAACATGATTGTATTTTTTTTGGTGTATCCTCTTGACCACCACAAGTGTCAAACCTTGGCCACCTTAAAGAAATGAAACCCTCTAAATACAGTCTCACTAATAGGGTTTGACTACATATAATTTATATTTCATTTTAAGTATCATATTTTTTTAGTATCTAAAGTTCAAATATAAATAATTTGAAAAGAACACACTTTTTTTCAAAAAAAAAAAAAAAAAACACATTTTTTTTACTTTAGTTTATATAAAAAATCATATAACGGAATCTTATATGATTCCATATAAAGGAGATATTGTCCAAATTTTGTACTAATACAAATGAAATTATAGAACTATTTCTTATCCTATATTTAAAAAGAAAAAAATCATTTTGTTATTTTCCTTTTTCTTTCTAACCTCATGTCATCCTCGTCCTCATGTCATCCTCGTTAAGAAGGATATAGGTCATCTACTTGTAAATAATAATTTGAGGGAGTAGGAAGTGAAAATGGAACCAATTATTATTGGAATCAAAGGTGTTAGTTTCATGAAACAACTTCATTTCCCAATGAGAGACCAGAGGTACAAGTCCCATCATCAAAGAAGAAAATCCTAGTATACATGACTTCCTCTTTATCCAATAAGACAATACAAGGATCCTAAAACTCATAATTTTTGGAAAAGTAGGATTGGCTTTCTCATAATGTTTTGTTTTCTTGTTTTCTTCATTATTTTCGTTTTTCTCAATTGGTGGAAGTATCTACCCTTTTTATTTATATTTATCCCTATTTTCCTATGAAGAATGAACTTGTGCAAGAGGACAAGAATTTATCAATGTCATGAAAGATGACAAATTCTACATTTGTCATGTTCTCATAACCCAAGACTTGATACCATATATATTTTTTTCTATTTAAGAATAATTTTTTCTGAAATACTGGTATTGAAGTCAATCTCAATGAAAATTTGAGCTTATGTACATAGCCCAACTATATCTCTCTCAAAATCTATTTTATGTAACTACCCAATTTATTCCCAATATCATCCATAACTAAGATATGCCAAAAATATGGGGAAAATTTGGGAGGATGAACCTAATTAATGAATATATTTTTTAATTAAATTTTGGGAATAAAGAGATATAAATAATCACATAATTTCTCAAAACAACAGTTATCCTCTAAATTTTTTTAATAATCAACCTTATCAAGAACTAAACAATCAAAAAAAAATTTGAAACAAAGTAAACACACATTAATAAAAGAAATCAAATTTAAGAAAAAAAACATGGAACTGAATTATTGCACTAGAGGTGCTTTACAATTAAAGATGGGGGATATGTTGTCACGTAACATTAGATTAAAATACAACTCTGCTTTAGAGTGAAAAAAATACAAGTCTACTTTCAATTAAATTTAAATTTATGTTTCCCTAGATGGGGTACGTGATTCAAGAAATCGCTGGGGGAAGGTTGTCGTTATCACACTAGGCCACATAAGAGTGGGATGTGGATGAAATCCCCCATAATGGTTTTAGTGAAGGAATGAAAAATGCATGGAGGAGCCTCTCTAGCTACCTTCTTGTGATTTGTGTGACATATCTCATCAATCTTTGTAATTTTTGATTGATGGGTTATTGTACAATCAAGCTTGTGAAAAAATATCAGGTGGATACTTTCTTTCCTGACAAGCCCATCATTCATACTCGATTCATTGAACCTGCATTCAATGGTTGTGTTTACGGTGCTTGAAATCTGCCAACACATGGGGTCTCCACAATATGAATTCCCAGTTAGAACTCGCACCATTTGTGATAGGAGCCCCATCTAGATGATAGACCTAAAGAGATTTTCCTTGGTTACAATTATCAACATAAGAGATTATGCACAAAATTTGAGATAAGCAAGTAAGTTTAAAATTTGAAGCATACAATTGTAATGTATATAAGGTACTTTCATGGAAGGGAAAGAAAGAGTGAGACTCTAGAATAAAATTAATAGTATTATCCTAAAAGAGACACACAAGAGCATAGAAAGAATTGTTGATTAACCTGCAAAGCAGATCACAAGATAACAATGATCATAAAATCAAGTAACAATGCACATTCAACATGATGCATACCAAACCAAACGAAATAGTTCATTTTCATTAGTATGTAGAAACATAAATGTACATTGCAAACAATGAAATAAAATTATTACAATCATTCACAACATATGCATGAAAGTGTGTTGGCTCCAAGAGCTTCTTATTATTAAGTGAAAGTCCCAATATACACCATTATAATGATAAAACACTAGCTACAATAGTGGAATGTTAATTCACCACTTGCTCCTCTAAAGAATGACCTTATGCTCTTATGCCAAGCTATAGAATCCTAGGATAAAATTCCTCTTTCTTGAGCTATGAGGGTGTATATATAACAAATAAGGTGACTCTCTAGCTCCCTTGTGTCTCTTGACCTTCCCTCATGAATCTTGAGATACCATGTGACTTTTCGAATTCCTACGTGACCTTTGAGCTTCTACATGACTTTTAAAACATTCTAGTGACTTTCAACATTCCATGTGGGACCCTTGGGCTTCCACACATTACATATTTTCTCAATTTTTTTGGAAATTACATAATTACATTCCACAAATGATGTGGAAAACTAAATTGACCACATATGACTTTTTTATGAGACTTTGAGAAGTTGTGACTTGTTGATGATAACATAATACTTCATAATGCATAAATTCCAAGATCTTATCTTTGCTAATATTTTCAACTCTTCATGATTGATCTGCAAGGTGCTTCATCTTCATCCTCTAAAGGATTTCATTATAGTACTAGATCCTTTCATGTCATCTTGGTATCCATCCATCTATCATGGTCCAAGTTTCCTCTATTATTGCATGATAGTCAAGTCATATCATTGTTCACATCAGTCTCTTGGGTCCCACACTTCGCCAAAATTTTGGGAAATTCCTAGAAACCTAGCCTCATCCAGCCCTATTGAACTCTGCATTGTGTAGTCTCAACCCTCAATCAGTGATCTTCTCTCTTGACACTGCGCAATGCACAATATTTTCCTCCTGGAACTATGCATTTCGCAACCTAAATGCTCAAGCCCAGCCCCTGAGTCCCAAAACTACAGAATATTTCTCACCAGCTAAGACAACATTGTGCATTGTGTAGTCTTAATCCTCAATCCTTAGTCTTGAGCCCCTAAACTATGTAACTATGCAATCACCTGGCCTCTTTCCCTTCCATTACTACACATTTTACAATTTCAGTGCTCAAGCCCAAGCCTTGGCCTCCAAAACTACGCAATCATGCCCCCCATCCAGACTTGAAATGTGCATTGCACAGTATCAGACCTCAATCCCAACCCTTGAGCTCTTGATTTGTGCAAATATGCAATCACCTAGTCATATTTTCCTCCCAGAACTATAAAATTTACTGAAACAGTTCTCAACCCCTCAGCTCGGCTCACTGAGCTCCCAAACTATGCAATATTCTTCCTCAGTCCAGCCTGAACTATGCATTATATAGTCTCAAGGCTCAAGCTTCACCTATAACTACCTGAACTATGCAATTTTATAGTTACTGAGCATCTTTCTGAGCCTGTCACCCGGTTTTGGCTCAATTAGTGGATCAATATGCATTGTATTGACTAGGGGTTTATCGGACTGATGTCGTATTTCCATGAGTGAATTTCAGATGGAGGTACTCTATCATGCTATAAAAAGATGATGGAGAAGGTGATGGAAAATGAGGACATGCTAGAAGGCACATATGGAGCTGAAGAGATAATATGATCATCAAGCGAGAAGATGAAGGAATGCCAGACTATAACATAAGATGAAGACCAATATCACATGGAGGACTTCTCATATTCAAGTCATAAGGAGGAGGAAGAATAAAAGCATGTACCATCTTTTCAAGAAGACACAAAGAAAGAAGTAGCAAGAAGGAAAACTTTGCACTATCACATCATCATGCATTCCATGTCACTAGTGTCATGTCATGTCTTGTCATAATTCATCATATGCCACATCATTATTGTGGATTATGTTATTGCCTATTCAAAAATTATTGTAAAGTGGGAGTCCAAAGGACACATTTAGAATATGAAGAGTCATATAAAGTCAAAATTCATAGGAAGTAAAACAATCATGAGGGTAGTAAAAGAATCACAAGGAAGGTGAAGCATCACCTCTTGGTTATATATACACCCTCATTGTATGAGCAAAGGAATTTCCACCTTGGCTCCTCTCGCAAGGCATTAGAGATACATACTAGTTATTTTGGGGAGCAAGGAGTCGCTCCAACGCTCCACCAATGGAGCTCATGATGTTCATTGTATACATGTGTCTTCAAACTTTTACTTATTAATGGAAGCCTTTAAGGACAACACATTCTTCATGCATGGATTATGAATATTTGTAAGACTATTCTGCGGATGTTTTTATTTCATGTTTACTTTCATCAGTACTAAAGTAGTTGAACTATTTCAGTTATTTAAGTACTTTCCTTATTGATAATGTGTTGTAATGGTTTTTATCATTGTCCCATCCTTGTGGACTATTCCGCAGGATACTAGAAAAATATTTCTCACTGTTTAGTTGTAATGATCGTCCCATCTTTTGTGGACTATTCCATTGGATATTAGACAGATCCTTCTTGTTTGTGTGTGTCTCTACTTGGGTGTTAATATTACCTCTCTACTACAGGCTCACTTTACTCTTTTCCTCCACAGTAGAATAAATTTGACACACCTACAACCGAACACTCACCAGGCACACTTACTTGCTTTTTCAAAGACACATATGTGCTTCTCTCTCTTGCTAACAGTTAGAGCCAAGGAAAATATATAAGAATACATGGAAACCAGGATGATACTCTGGATGGGGCTCCTATTCTAAATGATGTGAGGTATAATTTGGACTTCACATCAAGGGGACCCCTTGGTCACCAGATTTCCAGCACCATCAAAAATGACTCTGGAAGGAGGGATAGATGACAAGTTGTGTCTGTTGAGTCTATTTTGAATCTCCTATCACAAATGAATCTTTCCCAAATCATAATCCCAAATTTTTCTTCTATCCTACCTCCTGGAAAGCTTTCAATTTCCATGGAACTTGTTCATGTCTTGTCTCAGTTCAACTTTAATGGCGAGGATGGTATATTTTTATTCAAACACATAAATTATTTTCTTGGGTTTTGTAAGACTTTCCAAATCAATGATGAAGATGTTATGTGTATTCAATTCACTCTCACTCTTGAAGGTCATTTTAAGCATCGGTGTCATACCTTACCTTCTACTCCCTTTCATTCTCTTCGTCATTTTACTAAGGAGCTTCATCAAGATTTCTTTTGGTATGAATACTGATATTTTCACAAAATATCCAATCAACTTATAATGGAGCCTGATGAATCAGTTGAGGGTTTCTCTAATAGATTCCTTCATTTATTTTATGTGTTTCCTGAAGAATATATGGATTGGGATTTTGTAAGTAAAATTTTTAACATTTGGTTCGGAGTTCTTTGAATCAGCGTGAATCTAAACCTCCTAATTTTTTCACTTTCCCAACTCTTGTGAATCATGAGACACCTCTAATTTCAAAGGAGGAACCTATTATTCCTTTTTCACTTTTTTGTCCTCCTTTTCTAGTCCCGATGTGGGTGCCTCCTTGTTGTGATTATAAAATTGGGAAATCTGCAAATAGAATTCCTAATCCATCTTCTCATTCTTCTTTTGTTTTCACGATTCATTTTCAATGGAGGAAATTCCATATTGGCTCATGAAGCCTATAGTGAAGAAAAACTCCTCCATTCTGCAAGATGATGTTACCATTCATAATTTTAGTCTCAAATCTGATTTGGATATCTGTTATCCCCTATCATCTATGCCATGACTCTTTGTACCATGATCTTCTTGAGAAATACATTCCACAAGCTAGTTTTTCACACTGTCTTGGTTTTGATGTTACTGGTTCAAATTGCGATCAGATACAAGGCAGTCACATTACACAAGTAGAGGAGAAGGAAGGTGAATATGCTTTCAATATTTCTTCTATTTTCCAAAATCCTCCATGTGAAGATGATGTGCTTGCATTCTTGGATGATTTTAAATCTGATAATCTCAGTAGTGAATCAAATGTAATCAATTATTTCGATAAATTTGTAGCCTTGGGCAACAATCATTTTGATAGTGATGACTATGTTTATGTATGCAATCACGAATTCCCAAGTGCATCAGCTGAGATTTCAGTTTCTTTTGAATATTTTAATCTAAAATTTGATTTTGTCAAAGAATATATCCTTATCTAAACTTCATCTTCATCCTATTATCCCTTGTGCTCTACCATTTTCGATGCACCTACTTGCGACATAGATACTCCATGCTATTCAATTTCTTCAATCTATTAGTTAGCTTCTCAATTATCCATGATGAAAATGAAAGCAATCAAATAATTGAGTACTATTCTATTCCTTCGTCATCTCTTCCCTTGCATGAAGGCAACTCTTCAAATCATCTTTCTCATGAAATTTACCTAATTCATTCATCTTCAAATTTTTTTATCAGGAAAATCTTTCGACTGGAGTAATATGGCTGTTGAAGTTGAATAATCTAGTAAAATCAATGACAATGATGGTTTCCATTTGGTGAGAAATGGTCTTATTGAAACTAGCAATAAAATCTATCCTCACACCATGCATGATCTGGTTCAGTCTTCAAAATGAGATTTTACAATCCTTGAAAGTTTTGGGACTTGTCAAGAAGTCAAGGCACTTCAACTTCTGTTGATAGTTATGTTAGGATCTCATTACTCTAGTAATCCTCCCAAACTAAGTCAGATCTGGTTTATTTCACACAATCCTTCTCTTTGCATGGTTTCGCACGATAAATTATTTTTGAAAGATGTTTGGTATTTTGGATTTTATTTTTCAAACTTTCAAGACTTTGCTTTTGATCGGAGTCAATAATATTCTTTAGTTTATTCATATTCATGTAAATCTCTTACATCAAACTCGGGTTTGGAATGTGTATCTCTCATAGGGTCATGGGATTTTGAAGTTGATCATTTCAAATACTATCTTTGGTTGAAGGTATCATGCCTATCAGATTCATTTCTTAATAGCCAACTTTTGGTTTTTCTTGTGAGTGTTTTATTGCAAATATTTTCCTTCATCGCACCTGAAATCCTCTTCAGTGATAATGAATACACGAGTTAACATGCGAATCAAATTCTTCTTCGTTCACTATGTCCTTATTGGTATCATGTGTTTGTTGTACTAGCATTCCTTTTAAATTCTTTTGATGATTATGATGCTTGTACAATTTTTCACCAGTTATAGGAAAATGATTTGTCACATTTGGATTGTGAGGAAGTTGGTTCGATAGTTTAGAGCAGTCGCATAGTTTTTCAAATTGATTTATCTTTGCTAATTACAAACTAGGAATCTAATACTTTAATCTTCCCATCTGGTCATTATTCTATCTTTGATGATTGTCATTAAGCTTATCATTTTCCCATAAACACATCCAATTATAGTTGTTTTACATCCTTTGATCATTATCATTCAACATTTCACTATTAGTATACTTGTCGAGCAGTTGAGGTACTATTCAGATAAAAAATTTCGATCTTTCCTCGTTCTTGATAAGGAATTCGATGTAGATCGAGACACATTCCTAGGAAGCTTTTGAGGTTTGTTGAATGATTTTTCTCATAGAAAATGTAAGAATGTGAATTGAATGAAAGTAGTGGTTGTGAAACATATTCCTGTAAAATTTTCAAGTTTGTATCTTTTATGTTACACATTACTTTATATTTCTTTTAATTGTCTGTATCTTTGTGGATTCGGGCAGGGAACAACTATGGTGTCTTCACTGGAAATGTCATTATACATGACCCCAACCTTCTAGATGTTAGGCTAGGAGTAGGATTAGTTGCACCCTTTTTTTCCCTCTCTTTCACTCATCTCATGCTTGTTCTCTTTACTATCTCTTTTCTTTTCCTATGTTTGTCTTGAATTATGCTTTGTTTTAGACTCTTTTGCATGTGCTTTGGTTTTTTTTCTTGTGGTAATGTGTCTTTTCTTTTTTTTCTATTAGTAATACCTTGCATGAAGATGTTTTGTTGGCTCAAAAGGGAATGAAGAAAAATAGAAAAGGACTTTGTGACACTGCAACATTTGGCTAAATATTTGTCCTTCTTCCTTGTCTTGGTTACATATTTTGGTCAATGATATTTCGATAGAAAATACCATCCTTGTGTTAAGAAATCTTTTTTTCGAACCATGAACTCCATGTCTATTCTGGAAACCTCATCCCTACACTCAGGTTTTTATGTTTCATTTTTTTCAGACTGATCCAATAAAGTAGAGAAGGACAGGGGGAAAATCTAAATGAGAAAACCGATATCAGAGGCATTATATATGCTTCTCTAAAGGGACAACCTCTCCTACTCCCAATAAGTCGGGATCCTTCTTCCTCCCATGGAATAAATAAGTGTTGATGCACAATCCTATATAAATAAATAAATAAAGGTGAAAGAAGAGAAAGGCTTGCACAAAGAGGTGAAGAGAGAAACTACGCTGAGGTATTTTCCATGATCGTTGGTAGAGGAGTAGTGTTTTTGTTCCTAAAGTGACTCC
The DNA here is from genome assembly GCA_034641835.2 of Pinus albicaulis. NCBI lineage: Eukaryota > Viridiplantae > Streptophyta > Pinopsida > Pinales > Pinaceae > Pinus > Pinus albicaulis. Next base: position 627,181,223 of record CM076581.1, read on the forward strand.
GCCGAGGTAATTTCTAGGCCTACTAGTAGTAGAGTAACACTGGAGATGGAAAACTAAACTCTGGAAATCTAAAGCTCATGAACTTCATTACCCTATCCCAATTCGAAACATTGTGTGATCGTTGGTATTATGTTTGTGTTGAACCAAGTAAAGGAATGAAGGGGACTATGTTTATGCATGGGATAAGTGGAGAATCCATGGTAATATGAATGATGAATCAATACTTCCTAAAGAACTATACCGTGCACGAAATAATTGACCAGGGCAGAGAAGTTGGAGTTCTACTAGTGTGTCACCAAGTGTTGTCGCAATGACAAACACCTTCCAAACTTTTGCGTACACTCAAATTTTGGATCCAACTATGGATCTTTTGATCAGTCATTACGTAGTCTCTTCTTGGTCAACTGATGTTTTTTGAGCTCCCTTCTTGGACCGTAAGTTTCAAATTCACTTTCCCACACATGCTCATTTCGTAGCAAGTGCATGAGTGCATTCTTTTACGCAATCTTGGAAAAGCATAACATGTTCCATAAACATTGTGCCTATGTGATTTCCAATCCATGTCGACAATCAATGTGCACTAACAATGACAGTTTCTCACATTCTAGTTGTGTTTGTACTTCCATTTCGGTGAGTTTTGCAAATTGTTGCTTACACGCACCTTTATTTCCGCGAGTGTCTCTTTCATGTTTTTTTTGTTGATTTCACTTTATTTCACTCTAATTAGCATAATTTTCATTTTATCTTTGCTCTAACATGTGTTACTTTCACTTTCCTTCACATATCGCAAGAGTTCTTCACACTTTAGCAATTATCGTATTTTTTAATGTTTGTTTTTGTTGGGTATGTGTTATATTCTTTCCACGACTAGTCACATGCGGGGGGGTCATAGGGGGGGGGGGGGAAAGACCCCTTTGTACATTACGTCGGGCACAGTAGGGGGGTCACAGGTGGGTGGTAGTCCCCCCTATTCGGGGTCTGGGGCAGCGCTCTGGGAAAAAAAAATTGGACCCTATTTTTCGGTGGGCGGACCCGCCCATGGTTTTGGGGCATGATGGTTTTCGACCCCTGGTATTTTGTAGATTCAGTCAAGGGAACTACGGTTATATTCTAATCCAGGGTTAATGAATTGGGGTTTATGTGTGCTTCGGCATATATATATGTGTGTTGTAACACTAAAAGGAATATATTGAAAAATCAAGTTGGTCGTCCCGATTTGGGATCCAGGGGAAAATCTCTGTGTATATTTTTTTTATGTTTTATGTTCTCCCTATTATTTATTTTCTGTTTTTAAGATTCATTTGCAGATAATTTTTGTACATGGTTAAAACCTACAGTTTTCACACAATGAATGTATGCTTGTTCGGGTGGTTTCAGGGGTTATATTTGTGTAAATGAGTTTGTCTAACAATGTAAACATCTGTCGCACTCATTCCCAAAGTTTTAAACATTATCGCTGCTGAGCCGCACTTTTGCCCAAATTTTCACGATATTTATCGCATAATTAGATGCTTGTACCTGGTGTTTTTGTCCTTTTAAGTTGATGATTAGAGGCATTTAGAGACGATAGATATTAATTTATGAATTCTTCTTATTAGCTAAATTGACGGGTGTTTTGTGTGTAAATTTTATTAATAAATGCCTCCTTGGTGGCAGGTGAATAAGTCTAGTACAAGACTACGTTCAAATACAGATCCATGCATAAAAGCAACAGCTGGATAGTTAAGTACGAGATTGATGTACGTGAAAATATCAATTTTTGACCAGATGGATCAGAATCTCTAAATTCTGAGACATGGGTTTTGTTCAGATTACCATGTTTCATATAACCCAAAAATTGTTTGGAAAAATTTGTTACCACGAAGGAGTAACGATCGGGGAAATATTCCAATGTAAATTTAATCATGTTGAACGTGAACGACTTGGTCAATTCGGATTTGGTTGTGCACGCCTTGTTGAGCTAAGTGAACATCATCAAATGTGGAAGATAAACTCAACCTACATGTTCCAAGTTCAATTACAAATATTAGAGCAATTGATACTGCTATACTTCAAATGGGACACTATACGAGCATCTTCATTATGGTGAGCCGGGGAAGTTAAACTAGTTAGTGTGAATGAAAATTATAGTGGGAGTGGCCCATGTTTTGCAGTACATACACCATGAACTCGTTCCTTTTGTTGATATTTTGGATGTGGACTCCAACGTAGTGTACCTAACAGAATAATTCTTGCCAACATTAGCAGACTTTGAGATATGGGAAAACCATGTTTCAAAGAATGAAAAGAGGACAATCTTCAGGGGAACTGCTGGTATCAACTCGTCATATCAGAGAGAGCATATATAAAAGAGTCTCCCCTGTTATGGGCATAGTTCACCCTTCTATCGTAATTATATACAAGGGAGAGAGACACACTCTTTGAGACAGTTTGCAGCGCAAAGTCGAGGAGGATTCACTACCATGCAAAGGAGGTCTGCAGGGGTCTGGCCACATGGGGCAAGTGTTTGCAACATGGAAAACATGATCGTGTAGGAAATCCTTTTGATATAGTGGCAACAGAAACCTTAAGCTTATTTTCGATACAGGAGTGTAATTGTGCATAGTAAAATGTGTATATGAGTATAATCGCATGGCTAGATAATTAGTTTTGAAAATATAAAAAACTGAATGTCACAATTTGCGTGGAAAGCATGCCTCACAACAAGCCAAACTGAATTGTCCTTAATCGCAGGAGATTCAACGAAGCAAAGCCCATTTGCCTAAAGAAATTGATAATAGTTATCCAACTAAGAACCAACCTAGGCCCAACCTCAAGATCACTTGGAAAATGCAACTTCACAACTCAGTTCAAAGAGGAAGAGAAAGTCACATGGCACAAATGATCTAGATGGAGGAAAATCAGACTCCATTACGACCATCCATTGCATTGATTGGCGATATTACCAGGATTAGCATGAAGGAGTATGTGACCAGATCACGAAAATTGATGTGCATAGCTGTCAACAAAATATATTTTCTTGTTTCTGGGTTCTAATCTGTTCAACCAACTGAACTAAAATTACAAGCATGGATCCACTAATTTAGGAGCATCCCTGCTACTATAAAGCAGAGAGCTACACACTCATAGAAAAAAAAAACATAATAGATATAGATATATAGATATAGAATGCGGAGGCTAGAATGATGTTGGAGCTTGCTATGGAACGTTGATCATGAACTAGGGCCAACATTGCAACATTTGTATTATTAGATTTAATATGTGTAATTTGATTTTTGTAGTAATGAGAAATCACATTTCATTTACATTCATTGGATTTGATTAAGTATTCGTGCAATTTTATTTTTTACAGCAATGTGAAGTCCGTCTTTTAATTTACATTTCCAAGGTATTTTGAATTTCTAAGATAATGTGTTAATGTAGTTCTTTTGAGGTATATTGAGCTAGGAGATCAAGCCCATCAATCAACTCAGTGTCTATATTATGTAGGATTTATTTAGTTTATTGCTATAATGATTTGTTTCACTGCAGCTGTAGGTATGCTTGTGTTTGATTACATTTTTTGAGTTGTGTGTTTCATTTCCTGAGATTGGTGTGCTTGCTTCAATTTTGTTTTTCCATTTCCTTTATGTTTAAAATATTTGCCATTTCCTTTAGGCTTTATATTTAATTTCACAGGCTTGATTAGTAGTGTTAATTATTTTTGTTCCAACAATTTAATTAAAAATAGAATATTAATTAACAAGTGCTTCTTATCAATTTATTTTACAACTGAACATATATTAAGTTGCAGGAATTTAAATGGGAGTAATCATGGTATAAAACCAACAAGGGATAATTTAATTTCATATTCATATTGCTTGGCACTTATAAATAACTTAAATTGTTTTATGAATTGATCTTGGGATTTTAAGGAGATCACATTTATTTAAATACCAAGATTAGTTTAAATATATTTTCTGAACATAATTAAAGTGTCCAAGGGTACTCTTGAAAATATCCTCACTTAGTTTGCATTGAATATTTTCATACACATATGATTTCTTTCCATCACTAGTATTTGCAAGCAACATTTTAAGTACCGATTCTAAAGCGGAATTTTAAGTACAAATCTTGAAGCAACATTTTAAGCACTGATTTTAAAGCAGCATTTTAAGTACAAATATTGAAGAAGAGTTTTAAGTATATATTTTTATTTATTTCATGCTTTCATATTCGCAAGTGTAGTTATAGTTGATTAAGAATTTTTTCACCCTTTACTTGCATAGATTATTAATTTCAGTGTTCTCTTGAAATGTCTTATTTCTTTTCCCACATGATTTCCTTTCTGCATTAGATCTAGGGCTTCAATTGGACAAATCCCTGAGGCCGTATTCTAGCATATATTGTGCTACGTCTCTAAGTCTTATGTCTCCCCGGCTTGAAAATTTAAATGTGGGCGTAAATCTAGCATTTATATCTCCCAACAATCACACAAGTGTCGTTATGGTTGTCATATAATGTACCTTTAGTGTCGCACTTGTCATAAAGTCGTTGCAAAGTTGTCGCATTGATGGAAATATGTTGTTAAAGTGTTCTACATGATATATTTTGTGGTGTCATCAAATTTTTTCAACTGTGTTATCACATTCAAGTCATATAATTGTTCACATCAGTATCTTCAGTCCCACACTTAGCCAAAGTTTCATAAAATTCCCAGCAACCTAGCCTCATCCATCCCTCCTAAACAACGCATTGTGTAGTCTCATACCTTAAGCAGTGGAATTGTCTTTTGGAACTATGTAATGCATAATATTTTCCTCCCATAACTACACATTCAGAACCTCAATGCTCAACCTCAGCCCTAAGTCCCAGAACTGTGCAATATTTATCGCCAGCTAAGCCAGCATTGCGCATTGTGTAGTCTCAGTCCTAAAGCTCTAGCCTTGAGATCCTGAACAATGAAATGTGTAATCATCTACCCTCTTCTCCTTTCCGTACTATGCATTTCTTAATTTTATTTCTCAAGACCATGCCTTAGCATCCAAAACTGCGCAATCATAACCTCCATCCAGGCCTAAACTATGCATTATGCATTCTCAGATCTCAAGCCCAACCCTTGATCTCTTTAGCTCCACAGCTTTTCAATCATTGGGTCTACTTTGCCTCCTAGAGTTGTACAATTGATTGAAACAGTGCCCAACCCCTCAGCATGGTTCATTGAAATCCAAAACTATGCAACCTTCTTCCTTGGTATAGCCTGAACTATGTATTGCGCAATCTCAAGGTTCAAGCTTCACCCCTAATTACCTTACCTATGAAATTGTGTAGTTATTGAACCTCTTTCCCATCCTCTCACCTTGTTTCGACTCAATCAGTGGATCAATATGCACCATCATAGACTAGGGTTTTATCGTATCAGATGCTGTTTCGTGATGTGTGTAACCCCGCAAAACCCGGTAATCTCTCCTTATGAACTATGCATATAAATGCATCTCAACAACTACCCAAATAAAACCGAGTCTAGGAATTCTCAACATTTTTCTACATGCGGAAGCTCCTTTTTTTGAATCCCTCATTATGGTCATAAAACCATTTCATAGCAAAAATCATTTTACTATGAGCCATCTCATAAGCAGAAGATTTTTCATATGTTTATAATCTCATGGTTTATAAAAACCATACTTCACATCAATTCTTGAAATCAAACCCAACTTCATAAAATCAAACTCAAACTCAAGCTTTGTAAAGCCCAATTAACAAATCCACTTTGTTTCCATTATACATGTGCACCCTTGTTTTGTTCTTTAAACAAACTTGACATCTTTTTAATCAAACTACCCCGTAAGGAATTATTCATTCCAATATCAACAAATCTTTACAGCAAATCATTTAAATAACATTGGCCCACACAAATTTACCCGTCTTTAACATGCTTATTCCAGTCAACGCCATAAGAGATATGGCCACAGTTTTAACACAAATGTGCTTACCTCCATGAACACCCCTTCAAATTCATGCCAAACATCTTTCACTAACATATATATATCAAATAGGTACTTATACATCTAAAACACTGCAACATCACTCTGTTATATTATGCATTTTCAATGGGTTGCACAAGCCTACGATTGATGGTTTTCGAATTTCCATTTAAGCTCTTGGCAGTCTCTAAAAATAAATTACATCATTGACCTACCATTGCGCTGATTCTACACATTCAATTCCCATTCGATTCATAATTTATTTAAAAATTCAAATCTGCGTCCAGCGTATATCATATTTGATATCTCGCTACAACAACAGAGTTTTCCACAGTCAATTTTGATCAAGACTAGGTTCGATCTTCACACCAACATTTATTCTACGCCATCTCTTTTAACACGCTTATAGTATTCAACTCAAAGCTCGTCCTTAGCAATTAAAATTCGAAATATGGACTGAGACTCTTACCCAAAAAAATGATGTTTTTTTCTCCAACGCTGCACAAAATCTGCAGTTATATATGAACTTGCCGGTTTCGAATGATTCCAATTTCAAAATTCAGAGTTAACATCTCTGCATTCTTCTCTGGTGAACGAGGTTCCGCTTCGCCATTGTTTGGTCCTCCTTCACATTCTCGTTCACTTCAAACTTTACTATGCACTTCGGTATTTCGCCATCGTCGTGCCCACTTTAAAACTTCATTATGTGCCTATACCATTCACCTGCTCCATCGACTCTTCAACATCGGCCAATTGCTATGCTACCACGTTTTTATGTGTACAAATGCACCGCATTATTTCATTCACAATTTTTCACCTCAATGAAACCCTCTCGCAATTCGACCACATCTATGCCTGCAGCGTCTATATAACGGTTCACCAGAATTTGATTAGATAATTTATCCATGAGAAATTATTACAACACTCAACCATTCAACACAAATCGATAATAAAATCGATTCTTCCCGCATTTGTTCAAACGTTATGCCATCAAATCACAAATTGGCCATTTTGCCTAATCGAATGCCTCATTCGATTCGAAATTTTACTCAGATTTTAATCATAAATTGATAGTACAATCGATTCTCTCTCCTCTCCAGAATGACATTGAATTCATGAATTCATAAAAACTATTTAATTACTCCAGCATCGATTTGCAAAATTCTTGTTTCCACGTAGAACTGGCACTTTCCAACAATTCCACTTCCAATCAATTCCAGCAATTATGCCAACATTTATTTCGTTATTATTTCCAGTTCGGTGTTAGAATGCATTCTCAATACAACCCCAATTACAGAAATGAAATATACACCTGTTCAATAAATCGATACACACAATTCTGAAAAACACTTTTCACATTAACAAATGGAATACTTACAAACTTTGTCTTTGGCCAGATATTCAAAATTCATGGCCCTTCAATTGCCCGGAGGCTTACAAACTTGGCTATCCAAACCTCAGTTCTCAATCACTCTATTTTTCCCCTGCTCTATTTTGCCTTTGAGGCATATCAATTTATACAATTTTAATTGAACTAATTTTGGTTCTCATCCCTTTAATCACTCAACAAACCCCTAAATATCTCAACAAATCCTAAAATCACTCTTGAATCCCTAAGGATCCTCTCTCACCCAAAATTAATGAAACTAATTTCTAAATTAAAATCTCTCATCCCTTTACATCCTCAACCGACCAAATTCTCTCATATTTGAGAATTATTTACAATATTTAATTAAAAATACATAAAACCCACTCAAATTATTTATGAAAATCTAGCTCTTTTAAAAACTTAAACACCCCTAAGTTTTAATAAATACAAAGTATTTCTCTTTGTCTAATGCTCCTGCATCAGACTTCCAAGGTTGAAAATGATCATGATCTCCTGATCATGCGTTTTAAGTCTTTTTCCTTGTTTTCCTCGATCCCACACTTTGTTCTACAACTTATCATCTATATCTGTTGTCGTATGCTGCTTTTCTCCAGGTCTCCATATCTTATGATGTCTTGCTCCACTCGCTGCACTTTCACAATATGTCTCTGTCTTCATTTTGCTGCTGCTATTTCTCTTTCTTGCTGATGTCTTCCTCTGAGACACTTTCAACATGATTCTTCTGATTAATTCAATTTCTCGGTCCAATAAATCTTCAAACTGTTGATTTCTTGGGTCGCTCGCCGAGCTCTACCGCCTCGCTTTACTGCTCATTTTGTACTTTCTCATTTCTTACTACCACCCAATCATCCATGCCCTCTGTTTTGTAACCGAAAACTTCTTCTCTCGCCTCCTCCTATCATCAACCCCATCGGATCGGTACATTGTGTAATTTCTTTTTTCGTCGTCGTCATCTTCCGCATCCTCGTAATTCCCAATTCTGAAATTGAGATTCTCCCTGCAATGAATTTTGATCATTCAGCATCATTTCCAGCAACATAACTTCTTCATTCCATGGATTAGATATTTCCACAGAATTTTCTTCTTCCTTCTTCATTTGACTGCTCAACTGAATCAAATGTTTTTCAGCACCTGCAATAACACCTGCATTCACAAAACACTTGTTAAGACAAAAATCATAAGGCATCAGTGCCTTGTCCTCCTTTTCTAGCACTTCAGTATGTTGTTCTGAGCTCTCTTCCACTATCAGCACATCAGTATGCCGATTCAAACTTTTCAAAGAATTATCTGAAGAATTCTCAAGACTACCAACTAGTATTTCTCGTACATCATCTACCTCCATGATATCTTTCTGTTCTCGTTCACTGTACTGAACTCTTTCTTCTGCTACAATCTCCCTGTCATACTCTGAATTATCCAACAAGTATTCCAACAATGCAATTTCTCTGTAGCATTGCTGAAGCATTTCATTATCATGTACCATCCCTGCATTCATACACAAATCTTTAGTTTGAAAATCACAAAGTTCAACAGCCTCAACTGTTGCTTCACTAATCAGTGCTTCACACTGATCCACTTCTCCAGCGTCCACAAGAACTTCCTCTTGTACTGCAACAACTTCAAGTACAAACGCATCACTGCTTTCTTTTTCAGAGTACTTATCTCCTGAAAAATACTTTTCCACACTTACGACAACATCACAAGATTGCACATCCTCTTCAGTAAAACCTGTAATCACATCACAATTTTCAGCTATAAAAATACACGGTCCTACATTATCCAAATGATCTGGATCTGCCCAATAGTTCAAGAAATCATCAATGATCTCTTCTTCTGTTTCACCAATGGAAACCTCCACTTTCAACTCAGCTGCTCTGAGTTCTTCACGTCTCAACTATATACTCATCATCTGCTCAAGCTTCTTCAGCTCTTCTGTTAACTGCATGTTTATCTGTTGATCCCTTTTTACTTGTAGTCTCTGCCATTTCACTTTCTTCCTCATGGTCCAACCATGTCTCTGGTCCTTCATATTTTCCCGTAACAATTCCATCAACAACTTGAGATGAACTGCTATCTCAGCTTTCTCTTTCTCATACTCTTCATCAGTCAACTACTGTCTTATGCCATTTTCCTTGGCATCCTTCTTCCTCTTTCTATTGTGGCCTCTTTCTGAACCTCTCCTCTCTCCTTTATGACTTTCAGTAGTCATCTCCTTCGCCATGAGTTCTTCACCCATGAGTTGCACCAAGCCTCTACGACAGCAAGCTCTCCTGCTGCCACTTACCTCACCAATCCCTTCCTCCAGATCTAGTCTTTTGGTAATCACCGGTCCTTTACTAGAACCTTTCGAGCATTTCTCCACTGCTCCTTCAGGCTTCACTCATCTGCAACTTTATTCAACCTCTGTTGAATCTTCAGGTTCTGCCACTCTCTCTTAGAATCCCTTGCTGGACTCTTTCATCACTGCTCTCCAGCTGTGATCTAATTTTTCCCGCTGAAATTTCTTCACTATGCCTATAAATCAAATTATCCAAGCATAACCTTTAAACCAGAGATAAATAATATCTGTCAGATCACCTTTCAAGATCCTGTTGATCTCGCTTCCTTCCTCAACTGCACTTACATCTCTGTGCTGCAATCTTCATTAGTTCAAAATTTGACATTTATTCATCATATGCAATTAATTCAACTTCAATTTAAAAATTTAAACCTTCACACAGAGCTATTCCAGCTCTGATACCAAAATGACGCAAGCTGACCCTGCAAACCCAGAATCTTCCAACCACATGCAATAAAAATGCATCTCAAATAATTGCCCAAATAAAATTTCAAGTCCGGGCAATTACATACACATCATTCGCGGAAGCTTGTAATGTTGATTCACAAATTAGAATGGTTTATGGAACCCATACTCTCATAAAATCAAACTCAAACTCAAACTTTGTAAAGCCGAATTAACAAATCCACTTTGTTTCCATTATACATGTATGCCCTTGTTTTGTTCTTTAAACAAACTTGACATCGTTTTAATCAAACTACCCCGTAAGGAATTATTCATTCCAATATCAACCAATCTTTACAGCAAATCATTTAAATAACATTGGCCCACACAAATTTACCCGTCTTTAACATGCCTATTCCAGTCAACGCCATAAGAGATATGTTCACGGTTTTAACACAAATGTGCTTACCTCCATGAACGTCCCTTCCAATTCATGCCAAACATCTTTCAATAATATATATGTATATCAAATAGGTACTTATACATCTGAAACACTGCAATATCGCTCCGTTATGCATTTTCAATGGGTTGCACAAGCCTACGATTTATGGTTTTCGAATTTTCATTTAAGCTATGGGCAATATCTACAAATAAATTACATCATCGACCTAACATTGTGCTGCTTCTACGCATTCAATTCCCATTTGATTCATAATTTATTAAAACTTCAAATCTGCGTCCAACGTATATCATATCTGATATCTCACTACAACAACAGAGTTTTCCACAGTCAATTTTCATCAAGACCAGGTTCGATCTTCACACCAACATTTCTTCTATGCCATCTCTTTTAACATGCTTATAGTATTCAACTCAAAGCTCGGCCTTAACAATTAAAATTTGAAATATGGACTGAGACTCTTACAAAAAAAAACAATGTTTTTTTCTCCAACGCTGGACAAAATCTACAGTTATATATGAACTTGCCATTTTGAATGATTCCAATTTTAAAATTCAGAGTTAACATCTCTGCGTTCTTCCTCAAAGGCCGAGGTTCCGCTTCATTTTACTCAGCACCCTCCTTCGCATTCTGTTCAATCAATTGCTTTATTCTTCAAACTTCACTACGCACTTCCGGTATTTCAGTTACTCACAGGTCGACTTTAGAACTTCATTATGCGCCTCTACCATTCACTGTTCCATCAACTCTTCAATACTGGTCCAATTTCTATGCTACCATCGCTTTTATGTGTACAAATTCACAGTGATTGCAATTACTATTTCATTCACAATTTTGCGCCTCAACGAAACCTGCAATTCGACTACATATAATGCCTATAGCTTCTATATAATAATTCACCCAAAATTTGATTAGATAATTGTATCCATGAGAATTCATTGCAACGCTCAACAATTCAACAAAAATCGATAATAAAATCGATTCTTCCCACATTTATTTAAATCGCTATGCCATCAAATCACAAACATTTGCCATTTTGCCTAATTGAATGCCTCATTTGATTCAATTTTACTCGTATTTGGAATCATAAATCGATAATATAGAGGTGTCCTCTCTGCCAGAATGACACCTAAATCTGTGCATTGAAACATGAATTCATAAAAACTATTTAATTATTCCGCATTGGTTTGCAAAAACTTTGTTCCATATAGACCTTGCGCCTTTCAATGATTCCACTTACAATCAGTTCCAGCAATTGTGCCAACCTTTATTTCGTTATTACTTCCAGTTCGGTGTTAGAATGCATTCTCAATACAACCCCAATTACAGAAATGAAATATACACCTGTTCAATAAATCGATACACACAATTCTGAAAAACAATTTTCACATTAACAAATGGAATACTTACAAACTTTGTCTTTGGCTAGATATTCAAAATTCATGGCCCTTCAATTGCCCGGAGGCTTACAAACTTGGCTGTCCAAACCTCAGTTCTCAATCACTCTATTTTTCCCTAATCTATTTTTCCTTTGAGGCATATCAATTTATACAAATTTAATTGAACCAATTTTGGTTCTCATCTGTTTAATCACTCAACAAACCCCTAAATATCTCAACAAATCCTAAAATCACTCTTGAATCCCTAAGGATCCTCTCTCACCCAAAATTAATGAAAATAATTTCTAAATTAAAATCTCTCATCCCTTTACATCCTCAACTGACCAAATTCTCTCATATTTGAGAATTATTTACAATATTTAATTAAAAATACATAAAACCCACTCAAATTATTTATAAAAATCTAACTCTTTTAAAAACTTAAACACCCCTAAGTTTTAATAAATACAAAGTATTTTCGAGTCTAATGCCTCGCATCACCTTGTCATGAATGAGTGATATGGGTATCAATATGCTATGGAAATATGATGAGGAAGGAGATGCAGAAGAAGAACATGCTAGAAGACACATATGGAGCTGAAGAGATAATGTAATCATCATGCAAGAAGATGAAGGAACACCGAACTATAACAAAAGATGAAGATCAAGATTACAAGGAAGACTCCTCATCTTCAAGTCATAAGGAGGAGAAAGAAGAAGAACATGTACCATCTTTTCAAGAATACACAAAGAAAGAAGAAGTGAGAAGGCAAACTTGGCACTTTCACATCATCATGTGGTCCATGTCACTAGTTTCATGTCATTTCCTATCACAAGTCATCATATGCCAGATCATTATTGTGGATTATGTAATTACCTATTCAAAATGTATTATAAAGAGGAAGTCAAAAGGACACATTCATAATATGAAGAGTCATGTAAAGTCGAAAATTCATAGGAATTAAAATAGTTATGAGGGTATTCAAAGAGTCACAAAGAAGGTGAAGTGTCACCTCTTAGTTATATATACACCCTCATTGTATGAGCAAAGGAACTTTCACCTTGGCTTCTCCCGCAAGGCATTAGAGAGACATACTAGTTATTTTGGGGAGCAAGAAGTGGCTCCAATAGTCCATTGTTGGAGCTATTTATGTTCATTGTATACAAATGTCTTGGAACATTTACTTAATAAAAAAATCCTTGAAGGCCAGCACGTTTTTTATCCATGGATTATGAATATTCGTAATATTATTCTGCGGATGTTTTTTTTCATGTTTGCTTTCATCTATGCTAAAGTAGTTGAACTATTTCGATTAAATTAGTACTTATCTTATTAAGTGTTCTAATGGTTGTTATCGTTGTCTCATCCTTGTGGATTTTTATCACTCATAAAATTTTGAAACATTACTTGACATGGTCATACAGTTCACTTATCAAAAGGATAAGGTCTCCTTAAGCCTTTCAAGTTGGTATAGGAAAATTCCATTTTTTTATACATGTTTAACCTATCATAAGGTTCAAGGTCACCTCCATTTATGTCATGTAATGTCCCATCAGTACTCATATAGTTTCAGTCTTCATTCCCCATGCTTTTAAATTCAAAAATGGCGCTTAAGTCAGTTTTTCAACTTTTCATAGCATTTTATACAGCAAAATAGTAATTTTCGCTACGAAACTGCCTAATAGTTTCATAGAAAAACTGTCAGAGGATAAACTAGCTACGCTATGAAATCCTATTGTCTTACCTGTCTTGTCAAATTCAATATGAAATTTCAGTTCATGATTGGAGGAGTTAGGGTGGAGGTCATTCGAGTCTGTTGTGGTTAATTCAAAGGTACAAAGCCATGTCTGAGGTCATCATTACCTTTTTTAGCATGCATGTGTCATGATTAATGCATGAGTTGTCATTTAAACAATAAAACCTTACCCAATTTGTCTTTTTGTCATAATCCGCTTTATCTTTTCATGTAATTGGATTTCCAGAGAGTTTCTTCATCGAGCCAAACAAGTTGTTAGCAGATTTAAACTTTGCAGGTGTCATCAAGCAAGCGAGGCTAAGAAGATATAAAGCATCTATATCTGCAAGGAAGAAAACAAAAAAAGGTGGTCATTGCCACAGGTATGAGCCCATGGACATGAATTTTCTAAATGAAGACCCAACTACCATGGAGGTTTTCAAAAGAACAGGTTGCTTGCAATTATGTCAAATGTTGTAGGGTTTTCATCTACATGTCTCCAAGGTTTTTGCTGACAGTTTCACAAGAAAAAATTCAAAAGTGGGAATGTTGAACCTAACAGTGACACCAGATAACATTTCAACAGCAACAGGAATCCCTATAGAAGGGTAACAGTGGTTTAAAATTATCAAATTCACAATGCAGGACTACAAAGAATTCATCAAACCAGAACATAATGAAATTGACCTAAAAAATGCTATTCATAGGGGTTTCATTGTGAATCATCCAGAAGTATTTTACTTGTGAAGGACAGTTTCACATGGTCTACTCCTATCATCTTAGACTTCTACTACATTTTGTGGGTAACAGGTCACTTGACTTGCCTTTTTATTTATACAAAGGTCTAGGGAAAATGTCAAACAAGTTTCAAATCAAGAATGAAGGAAATAAAACTTCTCTTTTTCATCATGGTTTAATTAAGCTATTGGTGTTAGAGGAATTGAAGGGACTAGACAAATATTGGACTTCCTTTTTGTTCATGAGTGGTTATGAAATTGATGTTGTCGCTCCTAAGAGAGCCTCCAAACCAAGGAAAATTTCATCACCAACTGTGGTAGAGGAAGTTGAAGAAGTAAATAGATCATCTCCACCAGAAATAGTGATCATGGAGGAAGAGCCTTTGCAGAAGATTGACACACCTAAAACAACTCCTGCAAAACAGAAGCAAACAATTAGCAAACAAAGCAACAAGAGAGTTACTAGGAGCCAAACAGTGGCTAAAGGAAACTTAGAGGACATCTTGCATGAAATTTACATTGAATAAACTCCCATTGTCCAATTTGAAGATATTGAAGATGAAGGAAGAAAGCTAAAGAAAGGTAAGACAGCTAAAAAATTAGCATTTGCAGGTGATGATGTTGGTTTCATGTTTCAACCTAGAAATCCAATGACAAGACATGCAAGAAAGGTCATGGAAAGCAGCAAAGGGACTGAGAATACAAATTAAACTGCTCAGCCACCAAGCATTATAGATATGTCTTCACCTACAAAAGAAGATTTGGTTATCAAACAAAGAAAGGGTAGAGAGAAAATTAGTGAAAAATCATAAATTGAAACCCTTAAAGAGCAAGTGAAGGTGGCAAGTGAGGAGATATCATTTTTTAAGCAAGAGACAAAGAAACACGGAGTTGAGAAACTTCAGTTTGAGAAAATGAGAAAAAAAATATGGGAAGATCAAGTCACCAGTGTTTCAAAGACCTTGGACAATACAAAAAAGTTGATAAAGTGGACTCAGCCACTAAGAGGAGATGTCAAACATATCAAAAATATAAACCTACACTTGTAATCCAAGAACAGGGCATTAGAGGACAAAGTGAAAGATCTAGAAGAGTAATTAGATCTGATTCATGTAGAATTGGAAAAGAAAGGATTGAAAATGACGGTGGTAGAGGAGCCCATTAGTCAACTGGTTGTAAATGAGGAGGAAACACCACAAGATTAATAAGGTACGATGGAATATGTTTTAGGAGGTTCATAACATGCAGAGAACCCAATTTTTGCAGTTGGAGGACATTTTTTGAAGATAATCTTGAAAGGAGCAATTTCTGGTTTTTTGCATCTTTTCATAGCGTACCTCAGGCTTGAAGCCAGAAATATGCTACAAAAAAACCTGTAGGTTCTTCTTTGCATTTAAACTCATTTTTGACATGTTTTAAGGAGGGATATCCATGGTTACAAGGTTTCATGACATGATGAAGATGTTGGAATAACAAAGTGAAGAAAATTGATGGAAAAGCCTTTTTTCTGACGCTACCAAAACTCGCTACAAAACTGCCCTGTTTCTGTAGCGAGAAATTGTTGAAGGATTTTGAGCATCTTAAAAAAAAAAAATTCCAGTTGGAGACCTCCAGCATGTCAAAGCACCTTATTAGTAGATATTTATGACTCAAAGGGAGTGCCATGAATACAAGTCATCAATCAAAACAATGTTGAAGATGAAGGTCGTCTATTCCTAAAAAGCAGGATTCTGCTCCATAGATCTGGGGGTGCTTTAAATATGTAGAGTGGTGGTGAACTTGTTCATGTGTCCTTCGAGCATGTGACATTCATTATGTAACCATAATGTAATTGTTTCATAGATATCATAAAGGAATGTAATAAATAGGAGATAGAGTCCTATTAGGAGTTTGTTTCTTTAAAGGTAGCTGTCAGTTTTCTATTTTAAGTTATTGATTTTAGTTATGAAAGGTGTCATAGTAGAATTTGAGGATCTAGCCACCAAGCAGATCATCCATATTTTAAATAATATCTATTTATAGGAAAAACATCGAAGAAGCAAAGAGTTCAAGAACATTTGCACCAAATTGTTGCGTGTATGTTTTTTGACCATTATCAGTAATACAAAGTGACATTCTACTTTACAGACCTGAGATTCTCATTAGGTTTTTTATGTGTTATTGATCTGAATATTTATTTTTAATCACTTGTAGTAGATTTCATCTCTAATTACTCATAATTCATAAGTATTATGCTCTGACTTCCTTTAGTGGTGAAATGAATGTGTTTTCCTATGTTATGTGTGTGAGTTATCTCTATTAAAAAACCTCTATCTGCGTCAGCTTCCATGTAAAGAACCATTATCATTAATATTACTGATTGTTGACTCCATAAGCCCAATTGTAGCAAGACTTCATTTTTCAACCTCTAATCATACAAAAACAAGTTATAATTCCATAAATTTAGCCATCTAGTACTATCATTAATCAAAATCATAAACCCCCCTGAGGCTAATCTTCAGTTAGAAGTGGTTTGAAAGAGTTACATTAAGTTGATTGACGAGCAGCTAATCAAGATCAATTTGGTGATAACATGGACTATTCCACATGATACTATACAAATATTTCTCATTAATTGGTTGAAATGACCGTCTCATATTTTGTGGAATATTTTTTTGGATGTTAGACGGATCCTTCTTGTTTTCATGTGCCTCTACTTGGGATGTACCATTACCTCTCTCTTAGAGGCTCACTTTATTATTTTCCTCTGCAGTAGAAGAACTTTGACACACCTACAACCAAACACTCATCAAGCACACTTACTTGATTTTTCTAAGATGCATCCACGTTCCTCTCTCTTGCTAAAAGTTAGATCCAAGGAAAATCTATAATAATACATGGAAATCGGGTCGATACTCTAGATGGGGCTCCTATTCAAAAAAGTGTGAAGTATAATTAGGACTTCACATCAGGGAGACCTCTTGGTTGATGTATGTCCAGCACCGTCAACACTAACTAGCTAGAAGGCCAAGTCTCAGTAAAGTGGAATTTCCAATGTAACCATTCAATTTGTTCCTGAACAGTAATATAAAACATATGAATGATTGATGGCCAAATAAAAAAAATGTTCATAAATAAAAATATTTACCTAACTTACCTACACATGAGGGTGAATATAAAGGTTGCAAGCATCAAGATGTGCTTTGAAATCTCACTCTATCTAACATGAAAACTTACCACAATGCATAGCATGACAAAAAAAATAACTGAAAGACATTTCTCAAACATATATACATACATGTAAACCTAAATATAACATTGGAACTTATTATTAACAACCGAACTCGTCGTATATGATTCCTCTAACTAGTCATAAATTGGATCATAAAAACGACCAACTCCAAAAACTTGAACTTCATGGAAAATGAGTCTTCAATTATCAAATTCATACTATGAGAAAGATGAGGTGAATAAAATACAAATTGATCTTGCTTAGACACTTTATCAAGACTGTGGGGATCTGACATAACCATCAATAAATGTTAAAGTTCCCCAACTCCTTGATAGATATCTGAGAAATAAATAGATGAATCAAATATAATCAACAATTTTCATCGAATAAACTAGAGGGAAAATCATTTATAAGATTACAATTGTTGAAGCTAGTCACGTTGATCTAAACTGATGATTGATGTATGAGATGTTCCATTATTTAAAGATAAGGATGTGTTAACTTGATATATTTTTCAAGCACTTTGAATCGAAAAATATTCCTCCTTGTGTGTTGATGATCAGAAATGATCAGTTCCTCTTTTCCAGTGAAGGAGATCATTAATTTGTATATGATTATAAACTAAACTAACAATATGAAAATCAAAATAATTATCACTAATTAGTGATATAGAAAAATCTGAAAACCATTTCAGAGACAAAGAATATTAAAACTAAGATAAACACAAATAAAAAATGTGAGTCAAATAATATCATACATTGATATCATCTTGAGGGATTATGTTCGCAAAATTATTCAAGTAATGACTTAGACTTACGAGGATAAATTGTGCCAAAAAAATAATTAATTTCATAACATGCACTAGAAAGATAAGAAGTTGATCATTCAAGGAAATATTCAACATGGATAAATCTTGCAGTTGGTGATCTTTGTTTTGAAAATTGGAGCCACAGGTTGTGAACTATGGAGATCCGTGAAATATATGCACTTAATCCTTAGACCTGATACACGGGATTTTCATAAAGGAGAATTAACCAAACAAGAATATTTTTTCTTATCAAAATATATGTCTTGAGGATTAGGAAGATTAACTTGAAAATTCCAAGAACCCTTTAAGAGTGAGCTCGCATCTATAGAAAATATGTTGAGGAAAGAATTAAATGAGAAGACCTGGATAAAATATATTTTTGGGGATCTCATTAGGATTGTCATAATCTGACATAACCATTAGCAGGAGCTGAAATGCCTCGAATCTCTAACAAGTCCCTGAAATTTCAGATGGTGGATCGTCAAATTTTGGTGTCTTATAAAGGTCAATAGGTATGTACAAACCATTGTCGTCATATGTGTTAATGAAAAAAAATTTAATGCCACTGACCTGATTAGATTTAACATTTAGCATATGATACTCTTGATGGATAGAGAATTTGGATAAATCAATTGGAAAAATCTCTTAAATGTTTAAAATTGTAACATCTTCCTCCTGACCTATGAAATATTTAAGATTAAAAAAATCATGAAGAATAGATTCAATCTCTTCATCATCTTATCATGAAACCACACCATCTAGTACTAGGTTTCGATCAAGGTTAGCAAGATAAGGATCTAAAGGAATTAGAAAAAATGTTGGTATAACAAACTCATCAAACACATCTAGGTACAATTAATAGTATGCTAAAGGTGAGGAAATATGAGAAGAATTAGGATGAGAGACTTTGGTTGCAGCAGAATCTAATTCAAAATTCAAATTTTTTATACTCATATCAGCATGCAACAACGATGGATTGTCATACATTTTACGATCTATGAGATTAATTGAACATCCACCACCACCCCGGAAAATTCTTGGGTCATGGCAGGGAGGTTAATACAAGAGCATATAATACTAAATTTTATTATTAATTTTATCAACATAATCTTCATTAGCATAATGGTCAAATAATGGCATACCAATGTGATTTTGGAATTGCCATTGCTCTTATTTAACAGGTGTTACAGGTCAATTTGGGCATCATCCCCAAGACAAAAATGAATAGGGACTATCATCCCCTAAATTAGTTTCTATATTCCCTAAGAGAAGTCATTCCTTTGATGGCTTCAATTGTGAGATTTCCAAGGTTTGGAGTATATATTATATAAACCATTGACTCATCAATCCTCCTCTACAAGGACCTAACTGCATTACAGTGCACTTAACTCCATGCAAAGGTGCACTGTAATGCACTTCCCAACACTCAAGGGTGTGTTGGTCTCCTGGGAGTGAAATCATCATTGTTTCGGGAATATACACATGTTCAGTGCCTTCTAGAGGAGCTCATAGGTGTCATACTTCGAATACAAGTGTCCATCCATCACCTCTGAACTTGGAAACATGTGTCACCTATTATTAGAAATCAATTCAATTCCATTTATTGAGAAAATACCTTCAGTTTCCCTATGAATTGAGAACTCATCTAAGTGCTATGGAGGAAGAATTTGTGTATTGTTATGTTGTTGGATTCTCAATTGGTGAGAGTTGGAAGTATTGTTATGTTGTTGATATGAAGCTTGATGTGATGAGAACGGAATGAATTTGGAGAAGGTTGACGATGAATCAATCTATTTGGTTGTAATCTTCTCCTCCTACCTTCTTAATAAAGATATATGTTCGTTTTCTCATGTGTACGCTTATATCTTGTGAATTGCATTCTAAATTTTGTTTATATTCTCTGATATAATTAGTTCGATTTGGTTAAGATAAGTAGATACTTGTATATTTGTATGTTATTTTCTATTCTCTGTCTTTGAATGTAGGTATCGATCTAGTGCCTTTAGTTGGATTGAGAGCGATGGCAACAACGAAAGAAGGAGAAAGAGAGCGAAAGGATCATCAAGTAGGTTTCTTTCTTTCTTTTCTATCTATTTTTCTTCGAGAAAAGAATAGTTGTCTTTCTTCTGTTGTTCTAAGTGAAGAAACACCACACTCAGGGAATCTAGTTTAAATGTAGATTAGAATTTTGTATAACAAATTGGCGACCATATTGGGGATGATATCCATCACTCCTAGTGGTTTTATCTTTGTTTACCATCATCAGTAGACTTTACTCCATATTATCAGTCATTTGAATGAACATTTTTCCTTAAAAGTGTGTTTGAGCTGCTTGATTTCCAAACTTAGCCACACCCAACGCATTGTTTGTTAGGGTATAGTGCACTCCAGTGCACTGTCTCCCTTTCAGGGGTGCTCTGCAATGCATTGTCTACCCTTACAAAGTGCGTTGCCCCCTTGGCCGAAAAAATTCCATCAAAATTTGTCTTTGTATTCAATTTCATCCAATTGTATGTTATATTCTCAGATGTCTAATTACTCTTAGAGATCAGTAAACATTACTTGTTCTTCCTCCTTTGAAAATTATTTTGTTCAATGTTTCATTAGTTGTTTTCTTTATCATTGGAAAATCAAATTCAAAGTTATAAATTTTTGCATTAGATCAATTATGTTTTCGAAAAGGAAATTTTCATTCCATTATTCATTTCCTAAAGGAAAATTGTCATTTCATTCTTCATTTTCCTAAGAGAAATTTTTTCTATATTCCTCGTTTCTCAAAAGAAAACATTTGTTTGATTGATTTGTGCATTTAGTTTATTTTACTCATCCACATTAAAGGAAACTGAAAAGAAAAACATGCATGTGCATTTATAGATTATGTGTGTTGAATAGGAACAGATTAGGGAAATCTGCATTTAGTTTTTGCTCTTTTTTGTATGCTCAAAATATGATTGCTCTTTCCCCTTAGTAGCTAGGCTTTTCATTGAAAAATTAAATTGAAAAGTGTTGATTCTCATTTAGTTTGAATTTTAGGAATTTCCCATTACGTCATGTGGTGAACCTCAAAGATAAAATTTTAAACAAGATCAACATAAAATTCACCTCAATCAACCTAAGAAAGCATTATAACATTAATGATAACACTTAGAAGGTATAGGCTAGAGACGTGTTCTGGAGTCGTTAAACATAGCAGTTGTCACTAACTTGTCTGCGATACATTCCAAGTGTGATACCTCACTCCACATACGTAATTATATCGGAGCTCATCCACGTACCTTTGAGTATATAGGGCAGTGTTCTAGTACGAAAAGTATAAGGGGGTGCTCTCACTATGCAGTTTCGCATTAGATAGTGCTAATACATACTTGGGCCTCCACATACCTTCGGATATATTTGGGAGGACAAATTTAGGTTTCTTACCATTCATAGGTAACCGAGTCAGACACCTTGTAACTTATGATACACCGAACACAGCATTCAGGGAGATTGCCTACCCATACTTCTTGGTTCACCAGGAGGTATTTTTCAGTTCACAATTACTTGGTAGAACTTTCCCCTAGTATCACCCTTTTATTTGATTATTTTTTTTTGTAATAAAATTAATCATTCATCATGGAAGAAGAACATCCATTTCCCAATCGTTTGCATATAATAGAACTTAATCTACCTTTACCACAGGAAGCCATTTCTAGTTGGAAAAGGCAACCTCATTCTACCGAAACTGGTACCATTAGTACCTCTGGTGCATCAACTTCACACCTACCAAAGTCATCTCGAGTCATTTCTACACATTATAGTTTATCTATTGTCGTTGAAACGGAGTCCTCACAACTACCTGTGGACATTGTACATCCAATCAATGAGACCATACCTCTGGAACCTGATGTTGTTCAACTGGAAGTTTATCTGGATCCCATCATTATTTTACCAGAACATCTATATCCCAAAGTCAAACAACTAGAATTTGTTCCTGTATCGGTCTCTCCTCAGTCGATCATAGTCATTGAGTCTTCCCATTCGCGTAGTAAACCACCTGAAATATATATCGGGTCTAACGGTGAAATTATTCCACCTAGTTTGATTTAGATTGAGTAAGAACCTCAACAAGAAACACGCTCCTTAACTCCAACTCATTTTGGGTCGAGGATTTATCTTTACGAGTTTATTCCTCGATTGACTTCACTGCTTTTGTTGATCCTATTTCAATCCAAGTTTCCATAGATCCTATAGGGTATACATTTGTTCGTTTCACCATGGCTAAGTCAACATCTCTAGATGTACCATCTGTTACAGTTGCAACAACATCTACTATTGCTACTTCGTTGAAGTTTACCACATCACCCGAGTCACATCTTGATGGTGGTTTGTCTGTCGCACTGGGTTACCAATCATTTTCTGGAACCTACTCTAGTGCATCCTCAAATCCATGGACTTCACCCATGTCATTCTCTAGTATTTTATCTGGTACATCTCTAATGAGTACTGAACGGCTTGATCCTTTATATACATCTTCAGTGCAACATCAAGCTCGTCCATCTGGGTACATTCCATCCAGTTCAATTTCAACTAGACTTCCACCATTTGGAGAAAAAAATATTCCATATTATTATAATCCTCATGCTGGGGGGAAACCTATGGTCACCCATTTTGATAGTACTCCTCCATTTTATGGTCACCCAAATGTTGGAATGACTATTTTTTAGTGGCAGCCTGTCCTGCCCGTTCAACCAAAAATGGTTGTGCATTCATATCAACCAGTTCAACCTATTGCACCTACATCTACTCCACCTTTTAATACTTCATTACCCCATTTACAGGCTCAATTATATGTACCTAAACCATCTCACGCGGGTCCTTCAACCCATTACCCTCAAGTTTTGGGCCTCTAGACTCCAACCCCTTCAGCTGGTTTACAACAACCACCTGTATCTCGAATCCTTCACTCATAGGTTGGATTACCCTTTTATGGGATGTCACAGGCTTCTACCAGTAATCCCTATTCATTACCGGGTCCAAGCTATTCTGGTTTGGGCTATAATATTGGCGGAAAATCACCTTGGCAACCACAACCTCAAATTCCACAACAACAATTCCAACAACAAACAACTTATCTAGGTTTTGGTCAACAGATTCCTCAAGCATTTGGTCATCAAAAGAACCCCTATCTGGGTTACCAACAGAAAATATTACAATGGAAACCCTATAGAATAATTTTCAACGCATGTTATGACTTATCATTTAAGGTGTTCATCAAACTCCTTAAATGATGACTATGTTAGATTATGCCTTTTCCATCTTACGCTTACTGGTCCGGCCATGAAGTGGTATATTGAACTACCACGAGCTTCATTTGATAACTTCATTGCCTTAGCCACTAACTTCTTAACCCACTTCCAGTTACCCGTAAAATATGAAATTGGAAAGGAACAGCTGACCAATTTCAAATAGACAACTGCTACTCACATCTCTGATCATATTCATGAGTGGCGTCATTGTCGACGAATGGTAAAAACATTTGTTCCTAATCAGTTTCTCGATGAATGGTTTATTAAGTCCTTGCTGCCATTTATCACCAACGATGTAGCTAAAGGCGGTGTCATCACTGAAAAGAAAGTTATTTCTCATGCCCAATACTTAGATTTGATTTATACTCAGTCTGGCACACTCTATGAGAAAATTCCAAACACGGCGAGATCGAATTTTATTGTTCCTCCTCCATCTGGTAAGGACTCTCATGCCAGCGACGGTATGATCGGTTCTGTAAACACTCACCACTCTACTGCATTTGATCCTACACCTTTTTCTGAAATTCATGTTGTGTCATCTAACAAAGGAAAAAGTGACAAGCAACCGAGAAGAAAGAAAAAGGGGAAAGCGAAGAAAAAGCAAAATTCAACCTCGCAGGAACGATCATCTAATCAACAAAGTAGAAATTCTTAGAAACCTCGTTACCCTTGCTTGATATGTAATGAGGAGGACTTTGTTTGATACTATCCTCACCGCACCGAAGTCTCAAAATTTCTTAAGACCTTGACTGCATCCGCTGTGTTGACAAATCATTTTCCGAATCCAGACACAAAGCCAAAAATTTCCCAAGTGCTTATGCTATCTATCACAAAGCCAAAAATTTATGTTTTTGTGTCTACGTGAAATAAATATTACTATAGTCAGGCTACTGATCAAACTACTACCTAGACCGTGAATCCGTCCACTGAATCAATTCCTCCAAATATTATTCCAGAGTTAACAATAAAGCCACCGAAGGGAGTCGTCCATAAATTGACATTCAATACTCGAGCTCACGCAGCTCAAAATTATAATATAGTTGAAGATTTGGATCATTCACCTTCAACTATGTCAATGCTTGAGGTACTTCAAAATTTTCCCTCCTAGAAATAGGCTTTGTTGTCACCAATTGGTGGAATCGATCCGACAGATTCCAATCTTGTAGTCTTTAATCATATGGGCTATGTGCCATAATTACCAGCTGAATTAGCATTCTCGATCCAAGTAAATGTTAGAAATCACCTCATTCATCGCACTATTATTGATGAGGGAGCATATACTTGTATTATGTCTCTCAATTTCTTGAAGTCACTTGGCTCGCCTCACTTATCTCAATCGCCTACGACGTTGAAAGATTTTGACAGTCGTACATATAAGCATTACGGCATCATCAATAACCTACATGTCGAACTAGGGGGAAAACTGTAACTATTTAATTTTAGGTCATTGATGAACCACTTGACTACAACATTTTACTTGGAAGGCCATGGGTTTACGTTATGACTGTGATGATCTCTACTTACTTTTGGATGATCGCCTTTCCTCATAAAGGAGTTATCATAGTCATCAATCAACTATCCTTCTTTGCCTCTAGTTCCCAAGTATCTGGAAGCGTTCTGTTAGTTCACACACCCCAACTATAACTTTAAAACATTGGTGTAGGGATATTAAGGGACTCTTCCCTAATGGGCACATTTCATTACCACCACATGCGATGTCGGTGGAAATTTCAAGAATAGAGACCTGCTGCATGATATCTTCCACTTCATCTTACTTAAGGAAGATTACCAATGATTCTGAAATTGTTAAGTTGGATGAATTTCTGCCGCCAAGCCCAATTGAGTTGGCATAGCAATCAATTTACTTCTCTTGGACGACGCATTCTGATTCATCGTCGCTGATCGTTAGAGTCGATCGCTCATTATATTTTGGTACTCCATCTGGTCCTTTTTCATCCATATTCTTGACTGAAGAGAGCATTGTGGAATCCATGATGCTAGAAGGAGAACCATGGGAATATCATCATCATCATTCCCATCTTCAAGATTACAACGAAGATAATATTATTGAACTATATCACCATACGATCTCTACTTTCTTTTCGAATTCTATTCCAATTAATTCCATCGAATCCGAGCGAAACATATCAAATATTGAAGAAACCATTTATATCGATATTTTGACCAAACTAAAAAACATTTATGTCATCATATATTTTTCTCCATCCGAACTCGATACTTATCGCTCTCTTTTTTGTGAATTCCAAGATATATTTTCTTGGTCTTGTGAGGAAATTCTAGGCATAGATTCTAGTATCATTGAACACACAATTAAAATGTACCTTGATGTCAGACTAGTACGTCAATGCCTTCGTCATATTCATCTGAAGAAGGTTGCCACCATTAAAGAAGAAGTTGAAAAACTTTTGCGTGCTGGTTTCATTTACCCTGTTCTGCTTACTGTTTGGGTTTCCAACATTGTTCCTGTCATGAAGAAACAAGGGAAAATCAGAGTGTGCTTTGATTATCAGGATGTCAGTCTTGCATTTCCAAAATACAATTATCCTACTCCCTTTATCGACCAAATTATTGATGAATGTGTCGGTTGTGAAATATTTTCATTCATGGATAGATTCTTTAGTTACAATCAAATCAATATTCGGCCAGAGGACCAATATAAGATAGCATTCATCTCTCCCTAGGGCACATTTTCTTATCGTAAACTCCCATTCAGTTTAAAGAACGTTGGGGAAACATTTCAGAGAGGAATGGATTATGCTTTCAATAACATTAAGCACATTGTCCAACCTTATCTAGACGATTTACCTGCACATTCACGAAAACAGACTGATCACACAACACATTTGAGAGCTATATTTTTATGCTATCGACACTACAAGATATGCCTCAATCCACACAAATGTGTGTTTTTTGTTGGTTCTGGTCATTTTCTTGGGTTTTCCATTTCAAAATATGGAATTTGAATTGACCCACTGAAGGTCTACATTGTTCTTAATTTGCATGTGCCATCAAACTTACTTCAGTTATAGAAACTTCAAGGAAAGGATAACTTCCTAAGGAGGTTCATACCCAACTATGCAGAAATGGCTAAAGGATTTACTTTTCTCTTGAAAAATGGGATTCCCTTCAATTGGAAAAAGGTTGCACAAGCTTCTTTTGATCCTCTTAAAGATACCCTGATCCGAGCATCATTAATGTATCCCCCCAATTATCAGAGTGATTATTTCCTATATATCATCGCGGCTGATACAACCATTGCTATGGTTTTCATCCAAGAAGAATATGGGATAGAACATCTGATATATTATTTGATTCGTAATCTCAATGATACAAAAGTTAAGTATTCATACATTGAAAATATCGCCTTGGCGGTCGTTCAAGGTGTCCAAATATTTTTCCATTATATCTTGCTCTGGAAGACCATTTTCATTTCATATTGCAACCCTATGACATACATTCTGTCACATCAATTTTTTTTTTGGGGGGGGGGGGGAATATTCAAAATGGATCATCAATTTGCAGGAATTTGATTTGGAATTCATCAAATCCAAGTCAAAGAAGTCTTTAGTTTTAGTTGAGCTTCTCTGCGACCTTCCCTCTGATAGTACTAAAACTACATCTGAACCATCAATTCCATATGATTCTCTATTTCTGATTGGGTCATCTGACTCTTGGTATGGGGATTTTATCATTTATCTCCAAACCCAAACTTTCTATCCAGATACCTCTCACTCTCAATAGTGACGTATTCAATACCAAGCCAAATATTATCTGATTGTCATCGATACACTTTATCGTCATGGTGTCGACATGATTTTAAGGAGGTGCCTCACTCATGAGGATGCCGAGAAATTTTTAAATGATTGTCACGCTGGTGCTTGTGGTGGACATTTTTGTAATATCCCAAAAGGAAGAATGCAGTAATACTTAAACACAATATAGGAACTTCAACTAAGTAAACAATAAATCTCAAGACAACATCAAAATTTATAGAGAAGCTGAGCCATTTTATTATATGGCGATGAATTAGTTACATAATGTACATAAAATGAGTAGATCTAGCCCAAGAGATGGCCTTGAATCACCCTACAATGGTGTTGCAACTAGCACTATGTAACTAGAGAGCTTACAAAAGCAATATTGCATTGTTCCTTCTGCTGAAGATATGCATGAACTGTTGCAAAATGAAATTTAGATCTAGGGAGCTCAAGAGCTCTGATGATACCAAGATTCAAGATCTAGCCAATGTGATGGGAACCCAAGATAACCCAGAAAGGATTTTCCAGATCTACAACTTTGTAAAATCACCCTCTTAGGGTTTGATCCTTTGTCTGCTAGGTTTACAAATCTGAAGCTAGATCTGAAAAATATATGGCTGAAATATATCACAAGATTAGACCTAAGCTTGAAGGGTTGATCCCTCCTTTAGATATACAAGCTATAATCTCTAGATCTAGCTTCTCAATCCTCCAATGATGATTACAGCTGCTACTACACAACTGCTCATAAAAACTATGTTGTAAAGGAGAGAGAGACTCTATGCCTGCTGAAATATGATGCAATAAACTCTAGGCTAATGGAAATACTGATGGAAAGGTGAGGGGATGATCCCTCACAAGATTACTAGCTGAAATGCTAGCAACTTCCTTCCTCCTTTGGATCTGCAATAATGGACAGCGTAATTCTGGATGGAATTACTCTTGCTAGGAGGTCAATAAATTTTGGCCTTATGTCAGATCTGAAATGAATTTCTGGGAATGCTAATCTACATACCCAAAGTGATTGGAATAAACCTTCACCGGTTCTCCAGCTGAAATACTGAAGACAACCTCCACCTTCCAAACTGATCTTCAGAAATGGATAATTTCTGAATAAAGATGTTCTACAGAGAGTAGGAAAAGATATATGGAACCGATCCCCGATGTAGAATGAAGTACAGCCCTCTCTCCAGAGCTACTCAAAGAAAGAGGTGGGATTTATCGACCAAGAACACCCTGTGCTAAACAACACTTGAAATCTTTGCTAAACATCCCAAGAAAGCCATGGAATGTCACATGACAATTCCAGATCTAAACAGACCTCAAAATCAATAATAAATAGCCCACTTTCATTGTTGTCTTCATCTCGTTTATATATTTTATGAGCCTTCTCATGCCTTGGCTCTCATCTAAACTGCGTTGTGCATGTGGACAAGATCCTCCATGTTTGACTGCACAGTCTATCCAAGTCTTCCATCATGTCTAGGTGAAATGTACACCTTCTCCATCATGTGTGCATTAATTGCACAAATTCTTCCATCATCTCATCATGAATGCTCCATGATATTTTGTTTGATCCCTTCCAAGATCTTAGTTGACTGTATCAACCTCCATGATCTATCTCATTAATGAGACATGATCTCCAACTTCATTCACATTAGTAGTTCTCCACTACCTCCTTTATGTAAATCTAGGCTTAATTAATCCACATTCATACATCAAAAGTGGCTATTTTTTCATCATGAGGATTATGGGTCCCTCCACCCTTTTATTTAATTAATTCATAAAGAAAATTAAGAACTCTAATCTTCCAAATATCAAGTGAAAATTTGGGAATATTATAGTCCTCCCCAGCAAAATGTTGCTTGTCCTCAAGAAACTGCAAAAGTGGATGCTACAGCAAACATCCTCCCTCCAAATGACATCCTCATGTGGAAGGCCTTCATATCTATCACAATGTTTCATGCATGTCTAGCTCCAAATTTTCCTCTTTAGAATGTACACATAATATGAAGTGGTTCATTCCCAAAGTGGAAAGTCCCAACTCATGAACTATCTCTCCAACACATGATACATAGAGTAGATTACATATATCAATTCCTGCATCATTAGCCATGTTGCCCATGTAGGAATCAAACATCACATTATCATAGTGAAAAACAAGAAGTAGAGACATATGGAAAAACATAAACAATGTCAAACCATATTCTCCCAATAACAACCAACGCAACAAAGCCTCCTACTGCCATGCTAGATCAGCATGAAAACAAGTAAGAGAGCCATACTCTCTCAAAAGTAGCCATCTTAGAAATTCCTCTTGCTGTCATACCACATCATCATTGTACCAAATTTAGTGGCCATATTCTCTCAAGAGAAGCCACCTTAACAAGGCATCTTGTTGCCCCATCACATCAACATTACACCATGTACAATGACCATAGTCCCCCAATAGAAGCAAACATTGTAAGGCCTCCTGTTGCCATCCTCCAATAGTGTCATGCAATGTATGGGAAGAATTCAGCCCATACTCTCCCAATAGTAACCATAGAAACAAGGATTCTTGCTACCTCATTCAATTATCATGATGCAATTCATGGAGCAACAATATAGTAGTGGACATGTGAGATGTCTCACCAACATAATACAAACAATTTCCCTTATGCCACATCATGTGAGAGTTATGCTTTCTCCCAAACCCAATTACATACATGAACATGAGATATATCCCAAACAAAATTACATTAAAATACATGAGACATATCCCAAACAAGAGTAAATATATGGACATAAGATATAACATGTGTTGTCCAAACTCTCTTCTGAACAACCAAAGTAACCATGCCTTCTTCTTCTACATTCTTCCAGTGATGTGTAAGGCATGAATCAAAAAATTATGACTCATTGAGTGGTATCCATACTCACCCAAGAGAAACCAACGCAGCCATGCTTCTTGCTAGCCTGTATCATAGATCTGCAAGTGGTTTGGCAACCCCCTGCTAAATACTATCAACCATTCATCCAAATGTGTATGATGGATCTCATTCTACAAATACTTGGCATCCTCCAATTGTAGGACACCAACCTCCTCAAACTTTGAAGAACTTTTCACGCCATGAAATGTTGAAGTGCACCTCCAATGAGATCTCTTAATGAGACCTTCTTCTCATCCATGGCCCTCCAAAACCAATGAGGTTATGGATCTGCTGCAGGTAGAAGTCTCTCTTTGAGCTGTGAGATGCTCATTGAGAAAGTGTTATCAAGAAAGGAGAAAAATTTTCTCATCTCAAAATGTCTACCGATCATCATCTTAACCTCCATTGCTTCATGAGTGAAGATACCTTCAAAATGCTCCAAGAATAATGAGTCCTCTTCATTATCACTTCTACTAAGTGACAGCACTATATATATGTAGGGTAATACATATGCTGTCTCAAAGCAAGGTACAATATTGATCTCATAACCAGTCATTGTACATAGGATCATGCTCATCCCTTATTCTGAAACTCTATACTTCAACTCAAAAGGTTGAATCTAGTTAATCCATGACAAAATGGGATAGATTTTCATCTCCTCCTTGATTAGATCAAGGGTCCTCTGCACTGTGATATGTTGCTGCTTCAAATCAGAATTTTGTTCTAACCCTTGGTTATGCATTGGCCCTGATGGAATGTCTCCATAAGTTTCAATAAGATCTACTGAAATAGAAGGTGATGAATGTGTATGCATACCTTGGATCAACTGATGTGTGGGAACCTCTTGACAGAAAACAAGAGTTCCTCCAACCGGGACAATGGTGTCTCCAACTACTGGTAAGAGAGATCGATTCTATTCTACCAATGTTCCTGCGTTGGAATATTCCTCCTCTTCCTCATGCATATCTCGAACCATGCATGGGACTCTATGTGTCAAGATCTCAAGACTATCTTGCAATGTTTCAAGTGCCTCTTCTCTAGATGCAAGTACTTCTGCAACTGGTGGTGAATGTAGTGACTTCTTGCCCAGAGTGACAAGATTGACATTCCCCTTTATTTCCTTACGAAATGTCTCTTTGTGGCACATCTCCTACTTATTCACATCAAACTTCTTCCTCAACTTGTGAAGGAAATCTAAATATTTATTCATCTTTGCATGCTCCGTGTGACTAAGCCACCAATCATTGGCTTCACCTACAAGATGAAGTGATGCAATTTTGACAGCCTTTTTTTCAGCCATAGGATGTAGCATGAAAATGTATCTAACTCTTTCCTCCAAGTCTTAACAGTGCTTGAGGAAGATCCATCAAATGTAGGAAAATAGAATTTATTTTGCCTCTTTCTTCTATTGCTACTATAGGATCTTATTTCTTCTTTGAGTTCAAAGAATTCTTGGAGAGTTAAACTCTCTTTGAAAGCTCTAAATTGTTCCTTGTACTCTGCAAGATACAAGTTGAGAGTCTCATGAGTCTCAAGTTCTTTCCTTTCTTCATTTCTACACACTTCATTGTTGGCTCGAGGGGTCCTGACCCAGGTTCAGAGGTTCAAGGTTTGCCAACAAACCCCTATACTACTAGCCCTTTTGGCAGTGACCTTCTTGCGCAGGCCAAAGTCTCACCCAAAGTAGTATGGGTGGGTGTTGGAACCAGGTTTCTGCACCCTGGGAGAGGTTAGGTAAGTCAAGCAGTGCTGCGTTCAACCTTATAGTGGCCAGATCTTATATCAAAAATCCTGTATCTACAGATTCCCTTCGCATCCACGTGCGCAATAGCAATGATATTCACAGTAATCAACAGATCATGAACTCGTATAATGATAGCGTGGCTATTCCAGATATTCTTATATGAAGTGCAATAGAATAGATCCAGATCACAGTATAAACGAGTAACACAAGTATGTTCACAGCTTAAATCAATAACACAGCAGCATATATTAATTAACCAAACATCATAGATTCACATCATAGTAATTCCAATAGATTCAGATATTCAATAATACTTCCGCATTCATTAATCCTTCAGTTTTACTTACAATACCCCAAAACCCAACTTGCACACACAACAGTAGGGTTCGCACACAGCAACAGGAGTCCTTCCCCAATAACCAGAACCAGATATATCAGTTCACACTTAGCATCAATCTCTATTCATTCCCCCTCCTTACAACTCAAAATGTCCTTCTATTTATAAAAATTTAGCATAAATTTCTTGTGGTCTGCAAACTATGGTTTGCGGACTCTAGGTCTACCCTTTGACCCATTACAATGCTTTTGAGGCTTTGACCCACCCCAAAACCCCTGCACTAGACCAAAATATGCCAAAACTATACAAAATGGACCAGATTCGTAGCTTTGTAGGAGACCCTGTTCCAACAGTCCCCCAACATAATCTTGTGACTCGTCCCGAGTCACTGCGGTGGTAGGTTCTTCACCTGCACCTGTGCAGCCACTCTGGCCATATATTCATTTTACCTAATATGGTTTTAGCCGACTTCCATTGACATAGCCTGGTAACATATCACCGCGCAGGGTAGCTAGCCGAACAGCTCCACCATCCGTGATTTCTGTAACTGTGTAGGGACCAAGCCAATGTTGTCGGAACTTCCCTGGATGCTTATCAAACTAGCTATCATATAAGAGGACCAATTCACCTTCCGTGAACATTTTTTGGTGAATATGTTGATCATGTTAGGCTTTATCGTGGGCCTTCTAAACCTGTTGATGGAAATTAGCCATAAATCGATCCTCCTCCAAAGCCATAAGTTGCGTTAATCGCTCCTCCATGATATCAGGTTCTGCCATGTTCATTAATGCTGAGATACGCAGACTAGGAATAATATACTCCATTGGCATCATGACCTCCTTTCCGTAGACCATCCTGAAGGGGGTTTTTCCTGTTAGCTTCTTGCAGGTCGTTCGATAGGCCCAAAGAACCCAGGGGATGCGCACGTCCGAATCACTGCGATAAATGTTGTAGAACTTTGTCAACGCCTGCTCCAAGAGTTTGTTAAAAGCCTCAACCATGCCATTTTCCTGTGGGTGATATGGTGTGCTCTTTGCATGATGGATCTGGAATTCCTCAGTCAAAGCTTGGATTGTTTCACTAACAAAGTGCATACCTCTGTCGCTCATGAGGATCTTCGAGCATCCGAATTTGGTCTATATTTTTTCAAAGATGAAATCCGTAGCGGTATCCATAGTACAATCCTTTATTTCTTGTGCCTCAGCCCACCGGGTTACATAATCAGTGGCAGGAATAATGTAGCGTGCACCCGTCTTCTTTCCTGGTGGGTTGATGGGTCCTACGAAATCAATGGCCCATTTATCAAATGCTTATAGAGCCATTTGCGGTTGAAGGGGAACTTCATCTCTACGAGAAGGCCTTCCTATTCATTGGCACGTATCGCAGGCTTTATAATAGTTATGGGTGTCACTATGCAGGGTTGGCCACCATAACCCAGCTCTCAAGGTCTTTTACGTTGTTTCATTTCCTGTGTAGTGACCTCCTACTACTCCGTCAAGAGCTTTTGCCAAGATAGCATGCCTTTCATGGTCCAAAACATATCACCACAACGCTTCATCAACTCCCATCTTATATAAATGACCTGCGATGATGGTAAAATTCGCTACCCGGGTGACTAGCTCTTTCTTTTGTTGTACCGAGTACTCTGGAGGTGCCACCCCAGTAGTTAAGAACTGATTTATATTCGTGAAGTGTGCATCCACTACTTTAATAGCAAAGAGTTGCACATCAGGAAATTCATCCTCTAGGTTGGTTGGCTCTTCGCTGCTCTCTATCCGGGACAAGTGGTCTGGCCCAGCATTCAATTTTCTTGGCTTGACGATGATTTCAAAGTCATATTCCTAAAATAGTAGCATCCATTGGCAGATTTTCCCTCCCAACATAGGCTTATTGACCAAGTACTTCAAATTTGAATGGTCTTTGAACATTTTAAAGTGTCCTCATAATAGATAATACCAATACTTTTGCAACACATAGACCATAGCCAATCCCTCCTGCTCTGTGGTGGAGTAGTTGCGTTTCGCACTTGAGAGTTTACTACTTGCAAAGGCGACCGAGTGGTCGATGTCTCCTTCTCCTGGCTGCGTAAGGACAGCCTTGAGAGCAATGCCCGACACATCGACGTGAACATGAAATACCTTCTCCCAATTTGGAAAGATGAGAATAGGCGCGGAGACCATTTTTTTCCTTAAGTAACTCAAATCTCTATTGAAACTCATCATTCCAAAAGAACGAACTATCCTTCTTGAGCAATTTTCCCATAGGGGCCGTAATCAGTGCATAGGCTTGAATGAATTTCGTATAGTAGCTCGTATGTCCAAGGATCGAGTGTAGCTAATTCTCCATTGTTGGTACTGGCAAGTTTATGATAAATGTGATTTTGGCAGGGTCCTCCATCAGTCCTTGCCAACAAACTATGTGGCCGAGCAAGATTCCAAAAGGTACGCAGAAGATACACTTCTTGATATTTAAGGAAATCTAGTGATTTTGGCAGGCATCTAACATCATGCGCAAGTTCGATACGTGCGCCTTCACCAGGTCGAAGACAGTCCAACCATCGAAATACACCTCCAGGAACTTGTGGATGAACTCCTTGAATACTGCGACGATGACCCGCGAGAAGATAGCAGGGGAATTCTTGAGACCAATGGAATGATAGTATACTGAAAATATCCCCACTCAGTGGCGAACGTGGTTTTGCTATGATCCTCAAGTGCGATTCTGATCTAATGGTATCCTGAGAACCCATCTGTGAAAGAGTATGCTTCTTGGCTGCCCACTCTATCCAAAATTTCATCTGTGAATGGTGTAGGGAATGGGTCATGGACATAGGCATCGTTCAACTTGTGCAGATCCATGCAGATCTGAATCTCCCCCTTAGCCTTTTTCTCCTGAACCACCATTAGACTGACCTAGTCTGACTGTTCAACAAGTTCGATGATACCTCCAACGATCATTTTATCAATTTCTTCCTTGACCTTCTGCTTATACTTGGGGTTCAGCCTATAGGGCCACTGCTTCACAGGACGCACATCTGGTTTGAGAGTGATATGCATGACCCCTAAGTCTCCCATGATCCCTTTTAGCTCCGAAAACTTTGTCGGGAACAAGTCCTGGTATTCTATGAGTAGTTCAGCCACTTTCCCTACTATATCCTCATCCCAATAGTCCCCAATATTAGCCAACTTAGGGTGCTTTTCCGTCCCAATGTTGACTTCGCGCAGCTTGAGAGGCTTAGTGACATCTACCTCTTACAGTGGGGGTCCTACAACGGTGTGCTCCCCTTCCGAATCTAGGATAGAGATAGAACACGGATCATCTTCACCTTCCTCCCTCACCAAGCTGTGGCAGTCGACAATATCTTGCATCTCGGTTTCCCAACTCGGCTCTTCTGCAATCTTCGGAGCATTGGATTTGTCAAACACAAATGTATCTATGTCCTGCAGAGCTTTGTCAAGTGCCTCGGAACCCCCTATCAGTCTGAATGTTCCTATGAAGTCATTCTTCAGAGTTTCCCAATGGTGGGTGCATTGATGTAGCTCCGCATCCAGGTACCATGTGATAGGGATTGGACCCAACGAATGAATGAATAAGTGAACCCATTATTCTGTAGTTCGGTCACCCCATGTCTTTCTCCATGCAACCAAGTGTTTCCGCAAGTCTCCTGGGCGAAGGAACGTCTCGACCCGTACCTCTGCTGGAGTCTCAAATCGCAAGAGCATCATTCCCAAACAATCCTCCCACTCCTGGAATGCTTCCTCATGTGTCTCCCACCAGCACGCAGGTGTTCCATGCATGGAAAACTTAGGAGCCCATAGCCTAGGTTCCCTTGGAACCTCAACTTCGAATTCTCCTAAAAATGCCTTAATATCATCAAAACCATCAAAATAGGGTAGGTCTCTTACCTCTGAGGAAATGCAGCGGAAGTCCCTCGTGACCCAAAGGCATCATAGTGTAGAGACATCATGTAACCGATTTTTCTAGTTCTCCATCTCCCCATCGGAGTCAAAGAAACATTCACTATCCTTTTCCCAGCAGAGTACACCGTCAGCTGTGGGGTTGATCCAATCCTCGTCCCGCTCAGTTAGCTTATAAATATGATCCACATCCTTTTCATCACATACTGGCTCAATGTATCGTTTTCCTTCCACAGGATCTAATGGCACTATCACCCTTGTACCATTATTCTCAAACACCATGCTTCTCTTCTTAAAGTTAATGATACCTCCCATATCGATGGACCAATCCAAGCCCAAGAGCGCAGGATAGGGGTTCGCATCTTCTACGATCTCAATTACCTCAAAGTCTGCCTGGGACTTTACTCCTGCGATATCCACCATGATTTTTGATAGTCTTCCCAAGGGTATAATCTTTTGCTGATTAGCCATGCGCATATGGATAGTGGACCATTCCAACTTATGTTCTCCCATTTGTTGCCAAGTCTGTTTAGGTAAGACATTCGCATCGGACCCCAGGTCAAAAATAACCTAATGCATCTCATAATCACAGATCTGTGCAGTCAACTGCATCTCCCTACTAGTGTGTTTCTTATATCTGTATAGTTTCTGCACATCCTTGATTTCCAGAGGTAGGCTAGGTCATGCTGTGCAACCATCTATCAAGGCCTGAAGATTCTCTACAGTCGTTGGGTTGCGCATCAGCTTTATACATGCCTGTAAAAAGGGCTTGACCTCCTCATCCACCTTAAGGTTTGCAGGTGTCTAAGAAGTAGATGCCTCTGTTTTAGCAAAGTCTTTGCGAGCTGTGAAAAATGTTTCTTTTTCCTTGCTTAGATCCAAACCCTCTTGTTTGATGACAGCTTGCCAGATCAGAGATTTAGGTGCAACCTTCTCCCCAGGTTTTCCAGTGGCCATTCCGCTGTGCATTATGACATTTATGCTTGGATATTTGTCTTGCAGCTCAGCCTTAACCCTCTACACATTCTTCGTAGGTGCTGGCTACTTCTCCTGCATTTTTTCTATCAAGATTGGACAGCCTTCAATCGCATGATCCAGCTATCTGCAGTACCGACAGGACTTTCTCGTAGGATTCGGGAAATCTCTTGAAAAGTGCCCGACCTCTCCACGTTTATAACATATTAGTTGCTATCATCCCCGACCTGCGCTTCCGCCTCGGCCTCCCCCCTTCCCCTGGATGAGGAGCCACCTATGCCTATGGAGGACCTTGGTGACGCAGGGTTAGATTGTACCCTATATAAGTTTCCGCAATCAATCATCAAATCGTATGTCTAGTAGTTCTATTCATCATGTCCTACTGATCTACAGAACCTGCACCATTGTTGTTTTACCTCTGGGACATACGCAGCAAGGCAGGAGCAATGGTTTGTGTCGTGCAGTCCTGCAACGCAGCAATCATCGCACCACAATGTTGGCACACATGGCCCTGCAATTTCCCTTGGGCACAATGGGCTAGGTCCCCTGACCTGCATATAGTCTGCTAATAGAGGATAGTTATCGTTGGTGTTACCATTCACCCTGCATCGTATGCACCACCTTTCAGGGCTAGCCTCTGCTCCTCGCTCTTTTCGAAGGTTCTGGATCTCCATCTGCATTGCTTCTAGCTGCCCTTGGATCTATTGGACGCCCAGCTGGGTCTCGTCTCGAGGCGTGGCTTCTAACTTCATGGCACCCTCCAAGGCTTTCTCCTGTGATTCGAGCGTTTGATGACCCATAGGTACCCGCAGGTGAGGCAGAAGCATAGCAATGAACCATTCTATATGATGTTTATCATCATATTGAAATCGTCCTTCTTTGATCACCTTCTTCAGTCGTTGATCGGCCTCCCACACGGACTCAAAAGGCCCTTGCTTGAAATATTTTATATCAACCACTATTTGAGAGTAGGAATTAGGCTTCTTGAATTGTTTCTTCAAAGAATTCTTAATATCCTCAATGGGTGTGTTCGCATGCAGACCGATGTATCCCATGTACCAGTCCAAAACTCTCCCTTCAAAGGGAAGGGATAGTTGTGCCCACTTCACTGCATCACTAGCTACATTCGGCGTAGTCCATACTGATCCTACGACAAACCAGAACTGATCCATGTCTTCATCCCCCACACCCTTAAAGTTCAGCAACTTCATGTGCGCAACCATGTCATCTTCCGGCGGTGTCGGATGTGTAGGTGAATTCTTACTCCTATGTTGGTCTGAAGGTGGTGTGTCGGGAGGACTCTGCACAGCTTCTTCCCTTATCGAGTTGTAGACAGACCTATCTCCTTCTTGGTTGGTTCAATAGTACTTGCCACTTTTTGTCGTACTTCCTTCCAGATCAAGGGGTCATTCATTCGGTGTGGCTACACAAGATACTATTTTCGCACAGTAATATCTTAATCAGCAATGGTAAGGTCTTCATAAACTTACCCCGGAAACCCTTGAAGAATATTCGCTCTGGTTCAGAGTAGGATACAAACTGATCGATGTCAAATTCTATCACGAACCCTCCTAGCACACTTTCCACCCAGTGGTCCACCGTGCGAGTGATGGTGTTATCAGTCTTCTCTAACTGTTGAATCAATTCGGGGGTCTACTGTGTGATTCGTTCATCCTTCCAACACTTCCAAAATTCAACCAACCTCACGAGCCACTCATGGAGCTCGATTGCAATTGTTACAAATAATATCTCGTATATTTTTGTGAAAATATACTTATTTTTCCACTCCTCAGTGGTCAACCTCTTACTGCGGTTCTCTTTCACTGTGAATTCCTGAACTTGTTGTTCAAACCATTCATTAATTTCTTTGCTTTCAGGTTTCTAGTATGGCCTTGGCATTACCCAATCCATCTCTCAAAATGCTCCCGGTCCCAGCAACGGAACCATTTTTTGGCTCGAGGGGTCATGACCCAGGTTCAAAGGTTCAAGGTTTTCCAAAAAACCCCTATACTACTGGCCCTTTCGGCAGTGACCTGCTTGCGTAGGCCAAAGTCTCACCCGAAGTAGTATGGGTGGGTGCTGGAACCAGGTTTCCGCACCCTACGAGAGGGTATGTAAGTCAAGCAGATCTGCATTCAACCTTATAGTGACCATATCTTATATCACAAAGCCTATATCTATAGATTCCCTTCGCATCCACGTGCGCAACAGCAATGATATTCACAATAATCAACAGATCATGAACTCATATAACTATAGCGCAGCTATTCCATATATTCTTATACGAAGTGCAACATAACATATCCAGATTGCAACATAAACAAGTAACACAAGAATGTTCGTAGCTTAAATCAATAACACGGCAGCATATATTAATGAACCAAACATCACAGATTCAAATCATATTAATTCCAATAGATTCAGATATTCAACAATACTTCTGCATTCATTAATCCTTCAGTTCTACTTACAATACCCCAAAACCCAACCTGCACACACAGCAGCAGGATTCCTTCCCCAACAACCCTAACCAGATCTATCAGTTCACACTTAGCATCAATCTCTATTCATTCCCCCTCCTTACAACTCAAAATGTCCTTCTATTTATAACAATCTAGCCTAACTTTCCTGTGGTCCACAAACTATGGTTTGAGGACTCTAGGTCTACCCTTTGACCCATTACAATGCTTTCAGGGCTTTGACCCACCCAAAAACCCTTGTGCTAGACCAAAATATGCCAAAACTATACAAAACGGACCAGATTTGCAGCTTTGTAGGAGACCTCATTCCAACATTCACCTTCTTCAAATAAAGTGGGTATATTAAATCTATGAGGAGATCTATGGTTCTCCAATTTTCTTTTTTTCTAATAGGAAGTGCTTGGACCTTCCTCTTCAAATCTTCTTCTTGGATCTTCTCTTTGCCTTTCCTTCTTCATTTGATAGACCTCCTTGGAGAGGTCTTGCTTGGATCTAAAGAGAGGAATGGAAAAATCCTCCTTTATGATAGATCTTATCTATCTACTTCTTCTTTTGATGCAAAAGATGAAGTGTCCACAAGCTAAGCCAAAGATAATGCTCTGATACCACTGTAATATCCCAAAAGGGAGAATTCAGTAATACTTAAACACAATATAAGAACTGCAACTAAGTAAACAATAAATCTCAAGAAAACACCATAATTTATAGAGAAGCTGAGCCATTTTATTATATGGAGATGAATCATTTACAGAATGTATAGAAAATGAGTATATCTATCCCAAGAGATGGCCTAGAATCACCCTACAATGGTGCTGCAACTAGCACTGCGTAACTGGAGAGCTTACAGAAGAAATACTGTGATGTCCCTTCTATTAAAGATATGCATAAACTGCTGCAAAAGGAAATGCAGATCTAGCAAGCTCAAGAACTCTGATAATTCCAAGATTCAAGATCTGGCCAATGTGATGGGAATCTAAGATAACCCAGAAAGGATTTTCTAGATCTACAACTTTGGAAAATCCCCTTCCTAGGGTTTGATCCTTTGTCTGTTGGGTTTACAGATCTAAAGCTAGATCTGACAAATAGATGGCTGAAATATATCACAAGATCATTTCTACGCTTGAAGGGTTGATCCCTCCTTCAAATCTACAAGCTAAAAGCTCTAGATCTAGCTTCTCAATCCTCCAATGATGATTACAGTTGCTGCTACACAATTGCTCCTAAAAATTGCACTGTAAAGGAGAGAGAGATTCTATCCCTGTCAAAATATGTTGCAATAAACTCCAATTTGATGGAAATACTGATGGAAAGGTGAGGGGATGATCCCTCACAGGATTACTAGTTGAAATGCTAGCAACTTCCTTCCTCCTTTAGATCTGCAATAACGGACAACATAATTCTAGATGGAATTACTACTACTAGGAGGTCAATAAATTTTGGCCTTATGCCAGATCTGAAATGAAGCTCTGGGAATGTTGATCTACAAGACCAAGGTGATAGGAATAAACCTTCACTGGTTTTTTAGCTGAAATATTGAAGACAACCTCCACCTTCCAAACTGATCTTCAGAAATGGATAATTTCTGAATATGGATGTTCTGCAGAAAGTAGGAAAATATATATGGAACTAATTCCTGATGTATAATGAAGTACAACCCTCTCTCCAAAGCTACTCAAAGAAAGAGGTGGGATTCCTAACCAAGAACACCCTGTGCTAAACATCCCAAGAAAGTAATGGAATTTCACATGACAATTCCGGATCTAAACTTACCTCAAAATCAATAATCAATAGCCCGCTTTCATTTTTTTCTTCATCTCATTTATATAGTTTATGAGCCTTCATATGCCTTGGCCCTCATCTAAATCGCGTTGTGCATGTGGAAAAGATCCTCCATGTTTGATTGCGTTGCATATCCAAGTCATCCATCATGTTTAGGTGCAATGTACACCTTCTCCATCATGTGTGCATTAATCGCACAACTTCCTCCATCATCTCATCATGAATGGTCCATGATCTTCTATTTGATCCCTTCCAAGATCTTAGTTGATCGTATCAACCTCCATGATCTATCTCATTAATGAGACATGATATCCAATTTTATTCACATTGGTAGTGCTCCACTACCTCCTTTATGTAAATCTAGGCTTAATTAATCCACATTCATACATCAAAATTGGATATTTATTCATCATGAGGATTATGGGTCCCTCCACCCTTTTATCTACTTAATTCATTAAGAAAATTAATAACTCTAATATTCCAAATATCAAGTGAACATTGGGAATATTACAGTCCTCCCCAGAAAAATGTTGCTTGTCCTCAAGCAACTGTAAAAGTGGATGCTACAGAAAACATCCTCCCTCCAAATGGCATCCTCATGTGGAAGGCCTTCCCATGTGTCACAATGTGTCATGCATGTCCAGCTCCAAAGCTACCTCTTTTGAATGTCTATAATGGCATCCAACTGAAAAGTTAGATACCCATCCTCATCAATGAATCTCCAAGTGGCAACCATATGATGACCAAATATCTCCTCTACACATGAGACACATAAAATGAAATGGTTCATTCCAAAAGTGAAAAGTCCCAACTCATGAACTATCTCTCCAACCCATGATACATAGAGTAGATTACATATATCAATGCCCTCATCATTAGCCATGTTGGCCATGTAGGAATCAAACATCACATCATCATAGTGAAAAACAAGAAGTAGAGACATACGGAAAAACATAAACAATATCAAACCATATTCTCCCAATAACAACCAACACAACAAAGCCTCTTGCTGCCATGCTAGATCATCATGAAAACAAGTAAGAGAGCCATACTCTCTCAAAATAAGCCACCGCTACAATGCTTCTTGTTGTCATTCAAAATCATCAATGAGAATATGAGAGCCATACTCTCTCAAAAGTAGCCATCTCAGCAATGCCTCTTGCTTCCATACCACATCATCATTGTACCAAATGTAGTGGCCATATTCTCTCAAGAGAGGCCACCTTAACAAGGCATCTTGTTACCCCATCACATCAACATTATACCATGTATAATGACCATAGTCACCCAATAGAAGCCAATGTTGTAAGGCCTCTTGTTTCCATCCTCCAATGGTGTCATGCAATGTACGGGAAGAATTCAGCCCATACTCTCCCAATAGTAACCATAGCAACAAGGATTCTTGTTGCCTCCTTGCATTATCATAATGCAAGTCATGGAGAAACAATATAGTAGTGGACACGTGAGATGTCTCACCAAAATAATACAAACAAGCTCCCTTATGCCACATCATGTGAGAGTTATGCTTTCTCCCAAACCCAATTACACACATGAACATGAGACCAAACAGAAATACATGCAAATACATGAGACATATCCCAAACAAGAGTAAATATATGGACATAATATATAACATGTGTTGTCCAAAGTCTCTTCTCAACAACCAAAGTAACCATGCCTTCTTCTTTTGAATTATTCCAGTGATGTGTAAGGCATGAATCATAAAATTATGACTCATTGAGTGGTATCCATACTCACCCAAGAGCAACCAGCGCAACCATGCTTCTTGTTGGACTGTATCATAGATCTGCAAGTGGTTTGGCAACGTACTACTCCATACTATCAACCAATCATCCCAATGTGGATGATGGATCTCATTCTGTAAATACTTGGCATCCTCCCATTGTAGGACATTAACATCCTCAAACTGTTGAAGAAATTTGCACTCCATGAAATGTTGAAGTGCACCTCCAATGAGATCTCTTAATGAGACCTTCTTCTCATCCATGGTCCTCCAAAACCAATGAGGTTCTGGATCTGCTGTAGGTAGAATTCTCTCTTTGAGCTGTGATATGATCATTGAGAAAGTGTTATCAAGAAAGGAGAAAATATTTCTCATCTCAAGATGTCTACCATTCATCATCTTAACCCACATTGCTTCATGAGTGAAGCTCAATTCAAAATGTTCCAAGAATAATTGGGCCTCTTCGTTATCACTGCTACTAAGTGACAGTGCTATAGATCTGCAGAGTAATACATATGTTGTCTCAAAGCAAGGTACAATACTAATCTCATAACCAGTAATTGTACATAGGATCATGCTCATCCTTTCTTCTGAAACTCTACACTTCAACTCAAAAGGTTGA
Organism: Pinus albicaulis; assembly: GCA_034641835.2. Taxonomy (NCBI): domain Eukaryota; kingdom Viridiplantae; phylum Streptophyta; class Pinopsida; order Pinales; family Pinaceae; genus Pinus; species Pinus albicaulis. Next base: position 627,225,203 of record CM076581.1, read on the forward strand.
ATGCAGTCCATCCTTGAAAAGCTGGGATATCTTTTCATCTCTTTTGATTAGATCAAGGGTCCTCTGTGCTGTGATATGTTGCTGCTTCAAATCAGCATTTTGTTCTAACCCTTGGTTATGCATTGGCCCTAATGGCATGTCTCCATAAGTTTCAATAAGATCCACTGAAACAATAGGTGATGAATGAGTATGCATACCTTGGATCAACTGATGTGTGAGAACCTCTTGACAGAACACAAGAGTTCCTCCAACCGGGACAATGGTGTCTCCAACTGCTGGTAAGAGAGATGGTTGCTCTTCTACCAATGTACAGCCGCTGGAATATTCTTCCTCTTCCTCATGCATATCCTGAACAATGCATGGGACTCTATGTGTCAAGAGCTCAATACTATCTTGCAAGGTAGAAAGTGCCTCTTCTCTAGACGCAATTACTTCTGCAGCTGGTGGTGAATGTAGTGACTTCTTGCCCAGAGTGACAAGATCGACATTCCCCTTTTTTTCCTTAGGACATGTCTCTTTATGGTACATCTCTGACTTCTTCACATCAAAATTCTTACTCAAAATATGAAGGAAATGTGAACATTTAGTCACCTTTGCATGCTCCATGTGACTAAACCACCAATCATTGGCTTCACCTACAAGTTCAAGTGTTGCAATTTGGACAGCCTCTTTTTTAGCCACAGGATGTAGCATGAAAAATGTATCTAGCTCTTTCCTCCAAGCCTTAACAGTGCTTGAGGAAGATCCATCAAATGTAGGAAAATAGAATATATTGTGCCTCTTTCTTCTATTGCTGCTATAGGATCTTATTTCTTCTTTGAGTTCAAAGAATTCTTGGAGAGTTAGACTCTCTTTGAAAGCTCTAGATTGTTCCTTGTACTCTACTAGATATAATCTGAGATTCTCATGAGTCTTAGGTTCTTTCCTTTCTTCATTTCTACACCCTTCACCTTCTTCAAAGAAAGTGGGTATAGTAGATATATGAGGAGATCTATGGTTCTCCAGTTCTCTTTTTTGCTGATAGGAAGTGCTTGGACCTTCCTCTTCAAATCTTCTTCTTGGATCCTCTCTTTGTCTTTCCTTCTTCATTTGATAAACCTCCTTGGAGAGGTCTTGCTTGGATCTAAAGATGGGGATGGAAAAATCCTCCTTTATGATAGATATCATCTATCTACTTCTTCTTTTGATGCAAAATATGAAGTTTCCACAAGCTGAGCTAAAGATCATGCTCCTATACGACTGTAATATCCCAAAAGGAAGAATGCAGTAATACTTAAACACAATATAAGAAATGCAACTAAGTAAACAATAAATGTCAAGACAACATCAGAATTTACAGAGAAGCTGAGCCATTTTATTATATGGATATGAATCAGTTACACAATGTACAGAAAATGAGTAGATTTAGCCCAAGAAATGGCCTAGAATCACCCTATAATGGTGCTGCAACTAGCACTGTGTAACTAGAGAGCTTACAGAAGCAATATTGTGATGTCCCTTCTGTTGAAGATATGAATGAACTGTTGCAAAAATAAATTCAGATCTAGGGATCTCAAGAACTCTGATGATGCCAAGATTCAAGATCTGGCCAATGTGATCGAAACCCAAGATAACCCAGAAAGGATTTTCCAGATCTACAACTTTGGAAAATCGCCCTCCTAGGTTTTGATCCTTTGTCTGCTGGGTTTACAGATCTGAAGCTAGATCTAAAAAATAGATGGCTGAAATATATCACAAGATCATATCTAAGTTTGAAGGGTTGATCCCTCCTTCAGATCTACAAGCTAGAAGCTCTAGATCTAGCTTCTCAATCCTCCAATGATGATTACAGTTGCTGCTACACAAATACTCATAAAAATTATGTTGTAAAGGAGAGAGAGACTCTATGCTTGCAGAAATATGCTACAATAAACTCTAGTCTTATGGAAATACTAATGGCAAGGTGAGGGGATGATCCCTCATAGGATTACTAGCTTAAATGCTAGCAAATTCATTCCTCCTTTGGATCTTCAATAATGGACAGCATAATTCTGGATGGAATTACTACTGCTAAGAGGTCAATAACCTTTGGCCTTATGCCAGATCTGAAATTAAGCTCTGAGAATGCTGATATACAAGCCCAAGGTGATAGGAATAAACCTTCACTGGTTCTCCAGCTAAAATACTGAAGACAACCTCCACCTTCCAAACTGATCTTCAGAAATGGATAATTTTTTGAATATGGATGTTCTTTAGAAAGTAGGAAAAGATATATGGCACTTATGCCTGATGTAGAATGAAGTACAACCCTCTCTCTAGAGCTACTCAAAGAAAGAGGTGGGATTCCCGACTAGGAACACCCTGTGCTAAACAACACTTGCAATCTTTTCTAAACAGCCCAAGAAAGCAATGGAATGTCACATGACAATTCTAGATCTAAACAGACCTCAAATTCAATAATCAATAGCCCACTTTCATTCTTGTGTTCATATCATTTATATATTTTATGAGCCTTCCTATGCCTTGGCCCTCATCTAAACTGAGTTGTGCATGTGGACAAGATCCTCCATGTTTGACTACGCTGTCTATCCAAGTCATCCATCATGTCTAGGTTCAATGTACACCTTCTCCATCATGTGTGCATTAATTGCACAACTTCCTCCATCATCTCATCATGAATGCTCCATGATCTTCTATTTGATCCCTTCCAAGATCTTAGTTGATTGTATCAACCTCCATGATCTATCTCATTAATGAGACATGATCTCCAATTTCATTCACATTAGTAGTTCTCCACTACCTCCTTTATGTAAATATAGGCTTAATTAGTCCACATTCATACATCAAAAGTGGATATTTATTCATCATGAGGATTATGGGTCCCTCCACCCTTTTGTTTACTTAATTCATTAAGAAAATTAAGAACTCTAATATTCCGAATATCAATTGAAAATTTGGGAATATTACAATTTTTCTGGATACGCTACCGCACAGAAGATTCTTCGCACCAGTTAATTTTGGCCAACCATATTTCGCAACTGCATCCTCGCGGTCAGAAATTGTCATGTGTGCCAGATATTTGATCATAAAATTTGCATTCCGCTAGAACCAATGTATCTTGTCATTGCTATGGGACCATTTTCAAAATGGGGCATTGACTTCATGACTTGCAACCCTCATTCGGCTGGGGAGCATGGTTATATTATTATCGCAGTCGGCTACTTTACCAAGTGGGTCAAATTGATGCCTACATTCAATAACATAGGCGAAAAAACTGCATTGTTATTTTTCAATCATGTTGTCTCTAGGTTTGGTGTACCACAACCTATAGTTACAGATCATGGTAAGAATTTTCGCAATAAAATGATGAATGATTTGACTGCCAAATTAGGACTGTCGCATGATAGTTATACCCCTTATTATCCACAATCCAATGGACAAGTTGAAGCCATTAACAAGATTCTTAAGTGAATGCTTCAACGAATGATAGGGTTTCACAAATGAAATTTTCATTTAATCCTATACTCATCTTTGTGGGCATATTGAACCTCGGTGAAAAATGCAACCAGATTTATTCCCTTTCAATTGGTGTATGGTCTGGAAGCTATCTTACCAATCCAATGTAAAATATGACCTCTGATGAAGAAGCATGTCTTTTTAACCTCATCCATCTAGATGAAACGTTTCGTGAAGCCGCATTGGCCAACGAAGCGCATAAGAGACAAATCAAGGCACAATATGACCAACATGTCAAGCCTCACATCTTCTCAGAGGGAGACCTAGTCTTGCTTTATGATCACGAAGTCGATTTAATAGGAATAGGAAAATTTTAGCCACTATGGCATGGGCCCTACATTGTAAAAATAGTTCTGGCTAAGGGCACCTACGAGTTAGTTGATTATGATGGAATTCCATTGGCGCAGCCTCGAAATGGGATGTATCTTAAACATTACTATTCTTAATCTAGCATAGTAAAATTTTGTACCATATTGTGTATATGATTTTCATTTTCATTTACTATCTTAGTTTGTTTTTCTAGAGTTTTCTTAATGTTAGTAATCCAGTTTACATTTCATTGCATATGACTGAATCTTTGGAACCATTTGTTGGGTACGTCAATGTTGCTAGTCGTAGTACGCAGAACCTATCCTCTACAGCATGGGCCATTTTTTCTCCAGGTGGCAAGTTAGTGAGTTTTCAAGGGATTTGTATTGGTCGATCAACAAACAATATCATTGAGTATAGCGCATTGATCAAAATTCTCTCTGATTGCATTTCATTTTGTATTAATCACATCATCATTAGGTTAGACTCACAAATTGTCGTACTGCAACTTAATAGCGTTTATAGTGTCTGAAATACAACTTCATCGTATGCTCCTTAGAGTTCGACTTTTGGAAAGACTTTTTTATTACATTCAATATCCACACATTCTGATAAATTTGAACACATTAACTAATTCCTTAGCGAATTATGTTTTAAGCAGACATTTGCAACACATGTAAAGATATATTTTCAATTCACATCACATAACTAAATAGGATTGTGCATTAAACATAGGAAAACATTGAAAACAAATAGATAGATAGTTTAGCTGTTTACAAAATTTGTGCCCAAGACACATTGGTCATCTAACCTCAAAATGTATACAAAAAATTTCAAAGTAAACTAGTGATGCTCATGATAACAAGAAATTGATCTAGATATCCTATGCAATAACCGCATCCAACAGTTAGGAACGCCAATAGTATGGCGATGCAATCTCATAGGTAACTCTTCGATCTGGAAATCTGGAATCCCAATAGTCAATCCCTCTACGTGTTGTTGTATCTCAGCAAGAATCTCGATAAAATCCAAATCCCAAAGGAATTCTCTCCCGATAGTCCTCTCTGCTAGCTCATCTGCTATGGCTGACCCACTGGTCAAACACAACCCACATTTTTGTACATAAAAAATTTAGTTTAGTCTTGGGAAACATCAAAAAATACAAAAACGTGTAGAAACCTTAAAAAAAAATAATCAAAAAACATGGTCATAACATTTTTACCTATTGCACCGCCATCTGGTAGAATCAAGTATGGATCTTTGCGGAAATCTACACCTGCATATGGATACTCATTTATGGCGACCATCTGTCACTTGAACTAGGAAAATAATGCAGTAGAGAATATGATGGTCGATTGACCAGCATTTCTAGCCATCAATTTAACCCATATCTACATCTAAGGATCTCTAGGGCCAGATACACTCAGTGTCACATGATGTGGCTTCATCAATGGAACACGCTCTAAAAGGAAGGAAATCAGGATCGAGCCATAGTTTAAATTCTTCTTCTTCCACCCTTTGATTTAGTCAAATGTTCTTTCATCTGAAAGAGTGCTGCTTCAACCCAATTGAATATTGTTGTTTCTAGGCACTCAAGAGCATACTACATGTATGATCGGTTTGCAACATGTAGTGTCACAGAACCAGCAATATTTGCGATAGTAAAAAGGATGGTCCTCAAAGGAAAATCACGTATGTCACGGATGTTTATTTTCCCATATTTACTTGGTTCAGTCCCTGGCTGACAGTGCTGTTGTATGTAATCTCTCACTGTCTCTCCTCTAGGAGCAGATCCTGCAAGGTAAATGGGTGACCCATGCCTCAATAATCCAATGAGAAAGTAAATATCCTCAACCAATATTGGGAGTATTTTATCCCCAATGTGAAAATCTTGCAATACCGGATCCCATGAATGAATTAGGAACTCCAATAGCTTCATATGATGCCTCATCCCTAATACTCTGAATTATTTAAGCAACCCACAATCTCTAAGGGCTATTACTGTACCCAGATCGTTTAGGGAAATCATATATTGTTCTTCATGTTCTCTTTCTCGCCATATAATAGTCATTTTGATCTGATCAATACCTAAAATCAAACCATAAGCTTAATTAGGATCCATTTCATGAAAAAAACTTGGGAAATTTTGGGCACACGGCAAGAAAAAAAAAAAGAGAAATGTGCCCAACACACCCCAATTCAAGGAAAAGAGCGTTGCAGTGTACCTGGGCTTCAATTCTAGTGCACTGCAACGCACCTTTCGACATTAAAGGGTGTGTTTCCCTCAAAACATAATATATTTACCCTAAGGGGCTCAAAATTCTAAAAATTTACCATGAAATGAAACACAAATGATATTAAAAGAAAGAGAAGGTTCATAGCTCCAACCTAGATAAAACGGCATGAAAAATCATCCACTAAAACTGTCCCAATCAACCGCTGAAGTTCGAGGGAAAAAATGGTTCAAAGCTCCTAATTTTCAAATGGTAACTATGGAATGGTAAAAATGAAATGGTAAAAACTCATTTTATTGGTCATTTCGATTATTTTATTCATATTTAATACTAGGATTATGGTTTTTATTCATTTTTACTATGAAATAGGTATTTTTAACCCGTTTGATGGTTCTCTGAACAGGTTTTACAGCTGATATAGTGATTTTGTTTTGCACAAATATTCAAGAATGATTTGACCACAAAGCATAACTTTTATCCATCTTTTTTGGGCTTTGATAAAATGAAAAAAGGAATTAAAATACACTTTTATCTCTTTTTCAAGCTTTGATAATATGAAAAAGGAACCCCCATGGAGTCTTCTTTTAGCTCTTTTTAGACTCTAATAATGTGTAAATATTGTTGAGCACTTGTCTTTTCGAGCTCGTAAAAGTAAATGAAACGACATCTACTCAGTATAATTTTAACCCTTTTCTAGACTGAGATAGATTATTTACGAAAAAGGAACACCTTAGTCGAACATGGCTAAGAGGTTTTCTCATATATCATTTTACACTTTTTCGAACCTGAGCGACAAATTTACAAAAAAGGACTCATGGATTTTTATTTTTTGTCTCTTTTTCAAACTCTCTAAACATGAAAAAGAACCAGTTTTTCACTGTCGCTAGACTCATTAAAACATAAAAGAGAAATGGAATTGTTGATCATGGCAATATCAAGTTTCATTATCGCTAGACTCGTTAAATCATTAAATAGAAATGGATTCACCTGAAGGGTTGAATTATAGATCAAGCACGTGTTACCCTCCTCAAGCTTGTTAAAAATTAAAGAGGTACTAGTCAGCAATGACTGGGAATAATTTGGGGAAAATAACATAACACTTTATGGTAGCAGGTCGCTCTTAAACATGACACTTTCACTCCATCACTGTGACTTTTGGGTTGGGTAATCTTCTTAACAGTTAATCATACCTATGGTCCATCATACCATCACTTTGGTTTTGGGTCAATGCTGCCAAATCATTTCAGTGTCACCGATATGTTCAAGATAATTCATCCATTAATTCATCATCTTCTGTAATACTCATAAACCTTCATTTTCATGACCTCCATCCCTGAATATTGCTATATCAAGTCATATTTTGTCTCCAAAATAATTACTCTTGTTTCGTGATAAATTTGCTTCCTGTCGACATCAGCTCATCATCCAGGAAGTTAACTTAGAAACATCTTTCTAGTACCTTGGAGCTTGCTACATCATCAGCAGGTTTCTCTGTTCCAGACCTTCGACCGAAAGATTTTTTTTTGGCATTTGACTTCAAATCATCTATTCATGCCTTGTAAATTGTAGTGTAGTACCTTGAGGACCATTAACATCAAAGGTGGTTCGCCTTGCGTCTATTAACATCTTACATCAATGGCTGGTAATCAGACGATGTCTTCCCATGTTCGAATTCATATCATTTATTCGCATGGTTAGACTTGTACCTGAACGATCGAGTGAACGAGATAAGAAGACCCCAGATCTAGTTTCATGCATCCAAGTTGCGATTTTAGTAATTGTACCACATCATCCATACAATGGCTTTAGATACAGATCATCATCCGAACATGGGCCTATATCTATAGGCATGTCTATATCGAGCAACATCGCGATGTTGACAACTTTCTGAATTATGTACATGTTATGATAGTATATTTGTTGAGCATGGGTATGCCTCCCTCAGCAATTCAAGTCCAAGATGTAAGATATCATGATATAATGTATTGCAAATTGATGCAGATCACCGTCTGCTTCAGATCCTACTCATCACATCGTAAAGAAACTCATTCAAAAAATTATCATTATTTTGACTCCATGCTTTAGGGGGAAGCTATTACTGGTCAATTTGGGCATCATCCCCCAATACAAAAATGAATAGGGTCTATCATCCCCTAAATTAGTTGTTATATTCCCAAAGAGAAGTCATTCCTTTGATGGATTCAATTTTGAGATTTCCAAGGTTTGAAGTATAGATTATATGACCCATTGACTCATCAATGCTCCTCTACAAGGGCCTAACTTCATTGAAGTGCACTTACCTCCATGTAAAGGTTCACTGCATTGCACTTCCCAACACTCAAGGGTGTGTTGGTCTCCTGGGAGTTGTTGTCACTCCACCGGATCTTTAAGGCTGAGAAAGAGTCCAAACAGAGGTAACCACACACCAATATTTTAGCTTGGTAGCTATCCCTACCAAACCGGAGAGGGATCTCTCCACAAATTCACAACCAAGATGGTTGGATGAATTAGGGTTTTAGGCTAGGTATGAGTACAGGGGTTGTTTGTTTGAATTGGTTTGCTAGATAGGTGAATTAGGTCAAAGAGGATAGGTCAGGGAAAATAAGATTAGGATTGTAGTCCATTCAATGGGGAAAGGTAGGTAGAAAGGCTAACACTATAAGGTTTTTAAGTGGGATGGATCTGAAATATGAGGTGTTAGAAAGAGCAAGATAGTGCATGTATTCTTTCTAAATTGAAGAATTGTGACAAACTATGAATACTTTCCCAAAACAAAGCATAGAAGATTTATTCTGCTTATCAACTTGAAAATCAACATATAATAGAAATGAAATGGATCATGGGGAGTACAAAACATTCATACATAGGCAATAAAATAAGAAACAATGTTAAATTTCCATACCACACGTATCCCAAAGAAATATTTGCAACTCTTTCATTAAATTCCAACCAAACACTGATAACACTATTGTTCTCTGATCAATACAACAACATCCAACTACATACCATCTTTGCAATGAGAAAATAAGTGAATAATATAGACCAAAACTGATTCTCCCAAGCTCAGGGGTTGAATCCATAAGTTGAGGAGTTGTTCCACCAAAAACTGAATTGCATACCTAGAGAGTAGGGAGGTCAAACTGACTCATCCCTCACTTTTTGGAAACTGATTCATTACATCTCATCTAGAGTTTTTACCTAATGTATTTACCCCTAGGTAACTTAAAAACATGATTATTACATTTACATCCTTTAATTACATTGGTAAAAACATCATTTTCCAAGGTGAAACTGAGAAAACTAAGAAAATTTTCAAATTTCAGGAAACACAGAAAATTTGTAAAAAGCGCAGCACCAGTGTAGAAAGCGCATCACCAATTTCAACTCCACTTTTGAATGGGTTACCAGTGTCCAAATTTCACTCAGGAAGCTCATTGGAAAGCATATCATGTCTATTTTCCAAAATTGTCCTTGGTTTTTAAAAATGACTTGATTTGACCCTCCAAAGGGTCAATCTCCCAAGACTGGTCAAAAGTGCAGCGCCAGCCTCAAAAATAGGGTAGAAATATGTTTTTTGAGGTACTTTTTGACTTTTTGACTGCTTTTTTAACCCAAAAAATATTTGTAAATTTGTTTTCCTAACTGTATTTGGCCTTCTAAATCTAATGGTGCTTTCATTTTGGCCATTATAGGTCCCTAGAAAAAGCGCGGCACCTAGGGTGTTATGCTTTTGACACTGTGAGTGTGCAAAACTGCCAAAAATGCAAAAAAATTCAAAATTTTCAAAATTTTCTCAAAATTCTCCAAAAAAATTCTGTGGAAGGCTGATGAGGTGTGTTAGGCAATGAGTGATGCCTCATCAATGATATCAAGCTTGTCCCCTTCTTTTTTCTTGATTAGGGTTTCAAGTCTTGATTTGACCTTTTAGAGCTTGGACCTTGCAATTTGATTTCTCTTGCAATAGTGTTTGGCCATCTTCCTTTGTATGTCATTGTCCTTATTTTCCTTTTCCAAGAGCTTCTCAAGATTTTGATTGACCCTCTCAAACCAATGCTCCTGGTTCTCATTTATCATGATGGAAAATTGCTCATTCAAGGTTAGTTCATAGGCAAGTTCAACCTCTTTTTTCCTCTCTAGTTCTAGAGCTCTTTTCAGCCCTCTAGTCCTAGGCCTCTTTCTTGGCACTTGATCTTATTCCTAATTAGTTTCACCATACCTGTCACAATCCTCATCAAGCAAATCATTTGCCTTGTTTTGAAACCCTAGGGAAAGGGAAAGGGAAGGGAAATGGTGTAGGATAGTAGGTTTAGGGAGTTGGGATTAGTGTAGGAAATTTTAGGCAATTGGGGAAGGGAGTTAGGGAGCTTAGGGAAGTGGTGGGGGATAGAAACACTTAGGGAGATGGGATAGGTAATTTTATTATAAGGATATAGTGTGGATTCCTAGGAAAATGCAGCCTAGGATTAGGGCTTTAGGAAATGGTACTTGGTAATGAGGGATAAGGTGATGTAGGGCTAGGGGGAGTGATTCTGGTGTATGGGAAGGGAAAATAGGGTATATGGAAAACAATATTGACTTTCAAAGGTGGAGGCTAGGGTTTCATTACTTAAAATATGAAATAGTGAGTGAGGAGGGTTTGCACCATAAATTCAAAACCATGAACTGAAAGGAGGGTTTCATGATGTCAAACTTACTTGTAAATGACTGAGAAAACCCTTGATTGATGATTGGAACCCCCGTAAGGAATATTGGAGGCCATGGCTGCTTTCTAGCAAAAGCACAGCGCCTCAAGGAAAAGCGCAGCACCATCATGGCAAAATCACGACGCCTTAAGGAAAAGCACAGTGCCACCTTTGCAAAAACGCAGCACCTTCTTGCAGACCACTTTTGGAGGTCTTCCCAAACTCCAAATTGAGTTCATGATAGCGCGTTGGAAATATATCTATGTTGGCTACACAATGGACCTATTAAGGACTGAAAATGATCAACTATATCCCCTCAAAAATCAATTCTTCCAATATTGTTCAAAAAGTGCAGAATGGGGGTGAAAAAATGCAATGTGCTCTTGCAGGCAACGTTTGGAGGCCTTCCTCAACTCCAAATTTAGCTCATGATAGCTCATTGGAAGCCTCTCTCTATCTAGTTATCATTGGACTTATCAAGAAAATCATTGGGACACTCCAGCGAGGATAAAAAATTATTTTCCCAAGTTCACTCCATAAGTGCAACAACTCTCCTATAGCAACCATAGTTTTAGCATTCCTCCAAAACCATAACACCTGTGTAAAAAATGAAGGATTTTTTTTATTCCTTGGCCTATGATATAAAAATACTCTTTCATTTTTGTGAAATAAATCTCCATTTTTTCATAAACATAATTTAAATGAAAATTGGCCCTATGTGTAGCAAATGATTTGTCCCTTGGAATGACTTCTTGAAAAATGATGGAGACATGATTTTTATGAGATGGAATGGCCTCATACTTTTTTATATGACCTCACTTATGCCTCCTCTTCTCATATGTCTTTGATTCCATAGAAAACCCTAGTTCAATGGGAGAGGAAATTAGGGTTTAGTGTAGGCAAGACAAGGGATTTGGAAAATTTATAAGAATGAAGGGAAGTAAAGGGGATAGGGGGCTTCTAAATTCTTAGGAAAATATTTGGAGGTAGGGAGGGATGTTAGGAAGTAGGTTTAAGTGGAATTTCAAGGATTGAATTAGGGGAAGTGTTTATTGTCACTCTCTTACTTGTTGGTCTTTTATGTATGCAGATGGTAGTTTGATGGACCTTGAAAACCCTAGGACATAATGGTAACCTTGATTGACTAGAATTCATGATGACATGACTGAATGGATGGTGTAACATTATGAAATAATTAATACTCAGCTAGTGACAAAGTGATCCAGCAAGCAATGAAATGACATTTATGAAAAGAGTGAACTTTGATGAAAACCTACACCAAGTGACCAAATTTTTGCATAGCCTAGTGGAATGATAAAAAATTTCAGAATGAGACCTTAATATGATGTGAGAAGAGAAATTTTTACCACTGGTGACAGGATGAAAATACTGACACTAACAAGAGCAAAATCATCATTGTTCCAGGAATATCCACATGTACAGTTCCGTTTAGAAGAGCTCATAGGTGTCATACTTTGAATACAAGTGTTCATCCATCACCTCTAAACTTGGAAACATGTCTCTCCTATTAATATAAATCCATTCAATTCCATTTATTGAGAAACTACCTTTAGTTTCCCTATAAATTGAGCACTCATCTAAGTGCTAGGGAGGAATAATTTGTATATTGTTATGTTGTTGGATTCTCAATTGGTGAGAGCTGGAAGTATTGTTATGTTGCTAAGATGATTCTTGATGTGATAAGGATGGAATGAAGTTGGAGCAGGTTGACGACGAATCGATCTATTTGGTTGTAATCCTCTCCTCCTACCTTCTTAATAAAGATATATGTTCATTTTCTCATATGTATGCTTATATCTTGTGAATTTCATTCTCAATTTTGTATATATTCTAATATCTAATCGGTTTGATTTGGTTAAGATAAGTAGATACTTGGATGTTTGTATGTTGTTTGTTGTTCTTTGTCTTTTATTGCAGGTATTGATCTAGCGGCTTTAGTTGGATTTAGAGAGATGACAACAGGGAAATAAGGAGGAAGAGAGTGAAAGACTCATCAAGTAGGTTTCTTTCTTTTCTGTCTATTTATTTGTCTTAGAGAAAAGAATATTTATCTTTATTCTATTTTTTTGAGTGAAGGAACACCACACTCAGGGAATCTAGTTTGTCTATAGATTATAATTCCATATAAAAATGGGGTATATTAAAGCTTCAACAACATAACCATCTAATTCTCCTTGTTTACTATCTGAAGATGTATGGACTAGAGGATTTCCAAGAGAATTCTGAATTGAAATATCATCCCATCCCACAACTCAAGATTCTAAACCACTCAGATTAGATTATAGATCGAAGGCTTGAAAATATAATTCTTTTAAAGAAAATAAAATATCATCCACTATGCTATGGCACTGGTCACTTCTTATATAAAAAAAAAACATGAATGTTAATGTGATTTTTGTCTAAGGTTTCAAATTGAGTAAGGATTTTTAGATTATTTTACTAGTTACCAAGATCACAAGAAGATTGATCATCATTTCGACTTGGAAAAATCTGAAAGACGGAAGAAATGTTGAGAGTATCTTCACCCTTGTTCTCCTCTTCAAATGATATATAGCCTCCTTGTACCTGATTATCATGTGAACTAGAAAATTGAGAGTTAAAATTATTTGGGACAATTACGAGTAGAGAGGATTGATTAATTGAATCAAGGCACAAAGGGTCATGAGGTGTAAATGATAGAGGATGACAAGTGTCCCTTGAAGAAACTCTACTTTCAATTGACTCAGTTTCAAGATTAATATTTTGCATGTTAGTATTATCTTGAAGAATCGAGGGATCAACCTCCACATAAAATTTGATGGAATCATGAGAGCCATGAATTCTTCATTGAAAGAAAATTGGTTCATGAGAAGAAGATGAATGTGGGATAAATGGATAAGCAACATGGTTTTCATATTTCACAACTCTAACCTCGACATGAGGGGGCACCTTTTTTTGGTAATGAAAAATGAGGGAAAGAAATAAAAGGAGTAATGGATTCCTCCTATGAGGATGGAGGTACCTCACAATCGACAAAATTTCGGAGAGAAAAATGAGGATATGATATAAATAGTTTCAAGAGGACTAGAACCAAGCGTTGAAACTTCTTACTTAGGAAATTCCAATCCATATCTTCTTCAAGAAACTCATAGAAAAGGTGAAAAAATCGATCAAGAAAATACTTTATTGATTCATCGAGTTTAATTATAAGTTGATTGATCCTTTTATATACATATTTATAATCATTCATGTCAAAAGCTTCTCAAAACTCCTTAATAATTTTCTCAAATGAATGAATAGAAGTAGCCAGCAATGTATGACACCAACGCTTAATAGGACATTCAAGTGAAAGGATAAACAATTTAGTCTGAGCATCAGTAAAATGTATTCCATTAGCAAGAAAAAATGAATGAATAAAAGCGTATTCTCAAACACAGTTGTTGGGTCTTTTCCATCAAACTTGAGATGTGGAAATTTATGAATGATTTCCATAGGGATTGTAATATTTGATTTGTTTGAAAAACATCACAGGATTATTATTTTGGAATAATTCATTCAATATCAGTGATCCAAAACAGACTTAATGGGCTTAATTTTTCATATATCCCCCGTCTAGCGCCACTTGTTGAAGGTGTGTGAAATCTGCCAACACAGGGGGTCTCCCCGGTTTGAAGTCCCAATTAGACCTCACATAGTTTGGGATCGGAGCCCCATATGGATCATAGGTTTAGCCACCATTATTCTTAGAGATTTTCCTTGGTTGAAACTATCAACATAAGTTATTATGCATAAAATTTGACATAAGAAAGTAAGTTGACATTGTAAAGCATACATTTGCAATGTATATAAGGTACTTTTAGAGAAGGGAAAGAAAGAGTGAGCCTCTAGAATAAAAGTAATGGTACTATACTAAAAGATACATACAAGAGCATAGAAAGAATCAGTGATTAACCTACAAAGTAGTTCACAAGATAACAATGATCATAAAAGCAAGTAACAATGCACATTCAACAATATGCATACAAAAGACAGCAAATTAGTTCATTTTCATTATTATGTAGGAACATGAACATTCACTGCAAACAATGAAATAATAGTCTTATAATCATTCACGATATATGCATGAAATTTCATTGGCTCCAATAGCTTCATATTATTAAGTTAAAGTCCCAATATACATCATTACAATGATATAACACTAGTTCCAATAGGGGAATGTTAAGTCACCACTTGCTCCTCCAAAGAATTATCTTCTCTCCTATGCCAAGCTACAGAAGTCAAGATGAAAATTCCTTATGCTTGAGCTATGAGGGTGTATATATAACAAATGAGGTGACTCTCCACCTCCGTTGTGATCCTTGATCTTCCCTCGTGAATCTTGTGCTCCCATGTGAATTTTCGAATTCCTATGTGACATTTGAGCTTCTACATGAATTTAGAACTTTCTAGTGACTTTTCACATTCCATGTGGGACCCTTGGGCTTCCACAAATTTTAATTTTTTTTATTTTTTTGGAAATTACATAATTACATTTCACAAATGATGTGGAAAAATACATTGACCACATATGACTTTTTTTATGAGACTTTGAGAATCCATAACTTGGTGACGATAATATATGTCTTCATATTGCATAAAGGTCAAGATATTCTCTTCAATACAATCTTCGGCTCTTCATGACTGATATACAGGGTGCTTCATCTTCATTGTCCAAAGGATTTAATTATATTAGCAAAACCTTTCATGTCATATTGGTCTCCATCCATCTGTCATGGTCCATGGTTCCTTTATTCTTACATGATAGTATCTTTGTGACTTGTCTCCATATGTGTTCTTCTTATAACCTCTCTTGTTGACCTCCTTGATCATTATCATTTTGTGATAGGTTGATTTCACATGCAAATGAAATGCACTCATGACAAGACAACATCAGTCCCATAATCACCTACTTTACCTTTTCTCATGTAAGGCTTACTATGATCAAATAGTGCACAAGAACTGAAAGATAATCCTAGGGATTGTGTGGTGCATAGATATAGGAGGCTGAGGGTGATGGTATGGGAATTTTAACAACACAATTCACAATGGCTAAAAACATGGAAAATCGAGGACTACATTGTGGTCAATTTCAATTAGCAAGAGTGGCAAGATTGGGCACTGTAATTGTGCAATGCACAGTGGTTGAGGGAGAAACTCAAGAATTGGGAATTTGAGAGCTATAGTGACCCAGATATGGGCCTACCTTCCACTATAATATCATAATGTGTAGTTGAGACAAGGAAGGATAAGATATGGTGTAGTTAATCAAGTTAGGGAGATAAGGGAGGTAGGTTAGGGCACTATATTTGCGTAATGTGTCATGATTTTAGAGGAGGATCACTGAACTGCACAGTTGATAATTATAGGAGTCCTTAGATGGCCCCATTTTCCACTGCAACTACGTAATGTGCAATACAGGGCAGGAGGTATCACGAATTGCACAGTAGGAAAGGCTAAGAAGCAAGATCGATGGTTTGTAATCCAAGGTTACTCAATTCCCAGTTGGACTAAGTTGTCTTTAAGATGGGTAAAGTGCACAGATATGAGAGGAAAGTATTTCCTATAAGAGTGAGTGTGCTCATGATTTGGGTAGGATGTGAGGATGGGGATGAACTCCAAAATTGACTAAATGTGACATTAATGAGACAACAGATTAAGAACATGTAACAAATATTAAACATGATCACACACATATATTCACCCAAGCACATGAAAATAAGACTCACAGTACCCAAAACAAATAATTGTACAATGAAGTTATGGTAAAATGGCACTTGTCTCCAAGTATGACACTTAATATGCACCTTTATGACACAAGTGTCGTAATGAGACCAAAAGATGTGGTATGCCATAAGAATGTGTCTAACACATGTTCTAATGATAAATAGAATCAAATAATGCAAGAAAGTATGTTTGATATACCTCTATAAAGTGTTCCAAGGTGCACTTTAGATGTGTGAAAACAAGTGAAAGCGAAACAAGCAAGAGTGAAAGTGATACACTAAATAACACATTGTTGGAACAGGGTCTCCTACGAGCTGCGAAACTAGTCCATTTTGAATACTTTTGATTAGATTTAGTCTAGCACAGGGGTTTTGGGGCGGGTAAAAGCCCTGAAAGCATTGTAATGGGTAAAAGGGTAAACCAGGGGTCTGAAAACCATGGTTTGCGGACCATAGGAAAGTTTAGGCTAGATTATTATAAATAGAGGAACATTTTGTATTGAAAGGCCGAAAAAAGGAGAAGCTATTGATGCGAATTATGTTTTAAGTTATCTTTTTTGGTTTTTGGGGAAAGGAATCCTGTTGGCTATGTGCGCGGAGATCCAAGTCCAACTGTGTGCGGACCCTGCTACTGTGTGCGTAGGCTGGGAAGGGAATTGTAAGAAGGAATTGATGAATAAGAAAGGTTGATAGAGAACTTAATTTGTGAGTACTCTTTGTGTGAATCATTGGTAATTATTGCATTGTGTGTTTTCTTTATTTAAGTTGTGAAGATCTGTGTAAGTGTGTTTTTTGTATGTGGATTTGTTCTGTTCTGTTTATGCAATGTTTTGCTACTGTCATAAAAGCATATAATTAGAGATCTAGCGCACGTGGATGTGAATAGAGACCTACTTGACCCTACGCAGAACAAGGTAATCTGGGTACCACAGGGCCTAGCATAGCTCTACTCACCTTACCTATCCTTTCTCAGGGTGCGGAAACCTGGTTATAGCACCCACTCATACTACTTTGGGTGAGATTTTGACCTGTGCAAGTAGGTCATTTCCGAAAGGGCCAGTATTATAGGGGTTTGTTGGCAAACCTTGAGCTTCGAACCTGAGTCAGGACCCATTGAACCAACACACATACAAGAACGAAAGTAAGAAAAAGTCACACTTGTGAAAGTAAGAACAAGTGAAAATGACACTTTCAAAAGCTAAAGAAAGTGGAATAGACATATGAAACAACAAAATAAAGCAGAAGTGACACCTGCCAAAGTAATATCAAGAAAAATGACATTCGTGAAAGTGCGACCAACACTTATGAAAGCAAAAGCATGCAAAAGAAATAGTTGAGAAACTCACCTGAACGATATTACTGTTGAAACTGAGAGTGAGGGAATGCTCCTCGTGTTCCAAAGTGCGTAGAGCTCAAAAGTGAAAGATGATTGTAAAAATAACTCTAAGTTAAACTCTTTATACAAGGAGATTTGACAAGAGTGAGATGGTTTCTACTAAGAGGTGTGGCAGCACTAATTGGAAGAATTACACTTTAACTATCAACTAGAATTGTGCACTGAATGTACATAATGTAACATGCCACCTCACGTTTATCCACTTTTACAAGCCCTCCTAGGTAAATTTGAAATTAATTTCCACTATGACATAACCCGGCCTCCTAGTTCCAATTAAGGAAGTGGGGCCTAAAATTGAGACTTATTCACCTTCCTCGGGAACCACAGATCACTCATAGGATAAAAAGCCACCCCAAGTGACCAATCCCTATGTCGGAACCATTTTTCTATGACTTAGACATATAATTGAACCCTTGAAATTGCCTTAATGTATTTATGAGGCTCCAACTACACTCATAAGCCTAGATGTCAACAGTTATGACCTAAATTCCTCAGTTCATTTCCTGCAGTCTCGAGCTCCAAGCCACTTTCCTAAAATAGCCTCTAAACCACTTCCTAGAACTTCCTATAACTTTTCATAATTACTTTTAACATGACGAAAATTTTAATCATTCAAACTTGAATCAGAAACTTGACCTAGACTGCCTAGAACACGCTAGACATTTCTACAAACATATGGTAAACATGCAATTTACAGGTCATGAATGCATATCTGAGTGTAAATAGATGTATTTCTGAAAATCACCGAGAAGGTTTAATGGCCTCTCAAGTAGTTTCAATAACACTTGTATCCCATGCATTCATCAACCATTCATTAACTTATCAAAGCATAACAAGAGACATAGCTAGAGAACATCTTATATCAAGTGTATAACCAAAATATTAACCATGACATAACAACCATCAAATAAAAATAATAATAGGTACTGTTAGGGTTCTATATTTCATAGGATCTCAAGGTGACTGAGTTTATTCTATCTGTAAAATTTATTTTGTAAAATTATTTCCAATCTGCAAACAATTTTCAAAATAAAAAAGGAGATAACATAAAAAATCAAAAGAGGGTATATGTTATAAATAAAAAAAAATATAGGATGTGAACCCCATCAAAAAGAAGAAAAACAATAAATTATGAAAGTGTTTCACCTCCAAATGCCACTACTCTTAGTTTAGCTTATTTTTTGAAAATAAATTGTGTGCGGCTTGTTTAAAATGCCACAAAAGTTCAATAGGATTCAATCATACAGTTTAAGCATGATTGAATTAGGTTTAAATTACTTGTTTTTAGGTAGTGAAAAATGATTTTTCAAACTATTTAATCTTGATAGATTAATTAGTTAGGTAAAAAATAAAAATTGGTTCAATAATTTAATCTGAACCAAGGGATGTGTTGTAACATTATTATTTTTTTATAAGTTAGCATAAGTAGTTAAATAATTTTCAAAATGATAAGGTAGGATATGGATGCAAAAAAAATGAAAAATTAAAAAATGTTAGGAAAATTATTATTTTTGTAGGCATCCATGTCAATAAAAAGTTAGGTGTTAGATGCTCTAAATAAAGAAGGCAAAATAAAATGCTAGGTAAGCAAGAAAGAAAAAGAAAGCTTCATTCTGTTTTAAAAGATTTGATTGGCTGCAAGTCTAAATGTGCCTATGGAAAATGTTATTTTTATGGTTTAAATCTTAATTATAAATTCATATCCTAAAGTTTTAAACCATAGCAATATATCCCCGCCATACTTTCATTTCATTCCATTTCCCCTAAATTATTAAACCATACCATTTATCCCTTTTCATTTTCATTTTCCCTAATCCATTCCCTTTTTATTTTCATTACTGCACACTCAAATTGCTTTTTGCATTGGCCAAACCCCAAAATCCTTGAATTTTCGTCTCCTACAAACCTTCCGAAATGCGATATGAAATGATAGTGGGACCCATTCACCTGCCACACTTCCTTTTCATTTAAATTCCCTTAAAAATCATTAAACTTTACCCTTTTCCACCTTTCCGCTTTATCTTTCTACTTTAGCTTTTTCATCGCTATATCGTTGTTTCCACTTACCTATGCCTTCCTGATTCCCCGCTTTTGATTGAAATGGGGCCATTTCTCCCTGACACATCACCCTCTCCCCCACCATCCATCTCACATCACAAAATATAAACTTCGCAGTTCGGCAATTATAACTTTTCGCACTTCTCCGCAAAACCTTAAAACCTGTGATGTGAGATATCCATCGCATCGCAAGATCGCAACTTTAACTCTTTAAACACATCGTTGTGCATCGTAAATAATATTTCACGGCTTGGAAAATATACCTCATCGCATATTAGAAAAAATAACTTATTTCATTTCACCAAAAGTTAAATATTGCAATTTGCGATGCGGTTGGCCCCACCATAATACTCCGCTCACCACTATACGTTGTTTCTTTGCTACCATTCCCATTCCATTCACCTCTTTATAACTCCGTTGATGTAGTGGGCTCCATCTCCATCCTGTCACATCATCCTCCATCAGCGCAAATCACACTTCACGAGTTTTAGCGCTTACCGCATTTCCTAAACTCTAATCTCTGCGATGTGCGGTAAAATATAAATATTGTGTTTTGCGATGTGGGTGGGTCCCAATCGCACTTCGCACTTCGCAAGTTTTAGCATTTATCACCCCCACTCATAACAAAACATTAAGATTTGCAATTTTCCATAAGAATCGATCCCACCTTACCTGCCACGTCACCTCCGTCTCCCTGCACTTCGCACTTCGCAAGATTTAGAGTTTACCTCTGCCACTCATAGCAAAATCTTCCGACTTGTGATTTCATGCGATCGGGTCCCACCTTCCCTGCCACGTCACCTTTTCACTTCGCACCGCTAATTCCATTCCTTATAACATAAACTGTAAAATATGCAAGGTGCAATATTTCTATGGATGCGATAAATTTCGGAACTTAAGCCTACAGAATTTCAAGTCTGGGTATATGGGTTTCTTACATTGTTTTGTTTGAAAAAAGGTTAAACACAGTATAAAAAGACTCGGGTAGCAAATAGACACCACGGGTCAAGACAGGAAAAGGCCGTTCATACAACATAATTTGCCAGCATAGAATATGCTAGTTCATCTTCCAGCACACCAGTAGGAAGAACCAAGGGAGCATTATTCTTTTTGTAAACTTTTGTTTAAATACTTCAGTTTGGGAATTATCAAATGTCGATTGATTGATATCAGAACTATTTTTGTCTACTGATGTACTGTAAGCTTTTACAAAGCACTAGAGCATCAATAATAATCAGACCATTCACATGATTCTTATGGCTTAAATACTGGTGATGTTTTTCTTCTTTATTATGTTTCATTGTCATCTTTCATTGTAATCATTTGAATTCCAATTGTAAAGAAGAAAGCGTGATGAATAGGATTTACTGTTGAGTACCTTATTTTGGCTCTTTTTACAATCATAATGTTTTCCACTAAAGGCCAAACTAAAGAATTCTTAATTACTCTTTAGTTCTGTTGAATTTTTTCATATTTTTGTCATAAATCCATTTATAAATTCGAAAGATCCAATAAATACTCCTAGCTTGCCCTGTGTTTACTCCATTACCCAGTAGACATTAATCAATTGAATACAATCAATTTTCCAAAAAACCAAAACAAAACTCAAAACCCAAGTACAATCATAACTAGCCTAAAAACTTATCCAAACAAAGTTAAATCTTAAAGAGAGAGCCCTCTCTGAAACTGGCATGGCTAGATCCTAGTTTCCAAAGTTGGTTTGATGTTGGCCTATGTGATTAGTTCTCACAATCTCTAGTAAATTACAGAACGCTAACATAGTGGCGACCATATTGGGGAAGAATTGAAATCAATCATAATTTCTTTCGAATTCATCACTGGTTAAATAATCATTGTATAAATATTTCATAGAGATTGTTATCTTTTTTATTTTTTGTAAATAAAGTGTGTAATTCCAATTTCAAAAGGTTGGTGTGAGTTTCATTTTATAGTGTGTGTTTTGATTTTCAAAGCTGGCTTCCAAGAGACCTTATACAATATCCCATCCTGATCCCAAACCTCCTGAAATAGTGAATAATCCTCAAAGGATTGAAAAAATAGCTAAGGATACTTCACAAAAATAAGTCAAACAGATCGGTTCATCTGAAAGCCAGGGAAGTAATAGTCCTCTCCCTAGAGAACAATCCTGTCCTAATAAGCTTGAAACCTAACAAGATATCAACTTTGACTTATAGTTGGAGCAAAGCCTGTTTAGAAGCAAATCCCAAAATTTTGTAGATACATTAGTCATTGACCAATCTATTTTGAATCCAAATTCACTTAAAATTCTACCTTCTTTAACAAAATTTGATCAAGAAATTGTCCAGGATTTTGAGATCCTCGAATATTTGGTATCAAACTTTACTTCAGCAGTTACAGATGCCTATCTCCAATAATCAGTAGAATTTTCTGCATTAAATATTGTTGCTTCATCCATTGCATCAAAAAAAATTCAACAAAGATCTGTGAGTCCATCGTCTTCTGAAAATTCTACTACTTATCCTCTCGCTAAAACTCAAAGCCCTTCATTGCCATCACTTCATCCATCCTCTCCTTGACATATAGTTCATCCTTTTCCACCTCCTCCGCCACCTATTAATCCACCACTTATTATTTTCAACCCTCCACCTCAAATCATTCCTGCACGTAATGCTCCCTTGGTTCTTCCTAAAAATCTAGGGGTTACGCCCCAAGATTATCAATCCAAAATACCCCAGTTCGATAACACCCAACCCATTACTTCTCAGCAACATGTAGGCAAAATGAATGATTTCTTTGATCTCCATGAGATCGATGTTGATGATGTTATTTTTTCAAACCCTTGGAGGTGAAGTTAGGAAATGGTTTAGAGCTTCACCAGTTGCTACCATTAATTCTCTAACAGTCCTACATCATTAGTTTCTAGATAGATGGAAAAATAAAAGGAACCCCCTCCAAATTTTATCAGAATATGAAAATATCAAAAGAAATTGGAGAAAGTGTGCAGGATTGTTGTGCTAGATTCAAATCTATTTATAATGCTATTATTGCTCGCATAAAACCACCCGAAGGACTAGTGCTAATTAAGTTTCCATGTGGTTTTGAACCAGATATAGCATATCAATTAAGAGAGAGGAATCTTGGCACTTTAGAAGAAATGCAGAGCATATCAGCCAGTGTAAAGGCTAATTTGTTGGCCAAAAGAGCTAGAATGAGGGCTGAGAAAAGAGTTACCATAAAAGAAGAAGCATCAACCTCTAACACTAATGCCAAGATATATTTTTTAGTGAGGGAAATGGAAAGAATGGTGATTGATAGAAACATCCCTAGGGAAACTCAAAACCCTCCCCAAAATCGCAATCAAAACAATAGAAGAAGCCATCCACAGATTAAACAAAGGGGACCTGACCAACAAATTAGACCCCCTTTTCAAGAAAATTATGTTGATGAAAATGGAGAGGTCTCTCAAGAGGAAGAAGACAACCAAACAAATTTGCTGGGATTACATGATAATGACACTATTTTTCTCACAAAAGAAGAACATCATCTATTTTCATTAGCTCAAACAGAGCTTGTGTCATAAAAATTTGAAGAATATAAACGGGGATTTGAAAATGCTATTATGGAGGTTCAAAAACAATATAATCTTATGAGTACAAAAAAATTTGACAATACTGTGAAGAAGAACATTGATCATCCTGCCAAAATTACCTCTGAGTCAGACCCTAAGAAAACAGTAGAAAAGTCTTCTAAGAAATCTGGTGAAACTCCTAGAAAGAAACCTTCAGAGGTTTCTACTAAAAAGGTAGTTGATTTCATTTCTAAACCAACTCAAACTGATGTTCTAACTACCAGTCAGCCAACCCTACTTAAATCTAAATAAACTATCGATGTACCTGACATTCCCAATATTGTAAAGATCCATTCATCATTTAATCTTGAAAATGAACTAACCAAATTCAAAATTCCCATCCCTTTGACATAGCTAATGAAAAAACAAGCATACAGAACTCAGGTAATGGAAGTACTAAAGATAGGGGAAACTACATACACTCTCAACCTTAATGATGATCAATTTAAATTTTTGTTTGGTCCAGAAGTAGATGGTAAGTTACAAGAAGGAGTCGTCCCTCCTTCTATGTCAGATTAAACATACATGATAAAATCCTACATAATGCTATGCTGGATTCAAGTGCTTCACACAACTTAATGCCCAAAGCTGTAATGGAAAAGTTAGGCCTTGACATCACTATGCCTTACAAATATCTATACTCATTTGATTCAAGTAAAGTAAAGTGTTTAGGTCTCATAAAGGACCTGTGTATAACTTTGTCTCAAATCCCAGCCAAAATCCTAGTTATGGACATTGTCATAGCAGACATTCCTCCTAAATATGGCATGCTTTTATCACGTTTTTGGGGAGAAAAGTTACGAGGAACCCTTCAACTAGATATGACTTATGTTATAATACCATCTTTTGGTTAGTAGAGAAGGTTGTATAGGGAAACTCTCATGAATTATATGGTGAGAAGTCAAGAAAAACCTCATAGCTACCCTCTATATTTCATTCACACTTATTTTCATTCATTCATATTATTCAATGATGCTAAAATGGAAGCACAATTTGGAAATAACACTGATACACCTAAAAACCCAGCTCAACTCGAACAATTAGATCCTCCTCTAGAACTCTTCTGGAATATGAGCTTTCATGGAGCCTGTAGTAAAGAAGGCTCTGGAGTAGGAATCTGGTTATAATCAATCTAATAAGCATTGTGAAGGGCATTCCTATAAACTTAATTTTCAGTGTACCAACAATATTGCTGAATATGAAGCTCTGATGTTAGGTATACAATTACTTAAGAAATTAGGTGCCAAAAGAATTGTTGTGCAGGAAGATTCAGAATTAATCATCAAACAAATAAAAGGAGAATATGCTGCTAAACACCCTAGATTAAGAGCCTACATAAATACAGTGCACCATTTATTAGATACTTTTGTGGAATATGATCTAGCAGTAATTCCAAGAACTCAAAATGGCATAGCTGATAGTCTTGTTGTCTCTGCAAGCACTTGCAAAATACCTCACCTGAACGAACCACACACAATTGAAATAAAACATCGACCTGCAATACTAGATAACATGTGATACTGGTAGGTTTTTGGAAATGACACACAGATTGAAAAATTCTTACTGTCAAAAGATGAGTTTGAGGAAACACAGATAGATTTGGATAATCAAGAACAAAATCAAATAAAATGAGAATATCATGTAGAAAATCTAATAGTTGTATATAATCCTTTGGTAAACCAGTGTGATAGATTAGATGTCAAAAATAATTTAGATGAAAGTGTGCCTAAATTAGAAATTCATGAAATAGATCTTGAAAAAATAAGATTTTGAAATGCCTCAACTAAAAGATAATTTTTTTTCCCCAGGGATTAGCTCTATTAGAAGACCTTTTTGACTTCAATGATGTAGCAAAGAAGCCTAAAATTGAGCGCATATGAGCAAAAGTTAAGGAATCCAACATAGGTACTGAAAAAAAAACCCAAATATGATTAAACTGTCAAAAAAATTACCTATTATCACCAAACAGATATATATATCCCTATTCAAAGAATATATTAATGCTTTCGCTTGGAATTATGAAGACCTGAAATTTTATGATTCCAGCATCATACAATACAAAATTCCAATTAAAGAAGAAAAAAAACCTTTCAAACAAAAACTTTGGAGGGTAAATCCAGTTTTGTTACCTTTAGTTGAGAAAGAAGTTAAATGAATGTATGATGCTAAAATAATTTCCCCTCTCAGATATTCTAAATGGGTGTCAAACATAGTACCAACCAGAAAGAAAACTGGAGAAATCAGGTTGTGCATTGATTTCATAAATCTGAATAAAGTTTCTATGAAAGATAATTATCCCTTACCCAAAATGGACCATATCTTACAAAAGGTGATAGGATCAAGTAGGATATCATTACTAGATGGTTTCTTTGGCTATAACCAAGTATTGGTTGATCCAAAATATCAAGATAAAACAGCGTTTACCACTCCATGGGGCACTTTCATGGATGTGAAAATGCCTTTCGAATTGATGAATGTTGGGGCCACGTTCTAAAGAGAAATGGACATTGATTTTTCAAAAGAGATTGTCCTCTTTATTGTGATCTATCTGGATGATATAACTGTGTATTCAAAATATGACGAGGAACACTTGAGACATTTGAAACGAGTCTTTGAGAAATGTAGAAAAATTGGCATATTTTTAAATCCTAAGAAAACACCATTTGGCCTAGAAGAATTAAAACCTTTAGGACATATCATATCAAAATATGGATTTAGAATTGACCCTAAGAGAATTGAGGAAATCCTAAAGATCAGTCCCCCAAAAAACATTAAGGAACTTCAATCCTTCGTAGGTAAAATAAATTTTCTGAGAAGATTTATCCCTAATATTGTTGAACTCCTTAGAAACATAACCAATATGCTCAAGAAAGACTCTAAAATCAAATGGAGCATAGAGGCTAGGCAATATTTTGACATGGTAAAACAGGCATTAACTAAAGCACCAGTGTTAATCAGTCCAAATTTTACTAAAGATTTTATAATATTTTCTTTTGCTTCTATGCACACTGTTGCAACTATTTTACTGCAGAAAAATAGTGAAGTATTTGAGCAGCCAATAGCCTTCTTCAGCAAAGCTTTAAGAGATTCTTCTCTCAAGTACAAAATCATGGAAAAACAGGCCTTTGCATTATTCAAAGAAATTAAAGATTTTAGAGTTTACATTCTGCATTCACATGTAATTGCTTATGTACCTAACTTTGTGGTAAAGGATATCTTTATGCAAAATGGACCAGATGGCAAAAGAGGAAAATGGATTGCAGTTATTTTATAATATGATCTGGAAATAAAACCTACCAGACTAATTAAAGGGCAAGGACTTGCACAGCTTATGGTTGAGTCCAATTTTCAAGCTCTGGACATAAATTTGGTGGAAACTTTGGATGATCAGGAGGAGCATGCGACTCCAAAAATCAATGAAGAATTTTTAAATTCTCCCTGGTATGCAGACCTGCTTTATGTATTACTCAATTTAAATTCTCCTTCTGATCTTACAAAAACTAAAGCTAGATTTCTGAAATTAAAGGTAGTAAAATTTGGCATCATTGATAAGGTCCTTTATTGGAAAGATTCTGGTGGCCTATTATTCAAATTTTTGTTGAAGAATGATGCAGACAATATTATGCATGATTTTCATGAAGGAGACTATGGAGGCCACCTGTATTAGAGGACTACTGCTAATAAAATTCTCAAGGCTGGTTTTTACTAGCCCAGCCTTTTTTTTGATATCCATAAAAAATTCAGAACCTGCCACAAGTGCCAAATTTTTTAAGGTAAAAAGAAACATATGCCCTTGCCACTAAAACCCATTTCCATTGAAAGCCCATTCCAACAATGGAGTTTGGATTTCATAGGTGAAATCCATCCTCTTTCCTCTACCCAACAAAAGTGGATTTTAACAGCTACAGATTACTTCACTAAGTGGATAGAAGTCATCCCTTCCAAATAGAAGTCATGCCACTGATGTTGTTATTACCAATTTCCTTGAGACCAATATCTTGTCCAGATTTTGTTGTCCAAGGAAAATCATCACTGACAATGCAGCAGCTTTTAAGTCCAAAAATATGATTGAATTTTGTGATAAATATCGTATTTCTTTATGACATTCAACAGCCTATCACCCACAAGGTAATGGACTGGTTGAATCAGCCAATAAGAGTCTAGTAAACATCATCAAAAAGTTATTAGAACAGAATAAAAAGTCTTGGCATAATAAGTTAATCAGTGCACTTTAGGTTGATATGCTTAGTACCAACAATTCCATTGGTATGTCACTATACCAACTTGTCTATGGGATGGACAATGCTTTCCATATTCTCTAGCATAGCCAGTGATGAACGTGATGCAAGAGTTACAAGTGGAACCAAATGATGCACTCAGAAGGATTCATCAAACAATTCAGTTGCAAAAAACAAGAGAAAAGGTGTATAACAGAACACAACTCATCCAGGAAAATATGAAGAAAATATTTGACAAAAGGACCAAGACAGATGATTTTGCTATTTAATGACAAAGTTTTAAAATGGGATGCAAGGAGATAAGATAAAGGGAAGCATAAAAAGTTTGATAATATATGGATGGGACCATATATTATAAATGATTTTAAAGGTGACCATGCATTTTTTCTCACAGATATGAATGGAACAAAGCTACCTAGTGGTCCTGTAAATGACAGGATGTTGAAGCATTATTTCTCCTAGTATAAAGATTATTTTACAGCATTGTAAGTATCATAGTCAACATAGATTGGATTGGATGTTTTTCTGATTAAGGTTGAAGCCCGCAGAGAAGGTCCTAAGCCATGGTCAATAGACCATCATACTATTTTTTGAAGCAGAAAAGGAATCAGTTATAGATTGCTCAGATGTGTAGATGGATAAGGCTACTGATCACTGGTTCTTGACACTTCAATGCATGGAAGTGTCATCCCCAATCGGAGCCACTGTTAGGGTCCTATATTTCATAGGATCTCAAGGTGACTGAGTTTATTCTATCTATCAAATTATTTTGTAAAATTATTGCCAATCTACAAATAATTTTCAAAATAAAAAATGAGATAACATAAAAAATCAAAAGAGGGTATATGTTATAAATAAAAAAATATAGGATGTGAACCCCATCAAAAATAAGAAAAACAATAAATTCTGAAAGTGTTGCACCTCCAAATGCCACTACTCTTAGTTTATCTTATTTTATGAAAATAAATTGTGTGCAACTTGTTTAAAATGCCACAAAAGTTCAATAGGATTCAATCATACATTTTAAGCATGATTGAATTAGGTTTAAATTGCTTGTTTTTAGGTAGTGAAAAATGATTTGTCAAACTGTTTAATCTTGACAAATTAATTAGTTAGGTAGAAAATAAAAATTGGTTCAATAATTTAATCGGAACCAAGGGATGTGTTCTAACATTATTTGTTTTTGATAAGTTAGCATAAGTAGTTAAATAATTTTCAAAATGAAAAGGTAGGATATGGATGCAAAAAAATGAAAAATTTAAAAGTGTTAGGAAAATTATTATTTTTGTAGGAATCCATGTCAATAAAATGTTAGGTGTTAGATGCTCTAAATAAAGAAGGACAAATAAAATGTTAGGGAAGCAAGAAAGAAAAAGAAAGCTTCATTCTGTTTTAACAGATTTGATTGGTTGCTAGTCTAAATGCGCCTATGGAAAAAGTTATTTGTATGGTTTAAATCCTAATTATAAATTCATATCCTACAGTTTTAAACCATAGAAATATATCCCCTCCATACTTTCATTTCATTCCATTTCCCCTAAATCATTAAACCATACCATTTATCCCTTTTCATTTTCATTTTCCCTAAGTCATTCCCTTTTTATTTTCATTACCGCACACTCAAATTTATTTTCGCATTAGCCAAATCCCAAAATCCTTTAATTGTCGTCTCCTATAAACCTTATGAAATGTGATATGTGATGATAGTGGGACCCATTCACCCGCCACTCTTCCTTTTCATTTCATTTCCCTTAAAATCATTAAACTTTACCCTTTTCCACCTTTCCACTTTATCTTTCTACTTTACCTTTTTCATCGCTCTATCGTTGTTTCCACTTACCTCTGCCTTCTTGATTCCCAGATTTCGATTAAAGTGGGGCAATTTCTCCTTGACATGTCACCCTTTCCCCCACCATCCATCGCACATCACAAAGTATAAACTTCGCAAATCAGAGATTATAACTTTTTTCACTTCATCGCAAAACCTTAAAACCTGCGATGTGCGATATCCATCGCATCGCAAGATCGCAACTTTACATTTTTAACCACACCGTTTCGCATTGCAAATAATATTTTGCAGCTTGGAAAATATACCTCATCACATATCATCAAAAATAGCTTATTGCATTCTGCCAAAAGTTAAGTATTTCGATTTGCAATGCGGTTGGCCCCACTACAATACTCTGCTCACCGCTATATGTCGTTCCTTCACTACCATTCCCATTCCATTTGCCACTTTATAACTTCGTCGATGTAGTGGGCTCCATCTCTATCCCGCCACATCATCCTCTGTCAGCGCAAATCGCACTTCGTGAGTTTTAGCACTTACCTCATTTCCTAAACTCTAAACTCTGCGATGTGCGATGTGGGTGGGTCCCAATCGCATGTCACACTTCGCAATTTTTAGCATTTATCACCCGCACTCA
This sequence comes from Pinus albicaulis, assembly GCA_034641835.2. NCBI lineage: Eukaryota > Viridiplantae > Streptophyta > Pinopsida > Pinales > Pinaceae > Pinus > Pinus albicaulis. Next base: position 627,255,413 of record CM076581.1, read on the forward strand.
TAACAAAACCTTAATATTTGCAATTTTCGATAGGCGTCGATTCCACCTTACCTGCCATGTTGCCTCCCTCTCCCCGCACTTCGCACTTCTCAATATTTAGAGTTTACCTCCGCCGCTCATAGAAAAAGCTTCTGACTTGCAATTATGATGCCGTCAGGTCCCACCTTCCCTACCATGTCGCCTTTGCACTTCACATCGCATCGCCAATTTCATTCCTTATATCATAAACTATAAAATATGTGATGTGCAATATTTCTATGGATGCGATAAATTTCAAAACTAAAGTCTACATAATTTCAAGTCTGGGTATATGGGTTTCTTATGTTGTTTTATTTGAAAAAGGGTTAAACATGGCAGAAAACGACTCGGGTAGAAAATAGACACCACGGGTCAAGACAGGCAAAGGGTGTTCATACAATGGATTTCACCAGCACAACATCTGCCAATTCATCTTCCAGCACACCAGTAAAATGTGGTCCACGTCCTAACTGTTCCGACTACATCAGCACCTGCAGTTGCACAGCGCATTCCACCGAAGTTATAATTTTGTAATAGTTAGATTTTTAAGTTCAAGTTTAAGACCAAAAATACCATGTCTGTTAGAGACTGTGTTATAGGATCTATTTTGTAAACTTTTTTATAAATACTTTAGTTTTCGAAGTATCAAATGTCTATTGATTAAGATCAGAACTATTTTTGTCTACTGAAGTACTGTAAGCTTTTACAAAGCACTGTAGCATCAATAATAATCAGACCATTCACAGAATTCTTGTGGCTTAAATACTGGTGATGTTTTTCTTTTGTATTATGTTTCATTGTCATCTTTCATTGTAGTCATCGGAATTCCAATTTTAAAGCAGAAAGCGTGATGAATATGATTTACTGTTGAGTACCTTATTATGGTTGTGTTTACGATCGTAATGTTTTCCACTAAAGGCCAAACTAAAGAATTCTTAATTTCTCTTTAGTTTTGCTGAATTTTTTCATATTTTTGTCATAAATCCATTTATAAATTCGAAAGATCCAGTAAATACTCCTAGCTTGCCCTGTGTTTACTCTGTGAAAATTTGATGCAACTATCCAGTTATATTTTGACTCCATTGCCCAATAGACATTAATCAATTGAATACAATCAAATTTCCAAAAAACCAAAACAAAACTCAAAATTCAAGTACAATCATAACTAACCTAAAAACTTGTCCAAACAAAGTTAAATCTTAAAGAGAGAACCCTGTCTGAAATTGGCATGGCTAGATTCCAGTTTCCAAAGTTGGTTTGATGTTGGCCTATGTGATTAGTTCTCAAAATCGCTAGTAAATTATAGAACGCCAACAAGTAAAAATTCTCATAAATCATAATAGGAAAATATCACTTTTTAACATATGCAAAACCCCACCAAGTTAGGGACTTCCATGCACCACTCAACCATAGAATGAAATAAACCAAATATTTCTTTTAGCCAATCACCCTCGTGCCATATTCTAAGCATGAATGTGGGATCTCATGAGATAAACCAAGACATAAACAACCAAGGGAATCCAGAGGTTAAACCACCTCCACCCTCAAACTACCATGATCTCACCAAAACCAGTCAAGAGATCACACAACCAAAACAATCTTGGATGCCTCATAATTTCTTCACCATACCTTGATAAAAAAAATTGTATCCACCCACCTATCTAGGGATTCCCAGAGAAAACCATCTCCACTCCCAACCCTTGGTAATTTTCCTAAGACCACCTCACCCGGTTCCAAAACCTTCCAGCAATCCAAAGCTCAACCAATAAATAAATCCCATCACACCATGCATATCCAGAAAATAGAAATTCAAGGTTGAAACCATTTTCAAACCCAAAAAAATGCATGCCAATGATAGAAAATTAAACAAATAAACAAATGCATGTACCCTGAATTCACACCTCAAATAGGAAATCGCACATGGAACCTGTTACTTGTGAAATCTTCATGTTGAAGTTGTTGATCTAACCTTCTCCTTTCTTTCCTTGCTTTTCGTTTCCTTTACTTTTTATTTTATTTGTTTTATTTCTTGCTTTCTCCTCTCCATGCTCTCCCTATCTCTCAAACTAATTCCTAAACGAAACTGACAAAAGTTGTAAACTAGTTCTCTAAAGCCTTTATATCATTAATGTCTCTATTTTTCTTCATTTTTCGTAATTTTCCTTCTAATTTCCCTCTCTTTCAAATTTGTGTCTCTTTGCCTTCATTTTCCCCTATTTTACTTTATTTCTCATAAATAAATTTCAATTAATGCCTCTTTTCCTTTGTCAATGCCTTTTCAAATTTCCTTAGCCATTAATAAACTGAAAGTGATGCCCACTATAGTGCTTTTCCAAACATTCATCTTATAATACATGTCTCGTGACCTTGGTCTTATTTTTCCTTTATTATCCTTTATTACAATAAATTTAACCTGAGGTTGTTACTAACCCTTCCCCCTTAGGGGAACACCATCCTCGGTGTTCTATGACACCTATAACAAAAAAACCGCTAAAAATAAAACATGGTGCCTACGGAGCTTTATAACATAGCTCAATATGGTATTTATAATTATCAACTATTGTAAACCATTACCATCATGAAAAACATGACAATCATACCACTCATTGGAGCTTTATAATGTATCTCATTGTGGTATCTACAACCATACACATATATACATACATATACCAAAGCTCATTTGCTTGGCCAGGAAAATAATGAAGGATATAAATCCCACATCTAATCATCCATATCCCATGTAGCTTCATCGAGCCCAAAGTGATTCCACTACACTCTAAAGTTCTCTATTTCCTGGTTGTGGAGCATGAGTTATTTTCGCTTCAATGGGAATTATGGTTTTGGCTAGAATTATCCCTCTGGTTCAACTTGCAATATAGACCAGTCAATCACATGATCATAATCCTGCACATATTTTTTAAGCAATGAAGCATGGAAGACATCATTGACTTTCACCATGAAAGGTAGTGCAAGTCTGTAAGTCATTGTTCCAATCCTCTCAAGAATATAAACAATATCGCAATATCAAGGTTTCATCTTGGCACATGACCCAATCCTCAAGGATATCCTCTTGGGCTTGATGCGCAAGTACACATGCTCCCCAACCTGAAACTCCCTAAATACCCTGTGAATCTGCATAACTCTTTTTCTCGTCTTGTGTTGCCTTCAAATTCCTCTTAATAACATACATTTCTTGTTCCATCTCTACTAGCATGTTTGGTACAATCAACTCCTCCTATAAAGAACCTTAAATGGACTCATCTTCAAGGACTCTAGATACTCATTATTATATGCAAACTCTACCAATGGAAGATACTTCTCCCACTTTCATTGCTAATGCATGACGTACATCCTTAACATCTCCTAAAGAATCATGTTGACCCTCTTTGTTTGTTCATATGTCTACGAGTGGTAAGAGGTGTTGAAATATAACTATGTCCCTAAACCTACAAACAATTCCTTCCTTTATTAGGAACACCATGCAACCTCATTGTCTTCCTGATAAAAACCTGAGCTACCTCACTAGCTAAATTAGTAGACTTAATTGTAATGAAGTAAGCTACCTTACTTAACCTTTCAACCACAACCATGATGGAATCATGTTGCTTCGATGTCCTCAGAAAACCTATAATGAAGTCCATTGAACTTTCCTCCCATTTCCACTGTGGAATCTGAATCGGCTGCAATAAACCACCTGGATGAGTACACTCTTCTTTCACCTGTTGAAAATTCAAACATCTCGCAACAAACTCAACCACATACTTCTTCAATCTCAGCCAATGGTATAACTTCTTAATTGTTGTCAATGGATTCTGATATCCTGGGTGACCTGAATACGTCTTGACATGAAAATCCCTCAGGATAAGCTTCTTGAGCTCACTGTCATCTGGGACTTAAATTTTTTTCATGAATCTAACCAAGCCATCAACTATGAGATGATACTCCTCATCCCTATTACATTCACCCTGCTGTTGTAGCATGTGCATCAATTGTTGATACCTATCATCATGTTGTCTTGCCTACAAGATATGCTCCTTCAAATATGTCCCATAAGAACTCATTTTTGAAATATTATTAACCTACACTCCTCTACTAAGAGCATCTACAGCCATGTTCTTCATTCCCTTGATATACCTGATCTTGAAATCAAACTCACTAAGAGTATTCAACCATATAGCTTGTTTTGAATTCATATTAGGTTGTTCAAACATGTACCTGAGTCCACTATGATCACCTATCAAAATAAACCTCTATACAATAAGATAATTTCTCCACATCTTCAAGGCATGAATGGTAGATTCCAACTCAAGATCATGTGTCACATAGGTCTTCTCATGCTCATTCAACTTCCTTGACTCATAGAATACCACTTGTCCTTATTGCATCAAGACTCCACCAAGTCCTCTCTTGAAAGCATATGTACATACCACGAACTCTTTATCTAGATCTACAATATTCAAAACATGAGTTTTTGTAAGTAAATTATTCAACTACTCAATACTAGTTGCACACTCCTTAGTCAATTCAAACTTCTTTCATTTTCGTTGTACAGATGTAATATGATAGGAAATTTTTAAGAAGTTCTCAATGAACCTCTTATAATAACCTGCTAGTCCCAAGAATTATCTAGACCCATCCACATTCCTAGGAGTTTCCCAATCCATTATAGCTCTGATATTTTTTGGTTCCATGGCTATACCTTCCTTGGAAACAACATGTCCCAGGTATTGAACTTCAATCTGAAAGAAACTGCACTTACTAATCTTGGCATAAAATTGATGCTCTCTCAACAATATTAACATTGTTTCTAGGTGTTCTACATGCTCTTCCTTGTTCTTATAATATATCAATATGTCATCAATGAACACTATCAAAAACTTGTCCATATAAGGACACAACACACTATTGATCAAACACATGAAAGTATTTGGAGCATTAGTAAGACCAAATAGAACCACTATAAACTCATAATTCCCAAACCTGGTACGAAATGTGGTTTTACAGGTTTCCTCTTCTTTGATGCATACCTGATGATATCCTAATCTCAAGTAAATATTTGAGAACATTCTTTCTCTCTTCAACTGATCAAATAATTCATCAATCTATGACAAAGTATACTTGTTCTTGATCATCACCTTGTTCAATTTTTTTTATTCAATGCATAACCTGAGAGTTCCATCCTTCTTCTTCACAAAAAATATTGGTGCACCCCAAGGTGACACACTTGACCTAATGTATCCCTTATCAAGCATTTCCTTAAGCTACAAATTTAATTCCACCAACTCTAGAGTGGTCATCATGTACGGTTCCTTAGATGTTGCCGCATCTCCTAGTACCAACTCAATATAAAATTCCACTTCCCTATGAGGTAGTAACTCAGAAATATATGTTAGAAATACATCCTGAAATTGTCGCAAAATAGGATACCTCTTTAAGACTTTAGCATCCTCAACATCCTTCCCATTGTCACTAGAAACATGCATTGCAAACAATCCACGCACTTTCCTACAACTTTTCTTAGCCTTCATAGTTGTAACCATTCTCATTGATGTAGGATTCTTCTTACCATACAATATTCTCTACTCTCCGTCATCATCCAAACACTCAATATCCTTCTCATATAAATCTACCTTATTCTTGTGAAGGTACAACCAATACATACCCAAAATCATATTGTACGAACCTAAAGGAATCACATTTAGATGTGTTGATGTAGGCATACCATTCAAATCAAATGCACAGGCTCTCACCTAATGGTGAACTCTTCTCTTGGTCCCTGTAGTCAACTGCACCAACCAACACTTTTTATGCACTTCTTTACTCAAGCCACGTGTATCCACCAGGTTAGGATTAACATAAATATAGTTAGATCCAGGATCAAGAAAAATGGAAACAACTCGATCATAGAGCTTACCTTCCATCTCAATAATGGATGCATGGTGATCTGCCTGCTCGTTATCAAATGCCGCATAAATCTGAGGAATGATCTTACCAACATCCCCAACCATTTGCGCCTCTTGAACACTGTATATCTGAGTTCTGCCACCCTTATACAATGGATAATCCTTCTTATGATGATCCTTGCCACATATCCAACACTATAATGGTTCTCTGCCACTACCTTTATTTTGTTGCTCTTCGGGCTAAGGTCCATGTCCCTTCTCAACTATGTTGAATTTCTTGTAAGGAGACACATTTTCTTTCTCTCCTGTATCTTGAGGTATTTCCCGTTTCGGAGGCCATATTCCTTTAGCCTTTTCATTACCTTTCCAATCACGCTTAGGCTCAGTCTTGCACTTCGGCTACTCATAATAGTGCTTCAATTTCCCAATGACTTCCTCCAATGACTGAGGCACATCATACTCAATTCAATCCTTGAATGCTAATGGAATTCCACTGATGAATCTTTGCACCTTATTCATATCATCCTTAAGATATGGCACATACCTCAAAAAATCCATAAACTTAGTCATGTACTCTTTATATGTAATAGACCCCATATTCAGCTCATATAACTCCTTATCCTTTTCATCATAATATCTCTCTGACAAGTACTTCTTCCTTTAGAGTCTTTTAAACTCATTCCAACTCAACTCCTTTGTCCTGATGCCTCTGACATGCTTCACATATTCCCACCAAATGTCTACTTTTCCCTTGATACTGAAAATAGCTATTTTGGCTTTCATGTTCTCATTTAGCAAGTATCCCCTCTAACTCCTCCTGTAAGGATGATAGCGATGATGACCATGATAACTATCTAAATTGGAACTAGAATAGAATCTCCTTCCAGGTGTATCCATCCATCTTCCACCTCTGACCATGTCATCCATTTCCAACTTTTTCCCTCCATGAGACCTGCTACCATATGCTCCATTAGTCCTTTCGTCATGTCCATAATTGATCCATTATTTTCCCTATCTGTATAAATCAAATAAGCTCTAAAGGATCATTGCATTGACATAGGCTTACTTTTCCTAAGCCCTAACAAGCCTTCCCTATGTTTGAATTATCCAATCACTATCCTCCATACAAATACTAATATTTTCCTTCAAAATTCTCAAGGTATCGTCTATGTCAGAAGATTAATCGTCTCTTTTCTACTCAACCAATCTATAAGGGGATTCATGTGAATTGTAATCCACCAACTTTCCTGTCACCTATGATCTTCGTCTTCCTGTAAACATTCCATGTCAGATAAACCAAATATAAACATAATAAAACATACCTTAGTGAAGTATAGGGAAGGCTATCTCATTTGCACAAATCAATCAATAATAGCACAATATACATGTATATATAATGACACCAACATATCAACCTATTGACATCATCTCAATCATCATGCATGATAAATCAAACTGTAACATTGACTACATGCATGACAACTATAGCCACTAGAATGCATGCATATGATCTACATACATGCATAACAATCACACCTCGCCTATCCATTTCAAGTGTGTGAACCTGGAAGCTCTAGTACCAATCTATAACATGTCACCCCACATTTATTTTCTTTTAAAATCCCTCCCAAGTAAATTTGAACTTATTTTCCACTATGACATTACCCAAACTCTTAGTTCCAGTTAAGGAATTGAGGCCTACAACTGAGACTTACTAACCTTACTTGGGAACCATAGATCACTCAGAGGTTGAACAACCACCCCAGGAGACCAATCCTTGAGATAGAATCCTTTTTCTCTGACTTAAACCTATAACTGCACCCTTGAGTACACTACATATATGCGGTTATGAGGCTTAAACCGCACTCATAAGCCTATCTTCAGTGCCTACGATCCCAATATTTGAGCTAATTTCTTAGGCTAGCCTCCAAACCACTACCCAAAACTTTTTGTAACTTTTCAGAATAACATTTAACATGACAACAATGTTAATCATTCAAACTTGAATAAGAAACTTGACCTAGATTTCATATAACACTAGACATTTTGTCACACATATGGTAAACATGTTAGTTATAGGTCATGAATGCATATCTTAGTATAAATATATGTACTTTAGTTGAAAATCACTGAGAAGGCCTAATTCCATCTCAAGTAATTACAACAAGACTTGTTATCCCATTCATTGACTTATCAAATCATAACGAGAGCCGTAGCTAGAGCACATCTTAGATCAATATTATAACCAACATATAACCATGACAGAAAAACCACCAAAGAAACATAATAAAAGGTAAAAATTCTCATAAACCGCAATAGGAAGATAGCTCTTATTAACATATGAAAAATCCAACCAAGTTAGTGACTTCCATGTACCACCTAAACATAGATTAAATTGAACCAAATATTTCTTTCGGTAAATCACCCCTGTGCCATATTCCAAGAATGAATGTGGGATCTCATGGGATAACCCAAGACATAAACAACCAAGGGAATCCATAGGTTAAACCACATCCACCCTAAAACTATCGCGATCTCTCCAAAACCGGTCAAGAGATCACACAACCAAAACAACCTTGGATACCTCATAATTTCTTCACCATACCTTGAGGGATTTTCCTATCTCCACCCATCTCTTGAGGGCTTCCCAAAGAAAACCATCTCCACCCCCAACCCTTGGAAATTTTCCCGAGACCACCTCAGTCGGTTCCAAAACCTTCTGGCAATCCAAATATCAGCTAATAAATAATTCACATCACAGCATGGTTATCCAGGAAATGGCAAGGCAAGATTGAAACCACTGTCAAAATCAGAAAAACCATGCCAATGAAATAAAATGAACCAAATAAACAAATGAATGTACCATGCATTCACACCTCATCTAGGAAATCACACATGCAACATGTTACCTGCAAAATCGTCTTGTTGAAGTTGTTGATCCAACCTTCTCCTTAATTTCCTTACTTGTCCTTTACTTTCATTTTTCCTTCCTTTGCTTGATTGCTTGATTTATCCTCTTGGTGCTCTCTCTTTCTCTTTAAAAATAACTCCAAAACCAAACTGACAAAAGCTATGAATTGGTTTTGTGAAGCCTTTTTTATTGATGTCTCTATTTTTCTTCATCTTCCTTAATTTTCCTTCTAATTTCCCTCTCATGCAAATCTGTGTCTCTTCACCTTCCTTTTCTCCTATTTTCATTTATTTATAGTAAATAAATGTCAATTAATGCCTCTTTTCCTTTGCTAATTTCCTTAGCCATTAATAAACCAAAATTGATGCCCACTATAGTGCTTTTCCCAACATTCATCTTGGAATATGTGTCCCATGACCTTGGTCTTATTTTTCCTTTATTATCCTTTATTACAATAAATTTAACCCGAGGTTGTTACACACGGGATTAAGACAATCGCATAGGTTTAACCATTACAATGAGGTATCTCACAAAGCGAATCTTATAACAGAAAATAAACAATAGCGAGAGCATAAAACATAAAACAGATAAACACAGAGATTTTCCCCTAGATCCCAATTCGGGACGACCAGCTTGATTTTCATTATATTCCTTTTAGTGTTACAACACATATATATACATGTCGAAGCATACATAAACCCTAATCCATTAACCCTGGATTAGATCATAACCGTAGTTCCCTTGACCGGATCTACAAAATACCAAGGGCCGAAAACCATCATAACCCAAAACCATGTGCCAAACCATGCACAAAACCATGGGTGCGGACAGCCCACCAGAAATTAAGGACCAAAAATTTTCGCCGGGGTGCTACCCCGGATCCCGACAGGGGGGCTACCACCCCCCTGTTGATTAGTCATGGAAAGAATATAACACATACCCAGCATTCTCCCACTTGTTGTTTTCTTTCTACAGGGGGCCACAGGAGAGCTTAGTCATTGGCCCAATTCTTCAACACCCATTATTTCTCTACACCAAGAGAACTTCTGAGTGCTCACAGACTTCGTCAATGCATCTGCAACATTCTTCAAAGTGTCCACCTTTACCAGCAACACCCTTTTAGCCCCAACCATATCTCTAACAAAGTGATATTGAACATCAATGTGCTTTGTCTTTGAATGATAAGCAGGGTTCTTAGCCAAGAAAATTGCACTTTGGCTATCACAGTCTATCCCTATAGCTTGCTGTACCAACCCCATACTTGAACACAATCTCTGCAACCAAACTGCTTCCTTGCTTGCATGAGTGGCTGCTATGTATTCTGCCTCTGTAGTTGAAAGAGCCACTACAGACTGTCTTTTACTCATCCAGCTGACTGCGCCTCCAAATAGGCTAAACACATACCCACTTGTAGATCTTCTTTGGTCCAGATCTCCAGCCCAGTCTGCATCAACAAAACCACGAATGTCCAACATTCTTTCCAATCCTGGTCTTCCCTAGTAGCACAAGCCATAATCATTAGTGCCACGTAAATATCTGAAAACCCGCTTCACTACTATCCAATGCTCCTTCCCTGGGTTTGACATAAACTTGCTCAATACTCCCACTTCATTTGCAATGTATGGTCTAGTATAGACCATTGCATACATCAGGCTACCCATTGCACTTGCATATGGAACATGGGACATATCCTCCTCTTCTTCTTGTGTCTTGGGTCACTGTTCAGCAGATATCTTTACACCTACAGGAATAGGAAAATTCATCAGTTTACTATCCTGCATATTGAACCTCTGCAATATAGTCTCGACATACTTCCTCTAGTTTAACCAAAGCTTCCTCTTTGCCCGATCTCTCTTAATTTCCATGCCCAAAATATAGTTTGCAGCACCCAAATCCTTCATATCGAATTTGGGGGCTTGATTGGGTCTTCAAATCTTGGATAATTTCTTTGTCATTTCCAATCAGCAACATATCATCCACATACAAGACCGGATATATATACGATGCAATTAATTTAAAATAAACACAGTCATCCTCCTTTCTTCTGGTGAAGCCAAGTCCCCGTATATAGGTATCAAATTTCTGATACCACATCCTTGGTGACTGTTTTAACCCATACAAAGACTTCTTCAACCTGCACACCAGTTCTTGCTTACCCTTCACCATAAAGCCTTCGGGTTGCTTCATGTAGATCTCCTCTTCTAGATCCCCGTGAAGAAAATTTGTCTTCACATGTCTCGTTCTGTCTCAAAATCAAATGCGAAATGCAGCGGCAACGGATAAAAGTAATCTAATAGAAGTAACCTTGGCAACGAGGAGAAAAAAATATCTTGAAATCAATTCCAGCACAGGGAATAACCTTCCTTCTGGCCAGGCTTTTGTATTTCTCACCTTGCCTTCTACATTCATCTTCTTCTTAAACACCCATTTTCTCCCGATGGGCTTCCTTCCATCCGACAACTCCACCAAATCCCATGCCTCATTTTTATGCAAGGATGCCATTTCATCAACCATGGCCTCCTTCCAGAGTTTTCCATCCTCTGAATCTACTGCCTCCCTGACGGTTCTGGGATCATCATCAGTTATAGTTAAAGCAAAATTTGAACAGAAAGTAGATGGACTATACCTTTCTAGTTGTCTTCTTTCCCGAGCTGATCTTCTCATAACTGGAGTTTGTGGCTCTTCCTCTTCTGAATCTTCTTCTGTTTTAGAGTCTGATTCATCCTCCTTTAGCTCAAACTCTATCTTCTCGGGTTCCTTTGGTAGGAATTCATGTTTAACAATGTCTTTCACCTTTATAAACACCACATCTCGGATTTACAAAACCTTCCTTGCTTCTAGGTTCCAAACCTTGTAACATTTTAAGCCATCCTTATACCCAATAAAGATGCACCTTTCAAATTTATTATCCAACTTGGTCCTTTTCTCCTTTGGAACATGTACATATGCATCACATCCAAATACCCCCAGATGTGAAAGAGAGGGTTTCTTACCAGTCCATACCTCATGTGGAGTTTTATCCTCCAACGCTAATGAAGGTGGTCTGTTAACTAAGTAACATGCAGTCTCCACTGCCTCTGCCAAGAATTCTTGTCCTAACTCGGTACCACTAAGCGTGCTTCTTGGATTTTCCATCAGTGTTCCGTTCATTCTTTCTGCAACTCCATTTTGCTGAGGTGTGTATGGAGTAGTCTTCTGTCCTGCTATACCACACTTCTTACATAACTCTTCAAATTCCTTCTTGCAGAACTCCCCACCATTATCTGTCCTCAGCGCCTTTATCTTCTTCTCTGTCTGGTTTTCCACAGGCCTTAAATTCTTTAAATTTGTCAAAGACTTCATATTTCTTCCTCAAGAAATATATCCATGTATTCCTTGAGAAGTCATCTATGAATGAAACATAGTACATAGACTTTCCCAGTGATGGAACTGACACAGGTCCAAACACATCACTGGGCACAAGTTCTAATATCTTGTTCGCCTTCTTAGCACCAGAATGAAAACTCACCCAATTTTTCTTTCCATATACACAATGTTCATAGAAATCAAAATCCAAAGAGCAATTAGACATACCTTCTACCATACCATTTCTATGTAGTATCTGAAGGCCCTTCTCTCCAATATGTCCAAGCCTTTGATGCCATATCATGGTCTTTTCTCCAGACACGGCTGGGCTGGTCACTTTCGAGACATTTGTTGCACCACCTCAAATAAGCTGTGCTACCTTGTAGGTAGTATCAAATTCCAATCTGAACTCCGCATTAACCCGATGCTCCCGAACCATCTTGCGGGCATCTTTCTCGAAGACATTGACTTTTACACATCGCATCATCCATCTTGCTTCCAAATCAAGTTTACGACGATGCGGTATGGAACACCCGGAGAATGTTCTAATCCTTCCACCTTGCGGCTTCGGCTTGACTTTTCCTTCCACATCCAATGATCCTGGCCTTCCTATCATCCCCTAGGAAGACATCACCATCATGTTTCTCATACTCGCGAACCACTCCCACTATGGGGGTAGGTGAAAGGATGCACCTGAGTCAATCAACCATGACTCATGATCTACATGTGTATTTTAAGAAGAAGCCAAATACACATCCCCACCTTCATCCGAGGTGGTTTTTGCCTCTACAGAAGGAGCATCATCAGATCCCTTTCCTTTCTCGGGAGCTTTAGATCTGCAGTCCTTTTTGTAGTGCCTTTCCTTTCCGCATTTCTAGCATACCTTTACAAACTTTCCAGGAGATTTAGATCTCCCTCTAGATTTGGATCTCTCACTCGAAACCTTATTCTTGTTTCTGTTTTGGGAACTTCCTCGTACAGATAAGGCATCTCCATTCTGGCCCTCCATATTTCTCCGTCTCATTTCCTCCGACAGCAAGGCTGAGACAATGTCATAAAAATTCAAGGTAAAGTTATATTCTTCACCTGTGCAATAGCAAGAGGCGTACGATGCAGTAGAGAGCACAACAAGAGCGATGCACTTATCTTCATCGAGATTTTGTATCAACGGATGACGGCTGACTTACCACGGTATTGAAGCGTTGGATGCTCTGTTACGAGTCTCCATCCTTCATCCTCGGGTTACGGCTTTTCATGAGAACAACTTATTCACCGAGAGACTTAGATTGGTACAAAGTCCCTAGCTTTTCCCACAAGGTCTTCGTCGTAGCTTCCCTCGGGCCCAGTGGCTTAATCACGAATGCGGACACACCAAGCATGTTGTGCTTTGGCCTTAAAGTCCAGTTTCTTCCAGTCTTCATCTGACATTCCTGTTGGCTTAGTACTTGGATCTACCGCGATCCACTGATCTTTATCCACCAGCAGATCCTCCATCTTGAGCTTCCACAACTCAAAACTCTGACCATTAAATTTCTCGATCTCTATCTTTCCGTCGCTCGCCATCTTCTCTCACCGCAAGAATTGATCCCACAGATCTCCCACTGAACAAGGTCTACCTCAGGCCCGAACTAAAAAACCCTCAGCAGCAAAGGCGTCCCCTTGAAGCCGAAACAGCTCCGATACCAAATGTAGGTTTTAACCCTGAACAGAAATACACATGAATCTTATAACAGAAAATAAACAATAGCGAGAGCATAAAACATAAAACAGATAAACACAGAGATTTTCCCCTGCATCCCAAATCGGGAAGACCAGCTTGATTTTTCATTATATTCCTTTTAGTGTTACAACACACATATATATACATGCCGAAGCATACATAAACCCCAATCCATAAACTCTGGATTAGAACATAACCATAGTTCCCTTGACCGGATCTACAAAAATACCAGGGGACGAAAACCATCGTACCCCAATACCATGTGCAAAACCATGCACAAAACCATGGACGCGGACTACCCGCCGGAAATTAAGGACCAAAAATTTTCGTCGGGGCGCTTCCCCAGACCCCAACAGGGGGGGCTATCGCCCCCCCTCTTACCCCCCCACGCGTGCTTATTCGTGGAAAGAATATAACACATACCCAAAAATCACTATCCTTAACAACTATTCAGTTACTGTACTCAGTGATTGTGCAATGTCCAGGGGTTAGGAAATGTTTGCCACTAAGGAATGTGCATGGACTATTTCAAAACACTACGCAATGCCTGTCTTCAAGGGTAAACTATGACTGTTAGACTTGCTAAAAATGGGTACGATATGAATGCATCAAAGGCTAATCATGTGTAAATATGTGGTTTCAAAACTTAGAGTCTTTATAAAAAACAACAACGATCATGAAGTGACTATGAACAACTCGAAACAATTGATCATAAGATCACAATGAGGCTCCAAAATTCAAGTACAGGCCAAATTTTGGAGGGTGTTTGTCACAGCGACAATAGGTTTTCATGTGGTGAGGTTATGTCTCAATTTTTGGTTTAATGGAATCATTTATACCATTTCATGCGTGATCCTCATCCCAAAATCAATCCTTAAGGAAGTTTCATGGGGAAGAATCCTCCTCAGCTCACCCAAGCCAAGAGCTTCCCATTTATTATGTAACTACATATTAAGTTTATTCCTATCTAATGCCTAAAATGGGTTCTTATTTTAGGCCTTCGTATACATTGGAAAATCCCTTAGGTGGTCATGCAGAAAAAAAAAAGCTCTTAGGTGTTGTTTCCCTCATCTCCTAGGTCATATATCTCTTATCTAGACCTATATCACTCATTCTTGTCCTTCATTCGAGTTCGAGGAGGAAACAACCCAACCAATCTCAAGGCTTCATACATCTTATGATCAGTTAGGATTTCTGGCCATGGAAGGCATTCAACACAGGTTGTGAAAGTTTTTGTACAGCTCCAATGGGAAAAATTTTGTAATTCTTATTATTTCAGTTTTAGTATTGTCTTCTATTTCAGGCCAAGGTGATGGAGAGGAGATTTTTTATTTTTTGTAGCATCAGATGTGTTCTAGCCATGAAAATTTGTGGAGAAGCTAGACTACATGAGATCTCCAAAACCCAGAAATTGTTTCTGGAAATTCCTCCTAGAAGTCACTTAATTATATTATTAACCATTTTCTTTAATGTTTCCTAAGTCTAAACTTAGGAAAACGGGTTAATTAATCGGTATTAATAAATTCAAGGTGAGAATCATCTATAAACTCACACGGATAGATCCAGAAATTATATTAGCCATCGATTATGTTTTATCTTGTTCGTTGGTGCTCCAATAGAGAATTATAAGAGGATATCGATGTGGTGATGGAGAAAACACTTGAGAAGTTCGATTTCGTGGCAGATCAATTTCCAGAGTAACAACAGATGGTTGTCGGAGAGAGTCAGAGATCGAAGCAATGAGTGAGGGGAAGAGACAATGACGCTGGAGGAAGTATTCCAGATCCAGTGAGTGCATTTGTAGAGAGGCAGAAGTGCCACAGAGAAGATGACACAGGAACTGTGCAGTAGCTTCTAGAGGAAAGTTCGATTTGCTGAGAGGGAAAGACATATATAGTTCCAGAGGCTAGGAAGGAGTCCTAGAGTGCCGTAGAAGAATTTTCTTAGCTATCAAAAGGAAGAACGGATTCATCATATACTAGACAGAGGCTTGAAATTAAGCATATTGTGCAATGCAGGGCACAGGCTGATGCAAAGGGTGAGAGGGCATATTTTTCTGAAGGAAAATTGCATCAGGGTTTTCCTCTGGGATGAGGAAATTCCTTACTATATTTTTTTCCAATATTTTCTTCTGTAGGAATTCCAAATTTCAACATCCAGTTGTACTCAAAATTTATCACTGTTGCATAATAATAAAACCCTGAGCTATTGCACCAATTTTCCCGTGTTAGGTTTTTCCGAGGAATTTTATCCAAAAACAATTGTGTTAATTTTGTGTGTGTGTATGCTAGAATTTTGAAGCTTCCAACAATTTTTTTTTTCCACATAATTTTATTTGTGAAGGTTGTAGTGTGTTTATTTCGATGTTTGTTGTAGTAGATAAATTGTTAAATTTAATTAACAATTAGGAAAAATAATAAAATTTGCTGCAATAGGATTCTAGTGTTGGAATTTTCACATAGTATCAGAGTGTAGTTAATCAGCTAGAGATCTCAGAGAGGCAAAAGGAAGGAATTTCGTTGCTCAATGTGGACAGTAGGCCGAAACTCCCAAGGGAAACATACTATTTTTTCCAAGAGGCTGAGTTGATTGAGGAAGTTATATTTTCTAATAGAGGGGTAGAAAAATTCAATCCTTCTAGATTGAGTGATTCTGGAGGCAGAGGGTGCAGCTCATTGATTTTTTTGGGAATATCTGTAGCTATACAAAGAGCTTTTTGCAATAGTATGTTGAAGAAAAACCAATGTCAGGGTGGAAGAGAGAAGAGCACACACAAAGGAAAAATTTTCCTCAGGGAAATTCTAGTCTCAAGAAGTTCAATTTTCCTTACAAATCAGCAAAATTTGTGAGCAGATCTTCTCACTACATAAGGGAGTGCGAGTAGAAAATCAACAATCAACTAGAAGGAAAGTGGAAGTTTTAAACAATTCATTTAGATGGCCATTGTTGGCCTTCGTGATCAGGATAGGTTGGATGGATCTTCCAACTACGTCATCTGGAAGTTAAGGATGTCCTTCCTTCTAGATGAATTTGGCCTGAAAGCCTACATTGACAATGTAGTGGTGGTTCCTCAGGATGCAGATTATCTAAATGAATATAAAAAGGAAATGGCGTGGGTGAAGCGGTTGATCCTGGATGGATTCCAAGATCATATAGTATCACATATATATGGAAAATACACCACCAAACATATGTAGGATGCTCTCTCCACGTTATACCAGGGTATTTTCGAGCACCAGAAGATGTACCTAGAGGAGAATTTGAGAGTCATCTGGATGAAAAAATGGGAAGGAATGGACCCCTACCTTACCAGGATTCAGGAGGTATGATACTAGTTGTCAGTTGTTGGGGAAGCGCCTCAACCCATGGAGCTAGTGAGATTGGCAATCAACAATGTCTTAGAGAACTGGGAGGTCATTTTCCAAAGCATATCAGGCAAAGACAAGCTACCAGAGTGGGACAGAAAGTGGGATGACTTGCAGCAGGAGGAAATGAGGCGAGCTCTTCTAAATAGCTCCACCAGTGGTAGCAGTAGTAGAATATCGAAGGCGGTGAAGGAGGAGGAGAATGTGGCCCTCACATCTAAGGGTTCCAGTCAAGGGCAGGGGGAGAAAAGGAAGAAGAAGAAGGACTTGTCAAAGTTCAAGTACTCCAGATGTGGTGAGCTCGGTCACTCCAATACTCAGTATCCTATCAGGAAGAATGAAAAGGAGGAGAATCAAGATCAATAGGAAGTTATAGGTTTTAACCCTGTACAGAAATTCCCTGAAGACAAATTCTAAAAACAAAAAACAAATAATGGCGAGAACGTAAAATAAATATACACATATATTTTCCACTAGATCCAAAAACTGGGACTACCATATTAACTTTTCATTATATTCATTTCCATGTTGCAATAAATATATATACAAGTTGAAGCATTCATAAACCCCAATCCATTAACCCTGGATTAGAACATAATTGTAGTTCCCTTGACTGGATCTACAAAATACCATGGGCCGAACACCATAATTCCCAAAACCATGTGACAAACCCATGCACAAAATCATAGGCAGGTTTGCCCACCTATTATAGGGTCCAAAAGGAAAATTCCCGGGGTGCTACCCCAGACCTCGTGTAGGGGGGGCTATTTCCCCCCTACAAACCCCCCGACAAGGGGGCGGCTGCACCCCCCCTGTGACCTCCCTGCTACGCCCGATGCAATGAACAGGACAGAATATTGCCCCCTTTCATGTGTGACTATTCATGAAAAGAATATAACACACACACAACATTCTCCCACTTGTTGTTTTCTTTTCCACACAGGGAGTCATAGGAGAGCTTCATCATTGATCCAACCCCGCAACACCCATTTTTTCTCTACACCAAGAAAACTTCTCAATGCTCATAGAATTTTTCAATGAATTTGCAATATTCTTCAAAGTGTCCACCTTTACCAACCACAACTTTTTTTCCTCAACCATATCGCTCAGAAAGTGATACTGAACATTAATTTGTTTTATATTTGAATGATAAGCATGGTTATTTTACATGAAAATTTCACTTTTGTTTTTAGAGTCTATCCTTATAGCTCATTGTACCAATCCCATACTTCAACACTATCTCTTCAACCAAACTGCTTTTGTGCTTGCATGAGTGGTTTCCATGTATTCAGCCTACTTAGATGATAGAGCCACTACAAACTATATTTTGCTCATCCAACTGAATGCTCCTCCAAATAGGTTAAACACATACTCACTTGCAGATCTTCTTTGATCTAGATATCCAGCCCAGTTTTCATAAACAAAGCCACGAATGTCCAAAAAAATTTCTATTCATGTTCTTCCTTGATATCATATACCATAATCACTAGTGCCATTCAAATACCTGAAAACCTGCTTCACTATTGTCCATTAATCCTTCCCTGGTTTTGACACAAACCTGCTCAATACTCCCATTTCATGTAGACTATCAGTTGCACTTGCATAGAGAACATGGGACATGTATTCTTCCTCTTCTTGTGTCTTGGGACACGGTTTAGCATATAAATTTACACCTATAGGAATAGGAACCTTCATCAGTTTACTAACCTACATATTGAACATGTGCAATATTTTCTCGACATACTTCCTCTGGTTTTAACTATAGCTTCCTCTTTTCTCGATCTCGTTTAATTTCCATGCCCAAAATATAGTTTGCAGCACCAAGATCCTAAATGTCAAATTTGGAGGAAAATTGGGTCTTCAAATCCTAGATAATTTCTTCATCATTTCCACTGGCAACATATGATCCACATACAATACCAAATAAATAACATGATCACAAATTAATTTAAAATACACAAAATGATCTGATTTTCTTCTGGTGAAGCCAAGTCTCCATATATATGTAACAGATTTCTGATACCACATCATTGGTGACTATTTTAACCCATACAGATATGTGTTTAACCTGCATACCAGTTATTTCTTACCCTTCACCACAAAACCTTCAGGTTGCTTCATGTAGATCTCTTCTTCCAGATCCCTGTGAATAAATTTTGTCTTCACATCCATCTATTCTACCTCAAAATTAAAAGCAACAGCAACAAATAAAAGTAATATAATAGAAGCTACATTGGAAACAGGAGAAAACATATCACCAAAATCAATTCTTGACACCTAGGAATAACCTTTTTCTACCAACCGATATTTTTATTTCTCCACCTTTCCTTTTGTATTCATATTCTTCTTAAACACCCATTTGATTCCAATGGGTTTCCTTCCATCTGGCAACTCCACCAGATCCCAATCCTATTTTGTCCAAAGGTTCCATTTCATCAACCATGGCCTCTTTCCGTAGTTTTCCATCCTCTGAATCTACTGCCTCCTTGACAATTCCGATATCATCATCAGTAATAGATAAAGAAAAAATTGAACAGAAAGAAGATGAAATATACCTTAATGGTTTACTTATTTTTCGAATTGATCTTCTCATAACTGGAGTTTGTGGCTCTTCATCTTCTTATTCATGTTATGTTGTAGAGTTTGATTCTTCCTCGTTTATCTCAAACTATATCTTCTCAAGTTCCTTTGTTAGGACTTCATTTTTAATAGAGTTTTTCACCTCTCTAAACACCACACCTTGGTTGTACACAAACTTCCTTGTTTCTGGGTTCCAAAGCTTATAACCTTTTAAACCATTATTATACCCAACAAAGATGCACCTTACATATTTATTATCCAACTTGGTTCTTTTCTCCTTTGGAACGTGTACATATGCATCACATCCAAATACCCTCAGATGTGAAAGAGAGGGCTTCTTACCAATCCATACCTCATGTGGAGTATTATCCTCCAACATCGATGAAGGTGATCTATTACTAGGTAACATGTTGTCGCCACCACCTCTATCGCGCAAAATTCATGTCCTAACCTGGCACCATTGAACATGCTTCTTGCCTTTTCCATCAACGTCTTGTTAATTCTTTCTGCAACTTTGTTTTGCTGAGGTGTGTATGGAATAGTATTATGTCGTGTTATACCAAAATTCTTACAGAACTCTTCAAATTCTTTCTTACAGAACTCTCCACCATTATCTATCCTCAACACCTTTATCTTCTTCTCTGTTTGATTTTCCACCAGAGCCTTAAATTATTTAAACATGTCAAAGACTTCAGATTTCTTCCTAAGTAAATATATCCATGTATTCCTTGAGAAGTCATATATAAATAATACATAGTACATATACTTACCTAGTGATGGACTGACACAGGTCCAAACACATCATTGTGCACAAGTTCTAATATCCCTTTCGCACTCTTAGCACCAAAGGGGAACTTTCACCCGATTCTGCTTCCCATATACAAAATTTTCACAGAAATCAAAATACAGATAAAAATTAGACATACCTTCTACCATAACATTACCATGAAGTATTTGAAGGCCCTTCTCTCCAATATGTCCAAGCCTTTGATGCCATAGCATGGTATTTTCTCCAGAGACCACTAGATTTTTTTCTCCACTTTCAAGAACCACAGAACTGTTGCACCCATCAATAATAGTGCTACCCAGAAGCATGTACAGAGTTGCAATCCAAACACCCTGCATCAATACCAGTGCTCCCCTAACAATCTTGCAAGTATATTTGTCAAACATTGTTTTCAAACATGCATCATCCATCTTTCATACATAAATCATATTTATGGCCAATGCAAGAATATGCAGAACACTCGAAAGCATTCTAATCCTTCCAGCTTGCAACTTCAGCTTGAATTTTCCACGTCTAACAATTCTAGCCTTCCTATCATCCCCTAATAAGACATCACCACCATCATATTTCTCATAATTGCATAACCACTTCCATGGGGAATGAAGTGAAAGGATGCACCTGAGTCAATCAAAGAAGCCAAGTACACATCCCCACCTTCATCTGAGGTGGTTTTCACCTCTGCAGAAGGAGAATATTCAATTCCATTTCCTTTCTTAGGAGATTTAGATCTACATTACTCTTTGAAGTGCCCTTCCTTTCCGCATTTCCAGCACACCTTTATAGATTTTCCTGGCTCGATTTAGTTCTCCCTCTAGATTTAGATCTCCCACTCGAGGTATTTTTTTCTCTATTATGGGACCATCCTCACACAGACAAGGCATCTCCATTCTAGATCTCCATATTTTTCCATCTTATCTCCTCTGACAACAAGTATTATACTATTTCATCAAACTTCAAGGTAGTTGTGTTGCTACCTATTGCAACAACCAGACTATCCCACGAATCTAGTAAAGAACACAACAAACTCATGCACTTATATTCATCTGAAATTTTAATATCAATGGGTAATAGTTGGCTTACCACAGTATTAAAGGCATTCATATGCTTTGTAACTGAGTCTCCATCCTTCACCCTCAAGTTATACAGATTTTTCAGTAGGAATAATTTTTTCACCAGAGACTTAGATTGGTAGAAAGTCCCTAACTTGTCCAACAAAGCCTTTGTCGTAGCTTCCCCTAATACATTCAACAATATTGAATCTCAGATACACAATTGTATTTTGTTCTTTTCTTTCCAATCCAACTTCGTCCATTCTTCATCTGACATTGTGGTTGGTTTAGTATTTGGATCTACCATGATTCACTGATCTTTATCCACCAACAGTTCCTCCATATTGAGCTTCCACGACTCAAAACTTTAACCATTAAATTTCTTGATCTATATATTTCCACTGCTCACCATCTTCTTTCGCCACAAGAAATTATCTTGCAGATCTCCCACTAAACAGGGTCTACCACAGGCCTGAGAAAAACCTCTCAGCAACAAAGGCATCCCCTTGAAGCTGTAACAAATCTAATACCAAATGTAGGTTGTAACCCTGTACAAAAATTACCTACAGATGGATTCTAAATAGAAAATCAACAATGGCAATAACATAAAACAAATATACACAGAGATTTTCCCCTAGATCCCAAAACCAGGACTACCAAATTGATTTTTTATTATATTCCTTTCAATGTTACAATATATATATATATACATACATGATGAAGCATTAATAAAACCCAATCCATTAACCCTGTATTAGAACATAATTGTAGTTCCCTTGACCGAATCTACAAAATACCTGGGTAGAAAACCATCATGCCCAAAACCATGTGCAAAACCCATGCAGAAAACCATAGGTATGTTCGCCCACCTATTATAGGGTCCAAAAAAAAATTTCTCGAGGCGCTCCCCCGAACCCCGTGTACGGGGGCTGCACCCCCCCTGTTGTACCCGACGCAATAAACAGGGTATGCTTTCACCCCCCCATGCATTTGACTAGTCGTGGAAAGAATATAGCACACACCAAACAAAATATTTCGCAAATATTAATAGGCTTTCCTCCAAGTTGGAGGAATACTTCAATATGTTAGCTGATATACCTTCAGGAGTGAGGTGGGGTGACTTGGTGTTGTAGCCTCATAGAGATACATATGGGCGGGATCTTTGAGGATTCCACCTCTTGGATCAATACCTAGCTACGGGGTCCCAAAGTACTCAGTATCAAGATGGATCAGTGGCAGTAGATACAGTCAGATACCAAAGAAATAGATGCAGAGACTATAGCAGTCAGATGTTGGGTAGCGCTATGTAGAGTTGGCAGCAGTGTAGGTGGCACAGTGCAGAGTCACTAGCAGCGCAGATACTTCAAAGACATAGCAGAGACTAGTAGCAATTAGAGGCTCGAGTGACAGATGTATCATACTCAACACAGTTGATTCAGTATTTTGAATGTTTTTCAACTGCAGTAGCAAAATTGTTGCAGTGAAAATGCAACATTGGCAACAGTTCAATAGGGTCAGTAGCAACAAAAATGCATCGTATATCATAGTTTCCAAGTTTTTGGTGGGAAGCAGTAGCCAGACATCAGCAGCATGACAGGATATGATGCAGAGACAGGGTGTTTCTTTGAAGGTGTGCAGCATCACTAGAACACATTCCTCACTAAGAGGGGGTATTATTTTTTGTAGCATCAAATGTCTTCTAGCCACGAAAATTTTTGGAGAGGCTAGAATACATGAGATCTCCAAAACCCAGAAATTGTTTCTATGAATTCCACCTAGAAGTGACTTAATTATATTATCAACCAATCTTTTTAATGTTTCTTAAGTTTAAACTTAGGAAAACATGTTAATTATTCAGTATTAATTAATTCAAGGTGAGAATCATATAGAAACTCACACGGATCGATCCATAAATTATCCTAGCCATCGATTATGTTTTAATATTGGTTTTTGGTGCTCCAAAAGAGGATTATAAGAGGCGAGCGATGTGGTGATGGAGAAAACACTTAAAAAGTTTTTTTTTTTTCTATTTCTAGACTCTTAGTTGTTGGAGAGAGTCAGAGATCAAAGTAGTGAATGAGGGGAAGAGACAGTGAGGCTGGAGGAATTATTCCATATTCAATGAGTGCATTTGCAGAGAGGTAGGAGATCCACTTTGAAGCTGGTGTAGGGATTGTGTAGTAACTTCTAGAGGCAAGTTTGATTTGTTAAGAGGGAAATACATCTTCAGTTCTAGAGGCTGGGAAGGATTCCCAAAGTGTCAGAGAAGAATTTTCCCAACCAGTAGAAGGAAAAATGACTTCATCAGATGCTAGTCTGAGGCTTGACGTCAAGAAGATTTCACATTGTAGCACAGAGGTTGACACAGAGAGTTAGAGGGCCACGTTTTCTAAAGGAAAATTATGTTGGGGTTTGCCTATGGGGTGAGGAAATTCCTCACTTGATTTATTTCATTATTTTTCTCTATAGGATTTCCAGATTTCGGCATCCAGTTGTACTCAAAATTTATCACTGTTGCATAATAATAAAACCCTCAGTTGTTGCACCGATTTTCCCAAATTGTGTTTTTCCGGGAACTTTTTTCCAAAACAATTGTGTTAATTTTATGTGTTTGTGCTAGCATTTCTCAACTTCGAGCGTTTTATTTTTCCACGTTATTTTATTTGTGAAGGTTTCAGTGTGTTTATTTTGATATTTGTCGTAGCAGAAAAATTTGTTAAATGTAATTAACAATTACGATAAATAATACCAGTTGTTGCAATAGGATTCAATTTTTGGGATTTTCATATATTACTTCTGAGAAAGGATCTTCTCGTTCTCAAGAATTCATTGGATATATGTTTTTTGTTAATCATCTCAGAGCTCCCCTAGTGGAAGAGATCAGCCTCATTGGTTGTTATACCTGAAAATACCTCCTCGTCCACTTAAAATATATCACTATGGTTTGGTTGAAATACGCCCCCTTTTTCTAGCCTATTTAAGACTATAACGCAAGTTATGTAACATGAGGACAATGTTATCCTAGTCTATAATGCTTTATCTCTTCATCTAACTTATGTTACCAAATTCTCAGTTAGTCACAAGGAAAAACACCTTGGTTAACTCAATATGAAACTTTTGTTCGTTTAAGGAAACTCTCATATGGTGGAATGTGGTTGCTTTTACCTCATCTGCAAAATTTTCCTAAACAAACAAAGCATACAAAAGTAGGAAAAATCCACAAAGAATTAAAGTAGGAGGAAACATCAGCACCCTATAACATTTTCCCAAATTGAACTAAGGAATAATTTGGTAATATTCATAGACTCCACTTGTCTATATATTGGAGGCTTAGCCATTAAGAAAGGGATAGGAGTTCATTGCATTTTTATGTTGTCAAGATATTCCTTGAGAGAGAGAGATTTTGGAGCTACAAGCTGGAGGAGGTGTTGTTGAAACTACATCTATTGGTTGTAATCTCCTTCCTATTTGATTAATAAAGATAAATCGATTATTTTTTCTTCCTAATTTTTTTTCGTTGTTCACTTCTTTTGTCTAACTAATGGTCTCTTGGAATTTTGGTTTGTCATGATTTATTGAGTTATTTTTAGGTGTTAATATCTTATGCTTTCGATTGATACGATTATTATGCTTTGAAGGTTGATTTGTTTTTATTTATGTCCAATATTAGCTTTTTGAGCTAGCTGGGAGTGCTTCTCAACTACACTTACGACTCCAACTAATCTACACAGAAATCCAAGAAAGGTCCTCTTTAGAATTTCTACGCCAATCTATATTTACTCCTTGCATTCCTAATAGTGTCTAGTCTTAGAACTATATCTCCCTTACCTTGTCTATCTCGAGTTTCTGGGAAAACTATGAGAGGGTGGTTTTTTGTCCAAACGAGCACAATTCCATAAAACATTGGTTACTCTTCCCAAAAGTTTAATTTTTCCTTGGTATTTTTCTACCAAATGGTGGGATAATAAATTTATATTTGTTCCCAAATCACTTATAGGGAGGACATCATGCCATGTTAGAGAGATTAAGTGCGCCAAGGGGCAGCATACTATCAAGAATGGTGGCACACTTAAGCCCAATAGGGCTGAAAGTTCAACAAATCAGTTAACACGACTTACTCCACATTTAATCCAAGAGGAAATAACTCAGGATGAAATGGAATTGGCTAACAAGCGACATACCCTTATGGATGTTTAAGAGTTGGAAGAGGTAGTTGACTTGGTTCCAAATACATGGAATACTCGAGCGAGATAAAAATCAATGCATGCATAATGTAGATATATGTTGGCACCTTAAGTTCCTCCTCAGTATAGTGTTGATAGAGAGAAATTAGAATATGGAGGACATTATTCTCTTTCTAAATAGAATGCAATATAAATTGGCAATAATGGATCGAAGGTTGGGCCACATAGAGAAACACATAGGCATCCTTCATGAACCAGGGTGCTCCCAAGGAAACAACAAGGAACCTATCACAGTGGAAGCCATCAATTAAGATAAATCTACTTAATTTTATTTTAGCCTTCCTATTTTTTAACTTTCATGTCTCTATTTTATAATCATCAGTCTAAAATTAGTTTAGGAGGCCTAGCAACTTCTATTGGTATTTTGGTTTATATGAACATTTTTTTGTATGTTTTACTTTTGAAGAGACTAAAGTTATATGTATGGTCAAGTCTTCGTAGTGGTCAACTAGACCAAACTTCAAAGAATTAAAGTGCAACCCTTTATTTACAAGTAATACAAACCATCCACTTCTTAATAAATAAATAAATAAATTGATGTTTTTTTAATTAAAATTGGAAGTACAAAATATTGTTATATGTCAATAATAATAGTAACAAAGGTCTACTTTCAAAAAAAAATATGTGAAGACTTTAAAGTAAATAAAATACAAGTGAACGTTAAAAAATATTTAATTTTGGTTATGAATGGATCCTTTAAAAAATATAAAATAAAATGAAGATATTATGAAAAGTAATGAATATTTTTTTATGTTTTCGAGCTAACAAGAATATTAAAAAAAAAAAAGATTGTATTCGAGTAATGAAGATTGTATTAGTAATGAATATTTTTTTATGTTTTCGAGTAATGAAGGTTGTTTGTATTAATTAATAACTAATTTTTTTTTAAAATTGTATTCATAGTAATATTATGTGACAATATCGAGGGTGGTAGGTGCAGGGGATTCCTTTTGGACCTCGATGGAAAATAAGAAGCTACCTTTGAATGGTGATTGGGAAATGACAATAATTATATAGCAGAGGCACTTGCTCTACTTATGGGAGTTAGGATCATCAAATACAAACACATAAATTAAGTTATTATTAGTGGAACTCAACGATTTTAATAGATTGAATTATATGGAAGAAGGACTTTAGAAAGGTATATTTATCTTAAATCATTACCCATATCAAATCAATCCTCAAAATCTTTGAATATGTTTAGTTTTATCATGTTCTCAGAGACATTAACCATAGGGAAATCTGTTGGCCAACAATGTGTGCCTCAAACTACAAGGGGAAGCAAAAATTAATAAAGAAATTCTGGAAATTTCCATTCCCTAGTTGGAAAAAATGAATTCTATAAGCGCTCAAAACAAGAAAATTTCCACAGAATTTCCACAGATATGGCTACTATCAAGGGAGCTATTTCCTATATTCTTGAGCATTGCATCCATTATGAGAAGGGAATTAAATCTCTTAAGATAGCTAATAAGGAATACCACAACAACTTGGAGAATAGCACCAAAACTTTTGAGCATATGGAGCTCAAGGATTAGTCATGTGAAGGATCCGTAAATCAAACAATTGAATGCATTGATGATAAAACCATGGAAGCTGACTGCTCGGGTCTGATTTCATCTTCTAAGCATCATCGATTAGGATCGACTCTAGTAAATCTTTATTACCAGATTACAACTTTTAAGTTCATGTTATGTAAATTTTTAGTTTTACTGGGACAAGTTCGTCATTATAAATGAATTGATGTTATAGTTACAGACAAAATCAAGTTTTATCTTTTTTCCTTTGTAAGAACTTCGGGACTGATTCCCCTTATATATTTGTATCATATCTTTGTCACTTTTGATTGAGAGACTTTTTTGAAAGCGATACAGACAATAATTTCTATGAAATAATAATAAATAAATAAATAATAAAAACAATAAAAATAATAAATATAAATATGAATAACTATGAATATTTAGAAGACAACATATTTTTTTTTGTGAATAAAAATACTACATATTCATCTCAAAATAGGTTTACCTAGATCGTATGAGCACCAAGTGCATAAAACTCAAAAAATATCAGCTTCTTCAATAGTCCCAAGATTGCAGAACCACCAAACAACATTACAACAATAACAAAGCTCAATGTCATAGAAGTTAAAGAGATTATCAGTAATTTAGGCTCCTCACCAAATGATATAGATTCATATAAATACTGCCCATAATCTGAGAACAAATGCGCTACAGTACGAATTTCCTTGAATACGATAAAAAAACAAGAGTTCCAAACCCATAAGAGATAATATCTCCAAACCCAAAGAATTCTTTGACAGAGAATAACATGAGTGCATTGATCCATAGTTTTATAGAGCCTCCAGCAGACAAAATCTCTACTTCCCTCCAACATGGAAGAGAAACCACATATGAAAAAGTACACGAACTCATTCGTTCCAAAACAATCCATGCAAAAAGCATCTGATGAAAGGCTTCAATAAGCATAACGCAAATTACAGGTGATAAACGCCTAGAGTCATAAAAGTAAGAGACATAAACCACCAACAAATTACCAGGTAAATACTATATCTACTCCACCTCCATAGTACATACAACAAAACCAAAATAGAGCCACTCCAGATACTCTTATCGCCATCGAACAAACTATGATTTTTTCTACAAAACATGATTTCCAAAAATGAATTGAACAGAACATGTCGAGATAAGAGAACAGTAATATTAAATGTAGCCATGAGTATTTTGAGAAAAAAAATAATAGCAAAAAAACCTCAGATTACTTTCCACCCTAATCGTGATTAGAAGAGATAATAGTGGGATTTTGTCCCCAAATCCATAATCACTAACCAGAAAACCTTCAACACAATCCAATATGTTATCCACACTATAAAAATGGTACCGAAGGTTATGAAGCATTATTTTGACATCTTCAAGGGAGGAAAAGAGATTGTAGGTCTTGAATTTTTTATCTTGAAGAACCGGGTGAAGCATAGTCATTCCTTGGTGTGAGGCCAACAAATTAAGAAACATAAGCTATTTCTTCCAGGAGGTGCCAGGGTCAGGAACCCACTTCGAACTCTCCCCAATAACCTCTGAATCTGAGTGATAAGGTTGAACCTCAACCTCTTTACTCTCGAACAACAAAATATCATTATTAAATTCCAAAGGAATTTCATCAAAGAAAGTGTCCACTTTAAGTCATATGCAAAAGGAATACATCCCTTTGTGCCTACATTTCCTCTGCTACCCCTCCTACAACTCATCCTTTGTCGATGAGGCATGAGAGCAGTAGTCAAAAAACACTAGGAAGAAGAATAACAATAACCCCTACCCCCAAAACCAGATAAGGGCCATAATAAATCACCCTGAAGACCCATCTTGAGTATTAACAAGTCATCCCCAAGAGACCATATAACAGGGGATGATTTTGTTATATTTGAAATATCACAATAGTTCAAGGACATGACAGGATCCCTCTAATAAGAGGTAAACACTACAAATCAAGGACCACATATAAGAATACTATGAAATCGTTGAGAAACCTTAATGTTGTTGAAACAACGACCAAGAAAATCAAACCACACCAAGGAAAATAACTGGAATTCCAACCCAAAAATAACTACCATAAATACCATTGAAAGGAAAGTGTCCTGAGGAAAAGAGAAAAAAAAACAAACTTCATGCGACTGAATGGACCAAAGAGATAATTGACCTAAAAAAACCAAGACAAAGAACCAAAACTCCAACACATAAAGTAATTTTCTATCCACCACTATAAAGCTAGCATTGTGACTAGAATTTCCAATAAACCACAAGGCTGTAGAGAAATTAAGAGGCCAAAGAAAAAGATATACACATTGAGCCTCAAATCATAAATCCAAACTTCTGAGGCCAGCAGTAGCAACCTTAGTTCCGGATAAAGCAAAGAGAGAAAAGAGGTCCCAAAACACAGCAACAGTAGCAAATTAGAACACCAACGGTAGATGATAACCTTCTTTTCACAACCGATGGTCAGCCCATTTTTCTCACCAAGGATGAAGAATATGTGGACAAAACAAGTTCACCTAATGAAAAAAATTTCATAATGGCGAATGACCATGAGTTAGTAGTAGAATGTGATGACTATCAAAGAGGGTACCTAAATGCATTGAGTTCCCAGCAAAGGAAGTATACCTTGAGAGGTCGTGATATTTTGATAACTCCACTTCCGAAGAAGACAACTCAGCAGAAAGAAACACCTCAGAATCAATTTTCTCAGCCCAATCAGAATAAGGGTAAAGAGATTGTAGCTCTAAAGCATAAAAGAAGCAATCAGCCTACAACAAGTGCGTTGGTCAAAGAAAGAGACATTAAGAGAAAATGAGTTGCACCGAGAGATCATGTTGAGAAAAGGGATGTTATCATAAAAGAGGTAGATAGAACTACACCTTTTAATTTTGATTCTGAAATTTCTAAATTAAAAGTGTCTATTCCTCTTACCAAATTGGTCAAAATTGATAAGTACAAATCCCATGTAGCAAAAAACTTGAAAGTTGACCCTTTATCCGACATGGTTATTGTAGAGGATGATCAACCCGATTTAATAGTTGGTCCCGCCATTGATGGTCAGTCTGAAGATAGTGAAGTCCCACCATTTTACCTGAATCTTAAATTCCATCAGTGCATTCTTCATAATACTATGTTAGACTTTGGGGCTTCCCACAATCTCATGCCCAAACCCATCATGGAGAAGCTTGGCCTTGACAATACCTTCCCATATCATGATCTATATTCTTTCGATTCTGGTCGTGTTTGTTGTTTGGGTCTATCAAAGATCTAGTTGTCTCCCTAGAGCAAATCCCAGCCAAAAATGTCCTTATGGACGTGGTAGTTGTTGATATTCCACCACATTTTGGTATGTTATTGTGGAGATCCTAGGGGGGGAAATTGAGAGGTACACTGCAGTTGGAATTTTCCTATGCTACTATCCCTGTCTTTGGTCAAATGAGAAAGTCATACCGTGAGACTAAAATGAAGTACATGATCATAAATAAGGAAAGGCCTAATAATCATCCTATCAATGCTATACATACAGACTTAGAGTCCTTTATATTGTACAATGATTATGGATTAAATGATGTAGATTGTCAATTAGTAGAAATAGAGGATGTTCCTGAAGTTTCAAATTGTATTAGAATAGTGTTAGAGAAAGAGAAAGAGAATCTGCCTACTATAACCGAACAGCCATCAAAGAAGGTGGATGAAATTTCAGAGCAGCATAAAGAAACAGATCGCCAAATTGTGTCAAATCATAATCAAGAGTTTCAGCACCTTCAAGAAGAAGAAGATGGTCTTTGGACCATGGACTTTGATGGTTCCATTGGTAAAGATGGAGCTGGCATTGGTTTATGGATCCGCAGCCCATGTCAACAAAAAAACAAGGTCCCAAATAATGTTAGGTTGTGTTCCTACAAATTAGTGTTTGATTGTATGAATAATGAGGCTGAATATGAAGCGCTCATTACCAGTTTGAAAATTCTGAAGAAATTGGGAGCTAGGAGAATTGCAGTCTACAGCGATTCAGAGCTAGTAATCAAGAAAATCAAAGGTGAGTATCAACAATATAGGAATGCAGCACTTGAAATTTTAAGAATGTTTCCAGAATATACACTTAAGGTAGTGCCTATATTGTATAACTTGATGGTTGATTCATTAGCTACTGATGCAAGTAATTTCAGATCTACAATGTTTTCTAATGAAAAGTTTGAGATCCATATAAAGAACGAGCATGCCATTCCAGATAACGTGAAATTATGGCAAATTTTCTGGGACGATAAACAAGTGAACAGTTTCCTTCAAAGTGAAGGTTAATTTTAAAACTATTCTATGGATGAAGTGTACGACAAGGATGACCAAGTTATTGAAGCAGATCAGATTGACATTCTCCAGGTTAAGGAAAATAACATTATGAAAGGTCTCATACCTTTGGAAGAGTTATTTGATCAAGATTATGTGGCGAGAAAACCAACTCTGGTGCCCACAGAAAAAGGAGTAGAAGACGTGAATATCGGTACAATCGATCAACCAAAGTTCATGAAGCTCTCAAAGTCCTTGCCATCAAAGGTAAAGCCTAAATATATTGATTTCTTTACTGATTTTTCTGACGTATTTTCTTGGGATTACTCAAATCTAAAGGTGTGCAATCAAGATATCATTTAGCACACAATCCTAATCAAACCAAATCAGAAGCCCTTTAGACATAATCTTAGGATAATAAACCCGAAGTTCTTGCCATCTATTGAGAAGGAGGTAAACAAGATTTATAAGGAAGGAATCATTTTTCTAGTCAAATTTTAAGATTGGATCTCCAATTTGGTTCCAGTGTGGAAGAAGACCGATGAGATTCGACTTTGTATATATTTCAAAAACCTAAACAAAGTATCGTTGAAAGACAATCACCCGTTGCCCAAGATGGATCACATACTTCAGCGAGTTGTAGGAACTAGCAAGATGTCACTGTTGGATGGTTACTCAGGCTACAATCAGATCCTTGTACATGAAGATGATGAAGATAATATGACATTCACTACACAATGGGGTACTTTTAAATATGCCAAGATGTCGTTCAGCTTAAAGAATGTCAGGGTCTCTTTCCAGTGTGCCATGGAAATAGCTTTTGGTAATGAAAAAGATGTCTTCCTGGTAATTTATTTAGATGATTTGATTGGTTATTCAAATTCAAATGAAGAGCATTTACACCATTTGAGAGTTGTATTCCAGCAATGTAGAAAGTTTGGGATTTCCCTAAATCCGAAGAAGTGCTTATTTTCTATGGAAGAAGGTAAGTTGTTGGGTCACATTATCTCAAAAGATGGAATCTGAAAATACCTCGCTAGAGTTGAAGCAATACAGCAAATATATTTCCCTAGAAACAAAAAGGAAATTCAAGCCTTCAACGATATGATGAATTTCCTACGTAGGTTCATTCCCAACCTAGCAGAACATCTTAGAGAATTAACTAATATGTTGAAGAAGGAAAATGATGTTAGATGGTCAGAAAATGCTCTAAGTCATTCAGCTTGGTAAAATTTTCTTTGACCACTGCTCCAGTGTTGATAAGTCCTAATTATTCATTAGATTTCATCATATGTTCTTTTTCTTCTAAGCATACCTTGGCAGCAGTGCTTATGTAGAAAAAAGATGGGACAGAGTTGTCTATAGCATTCTTCTGTCATACAATAAGGGATGAAGCTCTTCGATACAACATAATTGAGAAATGAGCCTTGGCCTTGGTCAAATCACTCAAAGACTTCCGTGTTTACATTTTTCACTCTCATATTTTAGCATATGACCCAAATGCAGCGGTTAAAGAAGTACTTATGCAAACAAATCCAGAAGGAAGAAGAGGTAGGTGGATAGCAAAACTTTTAGAGTATGATCTTGAGATCAAGCCGACCAAGCTGATCAAAGGGTAAGGCTTAGCCAAGCTCATGGCTGAGTCTAATTTACATGCACTTGAAATCAATCTCATATCAGCATTGTCCGATGACGAAGAAATTGTAAGTCTTGTTCAGGTATCATATCTCTTTTCATCATCTCCATGGTATGATGATATCAATTACTTTTTACAACATTTGAATCCTCCTCCGGACATGTCAAAGAGTAATATTAGATCTTTGAAGCTTAAGGCTTCGAAATACTGCATACTTGATAGCGCACTCTACTGGAAGGATCCAGGAGGAGTATTACTCAATTTTTTGGTGGAAGATGAATCCAGAGAAGTGATGAAGGATTTCCACGAGGGAGATTGTGGAGGTCATTTGTACTGGAAGACCATGGCTGACAAAGTACTGAGAGCAAGTTACTATTGGCCTGCATTGTTTGCATATCTGTATAAGACGATCATGAGCTGCCATGAGTGCCAACTTTTCCAATGTCAATGTAAGCCCCTTCCTTTACCATTACAGCCCATTTCAATTGAAGCTCCCTTCCAGTAGTGGGGCTTAGATTTTATCGGTGAGATACATTGACCTTCGTATGCTCAACATAGATGGATACTTACCGCCACAGACTATTCACAAAGTATATCGAAGGGATCCCAACTAAGCAAGCTACTAACTCAGTCATAATTCAGTTTCTTGAAGCTAAAATTTTGTCCCGGTTTGGTTGTCCTAGAAATATAATCACGGATAACACTACAGATTTCAAATCAAAGAAAATGATAGAATTTTATGATAATTATAACATTAAATTGGGTCATTCTACAACATATTATCCATAGAGGAATGCATTGGCGGAGTCCTCCAACAAGTCTCTAATTAGTATAATCAAAAATATGTTGGAGGATAACAAAAAGAATTGGCACAAGAAGCTGATAAATGCACTATGGGCAGACCAAGTAAGCAACAAAAGATCCATTGGCATGTCTCCATTTCAAGTAGTTTATGGTGTGGATATAGTTTTCCCTACTTCATTGGTTGTCCCAGTCATGAAACTTTTACAAGAGGCCAGAAGCGAAGAAAATGATATTCAACGAAGAATAAACCAAATGATTCACTTGCCGCAAACAAGGGAAGAAGTATTCCAGAACACTTCCAAGCTTCATGATAATATCAAGCAGATTTATGACAGGAAAAATAAACAAGATGATTTCAAGATTGATGATGTGGTACTCCACTGGGATGCTAGGAATGAAGACAAAGGTAAGCACAGGAAGTTTGATAATCTATGGAAAGGTCCCTTTAAATTTGTAGCTTCTCGTGGACAAAATGCATATCTTTCGGAAGAAATGGATGGGAAAAGTTGC
Organism: Pinus albicaulis; assembly: GCA_034641835.2. Classification (NCBI taxonomy): domain Eukaryota; kingdom Viridiplantae; phylum Streptophyta; class Pinopsida; order Pinales; family Pinaceae; genus Pinus; species Pinus albicaulis. Next base: position 627,290,119 of record CM076581.1, read on the forward strand.
TTAGGAGGGCCAATAAATGGCAGCCTCCTGAAGCACTATCTCTTTTGATCTGAAAATTATAAGAATTTTTTCATCCTCATTGTATATATCAGTTTAATATTTCTACCAGTGTGAAGTGGAAAATAATTGAAGTTTGGAGCCCGAAGTGAAGGCCATGGAGCTTCATTGAGTTTCTACTTTTTCAAGTTAAGTTTTCATTATGGTAAGTTCAGGTTTTGAGTCTTTGTTTCAGTCAATTCGAGTCAAATTTGAGTCATTTTCATTCAGTTTTTGTCATTGAAATTTTCAAATAGTCAGTCCTACATTACAGTTTCAGTTATTTTTTTACCGTATTGGCCCAATGGAAGAAGCATTGATTTTCACAACTCAGAGATCTATGGTTCTTAACACCTCTTTCAGAGCTGCCATCCCCAATAAGGCCAATGTTAGTGTCATAATATGCATTCTTCCATTAGTGATCAATATAATTCCTTTCATTTTCATTTTAGTTGTCTCACTCCGAAATTTTTATATCACTCCATTGAGTCATGCTAAAATTGTTTCACTGATGGTAGCCTTCCTCAATAAAACTTCACTCTCCCTCATAAAATCACATTTGCTAACTCACCTTCATGTCTTCTTGAGCATAATAGCACGTATTAAAATCTCATTTCCCCATGTCTTGTCTCAGTTAAAGTCAACCATGGAAGTCAGGTTATTCAAAGTCTCATTAGGTCATTAGTGTTTTGTCTTTCAAGGTCCAAAAATGCATTATTCCATCCCAATAAAGTCAGCAAAAAAAAATAGAGTGACTCAATGAAATTATATTTCCATCTACAAAATATCATCGGATACTCATGCCAAACTGAAGCAGAGAACAGACAAACTCCATCGACTAATCAACCTACAAAACAAAAAGTCAGAAGTTAAAGAGCATTAGTGTGAAAATTCAAAAGTGAGAAGGGAAACATAAGTATAGTGGGTTTTCAAAGCATAAATCAAATCCACTTAAGTATAAAATCCCTTAACACTTCAAATCAAACTTCATTTTCTTCCTACAGCCTTAAGAAAACTCAAGAAAGGAGAAATTTTAGAGTTTTAAGGTGAAATTGTGCAAAACAAGGTTAGAGGGAACATTTGGCCTGGTCGCTGTGAATTTTCCAAGTGACGTTGCGCAGTTGGCTGAAATTGCAATATAAATAGCAAAATGCTTCTTAAAACCTTTGGTAGGACCCTTGTGCCTTTTCGCATATCGGCCATTGTAATGTTTTGTTACAACACTCATATGCTATTGCTCCAAAATGCCGATGCAATATTATGTGGGATCCTTACCACCCTATAGCCACGTCACTGCCTCCTCCATCACCCATCGCATATTGGTCATCACAATTCTTTGTTACAACACTCATATGCTATCTCTCCAAAACAACGATGTGATATTATGTGGGACCCTTACCACCCAATCTCCACGTCACTCACATCGCTCATCGCATATCGCAATCAAAAATTTATTAGTTACGTGTTAAGACATCGCAATTAAATCTTAAATTTTGCGATCGCCAATAAGCTCCCTCTGCCAATTTTCAATTTGTGATTGGCTCACCATTACCTGCTCACGTCACCTTCCTTTTCACATATCGCAGACTTTATGTGTCAAGACCATTTATGTCCACTCCAGCTCTTGCGATTGGGATATTCTTCTCTGCCTTTTGTTTAATACTTCTGCCTTTCCACCACTATACTCTGCTAAACCCCTGCTCCATGCCTTATATTTACCAAATCTATCCAAAAGGTTCTTTAATATAACGTTGTTTGGGAACCACCAAATCTAATCATCTATGTTAAATCTATCCAAAAGGTTTGTTAATATAACGTTGTTTGGGAACCACCAAATCTAATCATCTATGTTAAATCTATCCAAAAGGTTTTTTACCAGTTCAAAGGGATATTTTTTCTAATAATAAAGGAAAAGGGTTTTCAATTAAAAACTTCGCCAAAGCACAGAATTGAAGATCAAAATAGAGGTTGAAAACAGCACATTAGCAATAGTGCAGCGCAGGAAAAAGGGTCGATTCAGCTCAACAGTCAGCATAATAAAATATATTATCAACGCCTATCCTTGTTCTCAAGGTGAAGATTTGCAAGGGAGGTTTCTCCAAATTCTTCCAGATCATGAATTCGAAGACTTGAGCAAGCAGTTCAATTTATTTTAAACAAATAAACAGTTTTATGTTCCTAGAGGTTAGGAATTAGCTTTGTTGTTAGAAATAATTATGGATCTGAGATTTGCCTCAAATTTTGTAAATTTGTCTATAAATTGCAGAAATTCAATGTAATACGAGTTGGAATAGTTGGAATCAGTTTCTTACCTTTGGCATTTTTATGAATGTTTTCTTTGTGGGCTTTTCTTTTTGTTCTTCCTTTTGTAGGCTGAGGATCTGACTATGGCACTGGAGGTCTAGGTGCAAGTTGGCCTGCCCTATAGAATAGAAAATGGTCCCAAGTATGGTTTCTCTTCTTCGGCTCTTCTTCAACAAGAACTTTTATCAAAGCTTGATGGTACAAGTTGTACTCAGAAACATCATTATGGCTTTGAACCCTTGCTGATATCTTGGTCATGATTTTCAATAGGAAAAATGGCAGATTCAATAATTTCATCCTCACAATATGAAAAAGGAACCTCATGTGATAAAGGAATACCACAGTATACCTCCTTTCACATGTGAGGTATATCTTAATAAGTTTGATTACCTCTGCCCAGTAATTGTTAAGGTAGCAACTTGGGATTCATTTTGCCCAGTTTGGATCTCTGTGAGCATCCTTGAGGAAGTTGTTGAGATCACCTCTTGTGATAAATTTTCCCTTCAACCACCTTTCACCTTCTTGAGGAAGGTTAAAGGCTTCTGCAATGGAGTCTTCAGAAACCTACAAAGTGAGGCCAAAAATTGTAGCCTCTTGTCCATTAAATGAATAAGCAAAATCTAAGGCAACTCCTGAATGTGAGCTACCCAACCTGGTACAAAGATGATACCATCCTGACTGCATAAACAGAGTTCTCACCCTTGAATTAGCATCAACCAAATATGCACCCTATGGCTCTATTTGATTTATCTTACCACTTTTTTTAGTCATCTTTAGAGAATAAAATGATTGTGTCTTCTGAAAATGATAGGTGGCAGAATATGAGGAATTTTCCTTACAGGTGTGGCTTGTATTCTTCTCTGGGATCTTGTCTGAAATCCAGACTCCTTTTTCAATTGTGACTCTCAGCAAATTTGAAATCAGCAGCTTAGAATTAAAATGAAAAATCCATGTTTTTTAGGTGGTTTTAAAACTAACTCTGGGTTCACCAGCCCATGAAAATCACTCTCCATCATTAAAATATCTTCATGATCATGATGTGCACCATGTGATACACCATCACCACCTTCAGTTGGTTGTGTTTTCTGTATGAGATCTTCATATAACTTGTGGCAAGTGTTTTTGATGACACACAATCACCTCCACAAACTGTGTTGGTGATTGGTCGGATTTTCTGGTAGCAGTGTTGTGCGACCAGTTAACAGTTATGGTGTGCAGTGTAATCACCACGATCTTTCTTGACTCAGAAAAACACGTACCGAAACTTATGGATGACTGACTTGACATAGACAGTCATAAATGGAAATGGTTCAATAATTAACTACAGGTTGTTACATGTCGTATAACGTAAAAAATGTCTTGACTCAAACTAACTAACTGGAATATGACACCTAACATCAGATCCTATAAGGATTAAAAAATATTTTATGTGTATTAACCCTATGACACGTGGTATGACTAAAGCGGATCTGCTTTTTCGCTTTATTTTTAAAAAATAGAGTATATTTCAAAAACCCTTTTTTACCTTTCTAGCGGCAATCACAAAGTGCAGCGGAGTGAATACATTATCGGGGTCGAAAATCAATACGATAGTGCGGTACGACGTGGCGGTAGGCAGGTCCTACTAATCACATCGAGGTTTTTTAGGAGCGAAAACATAAAGCAATAACAAAAAATTTTGTCATTCGCGATTTCGATGAGTGACGTGGTGGAAGGTGGGTCCTACCGTTATTGTATTCGGGGGTTTTTTGGAAACGGAAGCATAAAGCATGAACAAAGTGGTAGAATTTCGATGCGATATATCGCAATCGCAAGATGGAGGGCTTATCACAAATGGTTAGAAATAGGATTTTGGATTCGCAATTAGCGAATTGCGATAATGAGACGTGTGATCTGGATGATAATGCAATCTATGATTGCGATCTGCAATATATCGCATCGTATTATCGCAATCGCAAGAGGGAGCAGAAAACATAAAGCGGAAACAAAGAAATTTGCGATTTTTCAATGCGAGAAAGGATAAAGGTCGTATTTTTTCAAGTTTTGGATGGTTTTTTAACTTAGAGCAAGGGAAGATGCAAAACAACAAAAATGAATGTTATTGATGATAACATAATGGACTCATGATTATACAAGAAACTGTGCTAACACCTGCAAGATTCCACACTTGAGGATCTCAGTAGGATCGAGGCTTCAGAAGAGGCCTCCCCGATGGGGGTGAGGAACAGTGATGATGTCGTTCCCGAGGGAATGTGTGGGAACCTATGGTGAGCATTTGGTCACAAGTGGGAGGGTTGGTCTCCCTGTCCTCTAAATATACCTTGAGTACCTGATGGATTTATGGACATTGTGTGAAAATTCATGTTGCCTTGGGGCTCAAGTGTGGTGGCGCTCGATTGAGTTTTATGGACGGTTGTGAGGGTTGTTGCTAGTAGTTTTGTGTGTGGGTGAGATATGGTGTTTGTGGTGAGAGATCTATGAGGATAGGAGTTCATTTCAGAGGTTTCCCTATTTGGGAGAGGGGGCGGCCTTGATGTTGGCATTCCCTCCCCCACTTTCGGGTGAGAATAATAGCCAATTTCCTTATTGGTCTTCGACTTAGAGTTTTTTCAAATGAGAAAGGGAATGGCCTTCTGGTTTGGGTTGTTGTTACACTAAAAATGTCACCTTGACATTCTGCTGACTGTATGAGCTCATTAAACACTCATACTTACCTCCTTTGCAAGTCTTACAACCTTTTTTCCTCATTCCATGCCCTGAAAATGAAGGAAAAACCCTAAAAAGCTCAAAAAACCTTGGGTACGCAGTTAATATGAAGCCTACCTGCGTTTTTAGCTAGGGTCCGCATGTAATGTGAAGATAAACTGCGTTCTAGAACGCACTTTTCCAATGTAATGCATGCGGTACCCCTGTAAAGTCAAAAATGCGCGAAATTAAACCAAAAAAGTTGAATTTTGGTCAATTCTGGAAGGTTCTGGATGAGATTTTTTGGGGATGAGTACGCTTTGGTAAGGTGCATGTATCCCACACCTCAAGGAACTAATCCCTTGATGTGAGGAGCCTATCCCTTTGAAGGAGGGTTCTATCCCTTTAAAGGTGGAATCCTAACCTCCTCATCTGCTCTATAAAAGGAGGCATTGGGTAGCTTCAAAGGGTTAAGTCAAGAAGGGTGAAGTTTTTATGTTAAGGAAACTAATGGAGGATTGAAGAATATTTTGATGGGTAAAATATTTGAGTTGAAGTGCTTTTGAGATTTAGATTTCCTTCTGCTGAGCTTTGAGAGGAAAGATCACATACCTCTTATGCTTCTGGAGGAGGAGTGCAAGACTTATCAAAGTAGAGGAGATTCCTGCTTCGGACCCCGGGAAGGCCTTTCGAACATCAAGGCTAAGGTTGTAAGGTTCTTCTGTATATTTTAATATTAATACAATCAAGTTCTGTTTTTCTCAATAAATTTTCGTTCGATTGTTTATTTCAATAAGCTGTCGTTTGATCATTTATTTCATAGATTCCTTGATCACTATGATAGGTATGTTTTATAATTATTTGTTATACAGGTGCTATTGATATTTTCTTGTTTGTGATTGCAGATCAACGAAAGATGATACTTTCTTGTGAAAAAAGGGCCCTTGTTGCAACGAAGGATTATTGATGCAACGGAAGCACTGCGACCGCAAATAAGCATTTGGATCTAAGGTAGGATCGACACCTTCATAGCATTTATTTGTAAAATGAATATACTTAGAGAAAGACAAAATTAGTTGTTCGTTTGTTGCTAGATTGTCTTCTGACACTAGGGAGATCGGTCTTGTCCGCAAGAACGATTTATCCGGCCAACAAATTGGCGACTCCGCTGGGGAAAGAATTTGTTTTTTGGTTCTCTTTTATTTTGATTTGAGGAAAAGTTTTTCCTAGTTTTTGATTGATGGATATCTGCCTGGGTAGCTTAGTTTTTCTTTGTTTTTGAAAGTTTTGAAGTCTTTTATGTTTTTCTTGAAGTTTTCAGGGGACCGCACTTTGTCTTCACACACAGTGCGGGCATCTCCGCACTTTCCTTAAGTAAACAGTGCGGGACCGCACCTGTTACTTCTGGGACCTGCGGACCTGGTTAAAAGTCTTGAAAAACTTAGATTTATTCTTTCAGTTTAGTTTAGATTTAATTTAGGATTCTTAGCATCTACCCAGATCTGTATTTCTCTGTCAAAAATCTCTTGTTTCTGAATTTCTTTCAGCAATTCTTCATCTCATCAATCTCCATTAAGTTAATTGGGTGTTTTAAGTCTCTTTTTTGAGAAATTCTTAATTTGATTTCCTTTGGTCATTAATTGAAGGTTTGTCTCAGTCTTTTCACAATTTTGCATCTTTTTGCTTTTGTTTTTGCAAAATTGTGTATGAGTGTTAATCGCCTTTGAGTATTTTTATTTTTGATCTTTGGAACTCTCACCCGATTTTCTTGACTTCCACTTGATTGATTCTTAGATTACATTAGAATCATCTTGTGTTTGAGAATTCTCTTGCATAGATCACACTTGCATAATTAGAATTCTCATTTTCAGAATATGAATGAAAAATGTGCATAGATTACATTTGCATACTTTTCATGTGAATTGTGCATAGATTACAATTGCATAGTTTACAATTTTCAGAATATGAATGAAAAATGTGCATAGATTACATTTGCATACTTTTCATGTGAATTGTGCATAGATTACAATTGCATAGTTTACATTCTGAAAAATCAATTGTAGATTTAGATTTTTTCTTTGATTTGAATTTAGATGTTTTTATGTTTGTTTTAAAAAAAAAAAAATATTGTTTTGGGATTGATTTGCATTAGTTTTTCTTGATGAAATTAGTGCATTAGAGAATTTGTTATATTTTCTCTTAGTTATCAATCTTTGCATTGTTGGAAGTGAATGGAAACTCTCTCCTTACTTTAGTTAGGATTCATCGAATTGAAAAGATTACATTATCATATTCGATTGCATTCAAGTTTTGGTTCGGGTCATAACACCATTGGTTTCATATCCATTTACCCTTTGAGTAATAACAGCCTAAATAAAACAACGCTTAATTAAAATTCATCTAGTAATTTTTACATTTTTAGGGCTCTTTCCACCAATATAGCTTAGGCTAGTGTCTTGGAATAGGTTTTAGTTAACTCTCCAAGACAGTAAAAAAAACAAGTAGTCGATCTTGCGGTAGGAAAAATTCCAATTGTTGCATGTATGCTCTGGGAAGCTCCTCCTAAAGGAGTCAAGCACGAGATCATATCTGAACCAGTGAGGTAATCAATCCTTCCTCATTGGGAATGATAGCAGATATACACGTATTAAAAATGGTAAACCTCGGATAGACCATTTTCGAGGAGCCAGGGGTCACTTGTCGGTAAACCTTGGATTCTTTCAAGGAGCCTTCAAGGGGATTGAGCTTTGTTACTCTGCCCTTGCGTGTGTGTCAGATCGTAGACTGTTCCCCCAGGTATATTTGTTTCAGTTGGTAACCTTAGTGACCATAATCTTTAGGATTCTTCCTTAAGGTGACGGTGGAGGGAAGATCCCACTGTACCTGGAACAGACGTCGACTAGACTCACTTGAACTCTCTGGGGGGTTCTCTTCACTCGAGATGGTTTTGTGAAGAAACTTGTGCCAGTCTGTTTCATTAAGCAGGTTGTCGGGGTAACTGTTCCAACTGCCCTTTTTGTATTAAATTCTACGATGTTGGATTTCATCACCAACTACTGTTTTTAGTACGGGAAGTTACTGTTTGTGTGTGGTTTGACTCCTAGATTTGATAGCGCGTGTTAATTTGTTTGTTTTTACTTTTTGAGACCATAGGTGTGAATTGTGAATTTTAATTGTTAGGTGTAAATTGTTAATTGTTAATTTTAGTTTTAATTTGTTAATAAAATTCACTGAAGTTGAATAGAATGGCAACTGTTCTAGAATTTACCAACCAAGGAATCTCTAATAACGAGAATCCTAGTACTTTTCCTTGCTTTGGAAGTGTTGGTCCTCCTTATATGGCTACTTTGTCATTACCTGGATTTACAATAGGTTTACCAATATGGTTATTTTCAACTTCGTTTGCCCCGAATACTCCAATTGTTTCACCTCAACCGGATGCTTCACCTCAACAGAGTTCACCATCTCAACATCACCAACCTTCTGTTGACCCTTTACCTTCTTCGCCTAATATTTCTTCCTCCATTTCTTCCTCTTCGCTTGGTAAAATCCTTGACGCTAGTAACCAGGTCGCTAAGAATAAGAAGAAAGGGAAGAAGAAGAAGAAGACGAAGAAGCAAGATAAGAAAGAAGTCAACCAACCAACCATGGCTGTAAATGTTAGTTGTGTTGAGGAAACCTCCAACATGCATCGTAAACCCAAATACCCTTGCAGGCTTTGTAAGGGTGACCACTTCCTTGTTAATTGTCCTGGTATTCCAAAGGTCTTGGAAGTTTGGTCAGAAAAATCTCATCAACTTTCCGTTGATCCATCAACCAGTGATAGTCAGGTTCCTGGGAAAAAGGGTAAAGTTAGGTTTCCTTGTAAGTTATGCAAAGGGAGTCATCAAAATCACATTTTCCCTCACATGGATGAAGCCTCAAAATTATTGGAAAACCTTACTGTTCCACAGCAAGAATTTCCAACTGGTTACCGTAAACTTTCTCCCAACCTACCGTCAACTGACGGAGTGATTGATCTAATTTCAAGTATAGTCAATCCCACTCTTCCATTGGAGAGTGAAACTCATATCACTCAGGTTGATGATCCATTAGTTGATCAAGTGGTCGATTCGATTTTACATTCGTTTGATCCCATTCTCCCTGTAGAGAGTGAACTTCATACCGCTCAGGTTCTTCTTGTTACATCGTATTCTTCTCTACGCCTGGGGCATTTCACCGCTTTGCTTAACCCCTCCAAGTACCTCTAGGCTCTTCTCTTTGAATGGAAACATTAGACTGATTGCACCCTCGCTTCCTTCCTTCCCTCCATCCTTTCCTAAATCATTGTGAAAATCGGTGGTAGGGACATACACCGCATACGTGCAGATGAAGGTGCTTCGTTAGTATTTTATCCTCAATCAAGCAGCTTGTCTTCACCAGGTTTATTACGTTAATCAAAGCTTTTACCGTAACTGCTATTATGAACTTTAGGGATCTCTTCCGGGCGTTTTCTATTACTTTGGAAGGTAAAAATGTCTCAGATGATTCTATAAATGCCGATGTGGCGACTTGAATTTTCTCTCGGGGCGAGACTATGTTTATTCAATGAAAGCTGTCGTATCAACACTCTTTCGCATAATGTCTTTCCCTCACAATGGCAATATTGTGACTATAGACCAGCTTTCGTTCCCTAGTCTTGATTCGACTACCAATAATCTGACATCCCTGAATGTTCCTGATTCTAAAGTGGTATCTACCCCGCCACGGGTTAATTATGTGGCAACTAGTCCCATGTTTTCAGTTACCGATGGAAGTGAGCCTCTCACTGTTTTCTCGACTTCCTATGACTTAGATCCGGTAATTGACATGGAAAACTCTATGGGATTATTTGAACGCGATGTTCTTATCCCTTTTGAGTCCCTTGACATATGTTCCTTCCAGAGAACTTTTCTTCCTTCTGATGAAGACCTCTTGGAAGCTATGATCAAGGTGTGTCCATTGACATGTGTTTCTTCCTGTTGGAAGCCATGATCAGTGAGATGAGGATAGTTCTTTTCCTGTGTCAACCTCATTAAAAAATGAATCATTAGGTTTGAGGAAAGTTCCTTTTACTGTGTCAACCTCGTTAAAAAATGAAACAGGTGTTTGAGGAGAGTTCCTTGTACTGTGTCAACCTCGTTAAAAATGAATCAGTGGGTGAGGAGAGTTCCTTGTACTGTGTCAACCTCGTTAAAAAATGAATCAGTGGTTTGAGGATAGTTCTTGTTACTGTGTCAACCTCTTTAAAAAATGAAACATGTATGTGAGGAAAGTTCCTTGTACTGTGTCAACCTCGTTAAAAAATGAATCAGTGAGTATGAGGAGAGTTCCTGTTACTGTGTCAACCTCGTTAAAAAATGAAACATGTAAGTGAGGAAAGTTCCTTGTACTGTGTCAACCTCGTTAAAAAATGAATCAGTGAGTTTGAGGATGGTTCCTTTTACTGTGTCAACCTCATTAAAAAATGAAACAGTGAGTGTGAGGAAAGTTCCTTGTACTGTGTCAACCTCGTTAAAAAATGAATTAGTGAGTGAGGAAAGTTATTTTTACTGTGTCAACCTCGTTAAAAAATGAAACAGTGAGTCTGAGGAGAGTTCCTTGTACTGTGTCAACCTCGTTAAAAAATGAATCAGTGTGTCTGAGGATGGTTCTTTTCCTGTGTCAACCTCATTAAAAAATGAATCAGTTAGTCGAGAGCATAGTTCTTTTCTTGTGTCAAGCTCATTTAAAAAATGAAACAAGCTTCTATGAGGACAGTTCCTTTTCCTGTGTCAACCTCATTAAAAAATGAAACAGGTGTCTGGAGCAGAGTTCTTGTCTTGTGTCAAGCTCCTTAAAAAATGAAACATGTAGGTAGATTGTAGAGAGTAGATTGGTAGATTAGAATTAGGTCTGAGGACAGTTCTTTTCCTGTGTCAACCTCGTTAAAAAATGAATCAGTTGGTCTGAGGATGGTTCCTGTTACTGAGTCAACCTCGTTAAAAAATGAATCAGGGTATGAGGACAGTTCTTTTCCTGTGTCAACCTCGTTAAAAAATGAATCAGTTGGTCAGAGGATTGTTCCTGTTACTGAGTCAACCTCGTTTAAAAATGAATCAGGTCTGAGGACAGTTCTTTTCCTGTGTCAACCTCATTAAAAAATGAATCAGTAGGTTATGTAGGTAGATTAGAAATAAGTAGTTAGCTGAGGATAGTTCCTTTTACTGTGTCAACCTCGTTAAAAAATGAAACACGTTGCCATGAGCATAGTTCTTTTCCTGTGTCAAGCTCGTTAAAAAATGAAACAAATCCTCCCCTAATTGAGTCGAGTCTTTGAATAGACCTCGTAATGTTAAGTAGTATATTTAGGTTAGTTTTTAGGTCGGGTCTTTCATATGATCTCGTAAATGAACCTTCATTCCATCCAGCTAATTACTAGCTAGTATACTTAGTTGAATGAAATGAAGCTGGGGGGGCATGCGCTCTAGAAGTTATGCTTAGGGGGCATCAAGCATAGTTTTCTCTTTGTTTCAAGCTTGTCTAAAAATGAAACATATCTGGAGTCAATTTGGTTATTTTCAAGACTCGTTAAACTCATGAAAATCCCGAGGACATTTTGCTATTTTTCATTCTCGTAAAACATATAAAAATGCCGAGTTCTTTCCATCTTTTCCTGCTCGTAAATTAAATTGAAAGTCGGCCATATGAGTACATTTTTATCCCTTTTTCGAACTCGTTAAAACTTACGAAAAAGTGAAAACCATGAGTACATTTTTATCTCTTTTTCGAACTCGTTAAAACTTACCGAAAAAGCGAAACCTTAGAGTCCTCTTTTAAGCCCTTTTCAGACTCTCTAAATATGAAAAGATTGCCGAGTACTTGACTATTCGAACTCGTGAAAGTAAATGAACAGTCGTCCCTTCAGTATAAGTTTACCCCTTTTACGGACTGAAATGGACTATTTACGAAAAAGGTATACGTTGACTAAATACGGTCAATAGAGTTCTCTCCCGCATTATTTTATCCTTTTTCGGGCTCGAGAGACTAAATTTACGAAAAAGGTATACGTTGACTAATTACGGTCAATAGAGTTCTCTCCCGCATTATTTTATCCTTTTTCGGGCTCGAGAGACTAAATTTACGAAAAAGTACACCCATGGAGTTTTCTTAAGTTTTTCTTCTGACTCCCTAAAATTGAAAAACACCGAGTTTCTCCTATACTGGACTCGTTAAAATTTAACAGTAAAGGACCTGTTCAATTTTAAACAGGAACGAACCACTCCTTCTTAGGGTTCGAATCTTAAACTAAGTTTAACTCATCAGAAGGATGAGCTTATAAACAAGAAAATGTTATCCTCCTCAAGCTTGTCAAAAATAAAGAGGTACTTGCCAGAAATGGTGGGGGAAAAGAGAGAAAAACGAACCTGTTTGTTACATCTTGATTATTCAGAAAACCGTTAACCACTCTTGAACACGACACTTTTTGTCCACCTGGGTTGGGAAATCCTTTGCCTAACAGTTAATCAAACCACATTGAAAGTCTTCAGCCGGTTTCTGGGTATTAGCTTTGGGTCAATTGTCACCAAACCATCTGCAGTGTCGTTATGTGTTCAAGAGGACAGTTCAAACAAACCATTCATCTGCAAAATATATGTGATCCATTTTGACCATCCCTGAGTCAGTCCTTGCCAATATATTTTCAAAACTTGATCTATGATTTCGTGTTGTGGGCTTCCCTACGACGGATCACTTCCTATCGACGACAACTCATTATCTAGGAAATTGATCCAGAAATCGTCAGTACCTTGAAATCTGCATGCCTTAATGGCAGGTTTCTCGCCTTCGACGACAGGTTGCATCATTGACCTTCATCGAAAGATTCTGTGACATGTTCGACTTCAGCTCATTGATTCACATTTCATGGATTGTACTGAGTACTTTGAGAGCCATTGACATTACTGGTGGTTTCTCTCACACTTGTTAACAGTTTACATCATTGACTGGTAATCAAGTGGTTTCTACCATGTTTGACTTCAACACATTTATTCACATGGATAGAATCGTACTAGTTCGAGAAGCGGAAATCAAGACCACGGATCTGGTTTCTACCATCCGGTACCGAAGAAATTTGTTATCATTTATACAGTGGACTATTTATAAACAGATGGCTGCGTCCATGCTGTGTCGACATATTTCTATACTGTGATGTATTCAAAATCATTCCTGTATCAGAACAATTTAGAGTTAGTTCTAGTTAGTTTTGATCTGAGTATGGGAATGCCTACCTCAGCGATGATATGATTACATATATATATATTTTACATTGAATGTTTTTACAGGTTCCGACTGGGGTGTCCACAGGATGATCCTTGAAATGATAAAGTACTTCACTCTTCATATATGACAGACTTCATCTTCATCTATTTCAGACTTCGCACTTTAGGGGGCAATTTGTTACACTGAAAAATGTCACCTTGACATTCTGCTGACTGTATGAGCTCATTAAACACTCATACTTACCTCCTTTGCAAGTCTTACAACCTTTGTTCCTCATTCCATGCCCTGAAACTGGAGAAAAAAACCCTAAAAAGCTCAAAAAACCTTGGGTACGCAGTTAATATGAAGCCTACATGCGTTTTTAGCTAGGGTCCGCATGTAATGTGAAGATAAACTGCGTTCTAGAACGCACTTTTCCAGTGTAATGCATGCGGTACCCCTGTAAAGTCAAAAATGCGCGAAATTAAACCAAAAAAGTTGAATTTTGGTCAATTCTAGAAGGTTCTGGATGAGATTTTTTGGGGATGAGTACGCTTTGATAAGGTGCATGTATCCCACACCTTAAGGAACTAATCCCTTGATGTGAGGAGCCTATCCCTTTAAAGGAGGATTCTATCCCTTTAAAGGTGGAATCCTAACCTCCTCATCTGATCTATAAAAGGAGGCATTGGGTAGCCTCAAAGGTTAAGTTTTTTGGTTGGAGATTGTGATTGAAGTGCTGTTGAGATTTAGAATTCCTTCTACTGAGCTTTTGAGAGGAAAGATCACATACCTCTTTATGCTTCTGGAGGAAGAGTGCAAGACTTATCAAAGTAGAGGAGATTCCTGCTTCGGACCCCAGGAAGGCCTTTCGAACATCAAGGCAAAGGTTGTAAGGTTCTTCTGTATATTTTAAGATTAATACAATCAAGTTCTGTTTTTCTCAATAAATTGTCATTCAATTGTTTAATTCAATAAACTGTCGTTTGATCATTTATTTCATAGATTCCTTGATCACTATGATAGGTATGTTTTATGATTATTTGTTATACAGGTGCTATTGATATTTTCTTGTTTGTGATTGCAGATCAACGAAAGATGATACTTTCTTGTGACAAAAGGGCCCTTGTTGCGATGAAGGATTATTGATGCAATGGAAGCACTGCGACTACAAATAAGCATTTGGATCTAAGGTAGGATCGACACCTTCATAACATTTATTTGTAAAACGAATATATCTAGAGAAAGACAAACTTAGTTGTTCGTTTGTTGCTAGATTGTCTTCTGACACTAGGGAGATCGGCCTTGTCCGCAAGAACGATTTATCCGGCCAACAATCTCAAACCAAACTGCTTTAGTAAGGAGGATTGGACCTGGATTTTATCAAAATTGGATAAAAGATTAAAATGTTGGAGCCACATATGGTTTTCCATGGCAGGAAGACTAGTATCGGTAAAATCAATCCTTAAAGAAATCCTTGTATATTGGATGTCTATGAGGTCCCTATAATAATAGTATATACCCCTTATTATTATTGTTACTATATCCCCCTTATTTTTATTCTTGTGCCCATGTAGCCCCTATATTGTTATTTTTGTGCCCCATAGAAACCCACTATTGTTATTGTTGTTCCCTTACATTATTATTGTTATGTAGGCTCTAATTATATTGCGACCCTTTAGACTCCTATATATACAAAGGATTTCTTTTCATTTGTATCATCCAAGAAATATTCACTTATGTAATGTAAAGGATGTTTCGCCCTCGAAGAGGCTAATTTTTAACTTGTTGATCTATCTTTTCTATTTTGTGAGTTGGTTGCATAACATTTGGTATCAGAGCTTTGGCTTCTAAGATTTCGCTTCTCCAAACAGGTAATCTTGTAATTTTAACTATAATTTTGTTTCTACGAATCTTCAGACGCTGAAATTTCAACCATGGGGAGATGAAATATTGGTAAACCTCTTGTATTAATTTTAGATCTTGGTTTTCAATATGTTCGAAGATATGATCTGAGGAAGTTTGGGATTTTGCAGGCTCCATAATTCCATCTCAAACAGTTGATCTAAGGAAAATAATCATAAATTTCTCTCCGAGCATCGGATTTGAATTTAGTAAAAATTTATTGAAAGTGGATGGACTGTAGTTTTTTGGATATCATTTTCAGGGCCAAAGGTTGAAATAGTGACACATGACACTTCGTACAAGTTATCTCTACTGAACTAGTCTATTATTAGGACATCGTGGGATATTGGGCATAACTCCTTCTTGAAGAATCCAATATTGGTCTAACTTGTGGAATTAGAAAGAATATTCAGATGGATACCACATGATCGAATTTTAGACCTTGGATATCTGAAATTACAGAGTTACAACTGTTTCAAGATAGAGCTCCTAAAATCAAGTAAAAGGTGTGTATGTTTTTAAATTTCCATAACGTTTTTTCTGAAAAATCAGTTTGAAGTGATTCCAAGGGCATAGTGTAACATGGATATCAGTATTAGGTTCTAAAATTCCTCCCAAACAAAATAATTCCATGCCCATTAATCCCTCATAAATCTCTCATATGACACATGAAGAGGAATAATTGTAGCATGATATATCAAAATTATGGGACCAAGTGCAAACACTTTCGCTCTCACTAAGAGCAACCAAAGATGAACTAAAAATGGACATTGATGGTTTAAAAGAATAAATAAAAGGTGACATGGATGGTTTAAAATGTGACATGGATGGTTTAAAAGTTGACATGAATGGTTTAAAATAAGACATGGAAGGTTTAAAGGAAGGTTTGACAAAGTTACTATAAGAAATGCTTCCTAATGGTGAAGAGGTATTCCATGAAACCCATGATGAGAACAAAAGGAATGCCAATCATGATTTTAGAGACTCCAATGTTGGGTTTAATACCCACCACATTCCAAATATAGATATGAGGAAGTTTTATGGCAAGGATATGGTAGCATGGATACTACAGATGGAGCAATATTTTGATCTCCATGATGTGCATCACACACAAAAGGTACGCACTGAAAAATTATATTTAGAACCCAATCATTTTTTATGGTATTGAAGGATTTTTTTCTCATAAACCATTTATCACTTGGTCAATTTTTATAGAGGAAATTATAGCACATTATGAGGATAAAAAGAGCAACACCTTCTTTAGCCAACTCATAAATCTCAAACAAAAGGGTTCAATGGAAGATCACATTGATGACTTACAAAAATTGAATATCAGGGTAACTGATATTCCATATCAGGATAGGATTGATGTCTTCATAGGGACTTTAAAGGATAACATCCAACATGAGGTTCATCTTTGGGAACCTGATTCATTGGAGAAGGCATTCAGGGTGGCAAGAAAAGTTTAAACCAAAATTATGGAAACAATAAAGTCTACCACTCACAACTATAAATATAGAAGTTTTGTTGCTCCTAGCCTTCCACAAAATACAAGGTTAACACCACAACAATTGGAGGAAAAAAGAGCAAAATGGCTTTGTTATATTTGTGATAACAAATGCACTAAAGTTCATAAGTGTGTTGAGAAGAAATTATTTTACATAGATTGTGAAAAGGAAGAAGAAAAGGAACAAGAAACATCAAAAGAGGAGGATATACACCAGGATCCAACCCTAGAGAAAGAAGAAATGAATCAAACCATTTATTGTAATGCATTGGCAAGAATTTACACTCCTAAAACTCTCAAGATAGAAGGATGCATCAAGAAGAAAAAGGTATTAGTGTTGATTGATTCGGGTAGTACCCATAATTTTATTCATTGTAAGATAGCCAAGGAATTAAATTGCTTCCTATGTACAAGACCAAAGTGTCAAGTGATGGTTGAAAATGGAGGAATTATAAATTTCTTTGGAAAGTGCCATAATATCAAGCTAACCATGGGGGAATTTGTATTGAATAGTCCATTTTTTTCCATTCCAATTGGTGGTGTTGATGTTGTACTAGGATTCCAATGGTTACAATATTTGGGGATCATAGCTTTTAATTTTCAAGAAATTTTATTGAAATTATTTTAAGAAGGAAAGGAATTTGAATTAAGGGTTATCGCAGGGAAACCAAGAAATATAATCAACTCTGATGTCATTACAAAGCTTCTGAAGAAATAACAACGAGGTGTAATTGCACAATTATTCTCACTAGAGGTTCAAGCATCAAAATAATATATTTCTCCAGATCTCCAAAAATTCTTGGACACTCATTCCAAGGTGTTTGAGACTCCCAAATGCCTCCCACCTATTCGTGATCATGATCATGCTATTGATTTGATTCCAGGAAGTGTTCCTCCAAACATCATGCCTTACATATATCCTTATGCCCAAAAGAGTGAGATTGAATGTACGGTTGCATAAATGCTAGAGGCTGGTATAATTCAACCTAGTCAATGTTCTTTCTCTGCTCCAGTAGTATTGGTGCACAAGAAGGATGGATCATGGTGTATGTGTTCGGATTATAGGGAGCTCAACAATCTCACTATGAAAGATCAATTTCTCATTCCTGTTATTGATGAATTGTTGGATGAATGACATCGAGAAATTTACTTCACCAAGTTGAATCTTCGTTTAGGATATCATCAAATTAGAATGAAGACTAAAGGCATTCTGAAAAAAACATTCAGAACTCATGAGGTTCATTATGAATTTTTGGTCATGCATTTTGGCCTTACTAATGCACCTTCCACATTTCAAGGTTTGATGAATTCCATTTTCAAACCCTTCCTTAGAAAATTTGTGTTAGTATTTTTTAATGATATACTAATCTATAGAAAGTCTTGGGAGGATCATGTTCAACATGTTGATAGGGTGCTCAAACTATTGGAGGAGAAACAATTATACGCAAAAACCTCCAAATATTTCTTTGGAGTACGAGAGGTGGAATATTTGGGTCATATTATATCTCATGAGGGTGTTAAGGTAGACCCTGACAAAATTAAAGCCATTAAGGAATGGAAAATACCACAACCATAAACCATCTTCGAGGATTTCTCGGGTTGACAAGGTATTGTCACAAGTTTGTTAAGAATTATGGGAGAAAAGGGGCACCTTTAACATCATTACTAAAGAAAGATGCATTTTATTGGACTCCATAAGTAACTAAGGCCTTTGAACATATTAAAGAGACAATGTGTCAAACACCAGCATTAGTTGCACCAGACTTCACAAAAAACTTTAATGTGGAATGTGATTCCTCAGGAAATGGAATTGGTCGGTTTTAATGCAAGAAGAAAGATCAATTTCTTTTTAAAGTCGTCCAATCAAAGGAAAGTATTTACACAAACCTATTTATGAGAAGTAAATGTTGGCAATACTACATGCACTAAAGCAATGTCGACCTTATCTAATGGGAAGACACTTCAAGGTAAAAACATATCATGATAGTCTTAAATACATTTTGGAACAAATATTATCTTCAGAAGAGTAGAAGAAATGGGTCACGGAGATATTGGGTTATGACTTTGAAATCATCTACAAAAAAAGGGAAGCAAAATTTGGTTACAGATGCACTCTCAATAAATGATGAGGATGTGGAAGCATTGCTTTGTTCCATTTCTATTATCCAACCTGACTGGATAACCGAAGCAATGGATGAATGGAAGAATGATGAATAGGTGTGGACACTCATTCAAAATTTGTAGCAAGATCCTAGTACATTTGATACATTTAGCTGGAAAAATGATTCATTATGGTACAAAGATCCCTTATATCTTTGTAAAAATTTCCAACTCAAATAAAATATTCTTTTGGGATTTCACACCTCTTCCTTAGGTGGGCACTCAGTATTTTTAAAAACTTACAACATGGTAAAGAAGGAATTTTTTTGGGATGACCTTAAATATGATATTCAAAATTTTGTGAAAAAATGTTTGGTTTGCCAACAAAATAAAGTTGAGACAATTTAAGACCCCGAGTTTGTTAAAACCTTTAGTCATTCCAAGTCAGCATTGAGAGGAGGTCTCAATGGATTTTATCACAATTTTACCCAAGTCTGAAGGAAAGAGTGTCATCATGGTGGTAGTTGATAGACTTACGAAGTGTGCACACTTTTTTTCATTATTTCATCCTTTTAAAGCGAGTACAATCACTATCGCATTTATGGAAACAATTCAAAA
The DNA here is from genome assembly GCA_034641835.2 of Pinus albicaulis. Taxonomy (NCBI): domain Eukaryota; kingdom Viridiplantae; phylum Streptophyta; class Pinopsida; order Pinales; family Pinaceae; genus Pinus; species Pinus albicaulis. The sequence goes on from CM076581.1 coordinate 627,309,530, forward strand.
GCTTCATGGAAACCCAAAGATTATAATAAGTGATAGAGATCCCATTTTCACTGGAAATTTTTGGATGAAATTATTTTCTTGTCTTAATACTCAATTAGCTCATATGTCATCTTATCATCCTCAATCTGATGGGAAAACTGAGATAGTGAAAAAAATGTTTGGAAGGATATCTTCCTTGCTTTGTAATAAAAGAACACAATGGGTCAAGTGGTTACCTCTAGCTAAATGGTGGAATAACACTTCCTTCCATACTGCAGCAAAAATGACCCCATTTATGGCACTTTATGGATGTCATCCACCATCCATCATATCATCTTTAAGAGAAAATTTTAAGGTTCAAGCAGTGGAAGATCACATTGAGCATCAACAACAAGTTCTCCAACTCTTAATGGATAACCTCATTCTGGAGTAGAATCGAATGAAACAACGGGAAAGTCAGCATCTTAGTGAAATAAGTTTTGATGTAGGAGACTAGGTATTTATATAGCTACAACCATACAAACAAATATCCCTCAAGCAAGCTAAGAAGGATAATAAATCAACACCCAAGTACGATGGCCCTTACAAGGTGTTGCAAAATATTGGTACTATGGCATACAAATTGGATCAACCTTCATCTTCATGAGTACAACTAGCTTTCCATGTTTCATGGTTAAAGAAGGTTATTGGTGACAAGCTTCCATTTCAAAAAGTGTTGATAGAACTTGAAGAAGAAGTAAAAATCATATTTGAACCTGAAGCAATCATGGAAACAAGAACCTGACGGCTACATAATCGATTAATTTTAGATTATCTCATTAAGTGGAAGAACCTACCTGCAGAAGATTCTGCATGAGAGGATGGGAATTTTATACATAAGCATCCAGAACTACACAAACATTAAGGACAACACTTTTTTGAAGGAGAGGGGAATGTTAGGTCCTTATAATACTAGTATATCCCCCTTATTATTATTGTTAGTGTAGCCCCATTATTGTTATTTTTGTGTCCATGTAGCCCCCATATTGTTATTGTTGTGCCCTTAAATTATTATTTTTATGTAAGCTCTGGTTATATTGTGACCCCTTAGGCTCATATATATCCAAAGGAGGTCTTGTAATTTGTATCATCCAAGAATTTTTCATTTGTGTAATGTAAATGAGGTTTCCCCCTAAAAGAGGCTAATTTTTAATTCATTGATCTATCTTTCCTATTTTGTGAGTTGGTTTCATAACAATGTCATTGGCTTGTATACCCAAGTGTATTCTAGAAAAATCTAGAAGAATTTGTTCCAAATTTTTATGGGAAGGGAACCATGACCAATTTTACCTTCCTTAACTTAAGTGGTACAAAAAAGTTGCGCCCAAACTTCTTAGAGGATGTGGATTAAAAAATATTTTTATTTTATCCAGAGCTATGGCCGCAAAATGTGGATGGAGGCTCTTTTCCACCCAAAGCCTTTGGGCAATGGTTGTTTATAAAAATTAAATGGCTATGAACTCACTTGAGGATTGGGTAAGAAGACATGATAAGTCTCAATCAAATATTTCAGTTATCTGGAGAGTGGTTTTGAAATCCTTTAAGCCAATTATCTCTGGGCTAGAATGGCACATAGGAAACAAAATCAAGGTGAGGATTGGAGTTGATCCCTAGCCCAAAAGTAGGGAGAGACACCTCCTTCCCCAACCTATAATTGATTCCCTTCAGGACAAAGGAGTTTCTAATCTTTCCCATTTGGAAAACCCAACAAATACTTCGCTTTGGAAGAAATGGTTGGAAGTTTGCAACTCACTTGGATGTGGATGATAAATTTTTGGAAGTATGGAATAATTATTTGGAAGCCCTCAAAGGGGGGCACATTAGATTATCGGATAGGAAATATGAATTGGTATGGACCTTTTAACCTTTCGAAACCTACTCTCCTAATCTTGGGTACACTCATCGTAATATGGTCATAGTAAATGAAGAGCTAAAATGGTGGTAGAAGACGGTTTGGCATTTCAAATGTCCAGAAAAAGCTCATATTTTCATGTGGTGTATTTTAGAAAATAAAGTCCCTACTTGGAATGTGATGCAAAGACAGTACAAGATTGGTCCACAGTGGTGTGTGCTCTGTAAAATGAATGGAGAATAAGCAATACATATTTTCATAAGCTACCTCTTCACCTTACAAGTGTGGAATCGTTGCCACTTGATTTTGAAACAATCGTGTGTTTGGAATAGTACTTCATTGGAGGAATCATGGAGGAGCTATAATTCCTCTTAAACAACAAGTCCTTTTAAATATTACGCTTAATCATATATTGGGGGATTTAGTTATCTCGTAGCAAGGCCATCTTTCACGACGCATCTTCATTCAACAAAGTTACCAATCAAACGAGAAATATTACCTCAAAATGAGACATCTAGCCCAAAAACCCCCAAAAAACATGAAGAAACAACCCAAAAACGAAAATTGTATATTCCAGAACAATGTTTTTTTTAGGGTAAATTTTCAACATTTTTTTAAAAACCAAATTTTTTTGGAAGAAGGATGAAAAAAACACCCTCAAAACAAAAAGTGTTGATGCTAGAATAACAAAAAAACAATTGGGTTACAATTTTGACACTTTCTAGCAACTGAATTAAAGATAAAACATCAGGACTTTGAAAACCCGTAAAATTCCAACAATTCTCAGACATGATGTTAAAGATAAAATATCATGTCTCAAAGCCTAATAATTCCAATAATTTTCATCCATCTTGTTAGTGATAAAATATCTTAGACTCTAAAAAACCCTAAAATTGTAATCGTTTTCAACCATAGCATTAAAGATAAAATATCATAACTTAGAAAAACCTTAATATTTTGACAATTTTTCAACCATGGAATTAAAAACCTTAAATTTTAACATATTTCAACCATGAAATTATGGACAAATTATATGACTAAAACAATTTTTAAAAATGAACAAGTAAATGAAAGATTCATTATTACAAGGGTAATTTTTATTTTAAAGGCTAAAAGTATAGCTCTTTTCAAATCTTAGCCTAAGACAGCTTATCTTATTGCAACAAAAACCTAAAAATCAACCATCAAAACGAAGTGTTCCCTTTTAATGAGGCATTAAAATTTCAACATTTTTAAAAGTCTCTTACAAATTATAACAATAAATAATATCAATGCAATATCACTGTATAATTTAAACTTTTAATATTAATTTCTAATATTTTTTTACTTTTAAGCAAAATATCAACTTTGGTATATTGAATATAACATAAAATATTTTTGTAATTCATTGTTGCATTTTGGATATTCTAAAGAGATGAATTCTTCATAATTAAAACATATAATTCGAAAAACATAGAAATGACCCATACTTCATGTAAGATCATATGGAAGTCAAAATATTTATTTCAAGTTACCATGCAAACATCATTTACACAAAATTTCTTAGACATTTACTCAAAATCACTCATAGATTCTGGCACACCATCAAAATCTACATCTTCAAATGAATGATTGAATGCATATGAAGATGATCCATATTCTTCTCTTTGATAAACTAGTGCCCCATCTGAGTTAACATGCATGCCCACCATTTCAGGTGTTGATCATATCAGCCCCCTATCAAAATTTTGTTAAGCAGCCCCCTTTAAACCACTAGAAACCCCTCTATTTGGCCTAAAAATCCATTTTCCGCCTATCATTACCTTCTCCCCAGTCTCAAAATTGCATAAAAGGCCAAAAAATCCACTTTGAACATTATATTAAGGCCTAAGCCCCTTTCCCGCTAGCCCCTTTAACTTTTTTTCCCATGAAACCGAGTGCTGACCCTTAAGGCGCTAATCGCACCATCGCAATCGCAGCATTCACGTGTAGCCTCCCGATCTCTCCATCGCAAATATTTGTGATTCGATTGATCGCATCGCAAGTTCCTCCCCTCCGATCATCGCATCGTATATCCCCTCGCTTGCGATTGCGATTACTCCCACTCTGGTTTCCAATTGCGATTGCGGTTCCATTGGGGTCCCACCTCATACACTCTTCCATTATATTTCATGCATTTCCTTTGTATTTCCTCTGCAGCCCGAATCTTCATATTTTTCATTAAAGTCTTATATTTCAAATGTATTCCCGTAAGGTTCATAAGTCATTCCATGGGTCAATCTCCACCGCCGCACTATCATTCCTCCGCCCTCCATAGCCATTCTCCCTATGCATAGCTTTCATAACCAAGTTTGCGGGTTTTGCAGGATTACAGCGACAGAAAATTGCCATTATTCATAGCCTCCATTTCAAAAGTTGAGAACACATCAAAGGACCATATTTCAGAGGCAAAATTTATGAGGGAAAATCCGGGAAGCTGTTACGGCACGGCTTTCATTAAAGAAGCCAGGATTAAAATCTGTCAAACCCCGCAGAGCCATTCAAAGCACATATTTTTGCAGATGGAGACATTAATGTCGCGGCAAAGAGTATCAGTGGAAGATCGAGGATTTCAGCATTCAACCTTAAAGATTCTAAGCCCTAACCCATGGCTTAGAAGACAAAGGTACCAGATCAAAGATATCCCGGATCACACAAAGGGTACAATGCACAAGAAACAAAACCCTCCAGGTTTCATTTCAGCTGAATTTTCTTTCAGGAAAGGACGGAATGTTCATGTGGTTTTACTCTCATACCGTGTTCCTGAAGAGACCTCCATCTGAGCGCATTTATTTCAGAAAGCAGGCAGCAGAGTACATACAGCACAACATAATCATTCAATAGTTTGGGCGCGAATGTTTCCGCCGTTTTGTCTTAATGAGGCAAATTAAATGCTCATCGCCTACTTCTTTTGCTAGGTTTTATGTTTCTCCTATAAAACTCTAGGAAAAGGAATTATTTAGGGTTCCAAATTTTATCAGAAAATTATGCAGTGAAAGGCTTTTTGTATACATTTTGTAGAACTTTTATATGAAGGCTCAGAGCCCATAGGGTCTCAGTGAGGAGGAGTTCCATCTGTTAAAGAGGATTCTGGTCTTTGGTATTTCACAGTATGTAACTTTCTCTTATGTGTTATTTTAATATATCATTTCATTTCATCCATGTTTCCTGTATCATGTTTTGGAATGCGAGTGGCTCACTGATTTTTGGTATGGATTCATCCTATTTGATGCCCATGCTCGGATCAGTCAAGCGCTTTAAATATGGCTCATGCATGGTATTTTGTTCCACTATTCATCTAAACCATGTTTCTGCTATATTAGTTTCTTTGGGAGGGTGTTTTTAAAACGCTACTGTCATGTATGGATTCTTAGATTGGTAAGCCCATGCGTGGTGGTATTTTGTATCTGGATATCAGCTCAATGTTAACTAATATTTTCTCTACATTTCATTCACTACATACACCTTCTGATAACTTATTTCTGTGAAGTATTTCTGAATCGGCCCGCTTTGCAGTAAGCTGTCTCTGAATTGTCTGTTGCTTTTATATTGGATTTTTTCATGTTGCCTCTGCAATATCCCTGTCTCTGTGTCAGTTTCTGAAGGTCTTGGTCCCATTCAGATTAATTTTCCTTGTTTTACAAGAGATAGCATGAGAGCTTGTTATTGATAACTCCCTCTATTATATCCTATGCTCCTTGCTATATAAGATGTCCTAGGCACTGGTCTATCACAACTCTAGGCTGTCTCTAAGAGCGACAACATCTTTCTGGCACCGTTGTCGAGGACGAAGTTAAGAAAATTAGAATCCCTGGGAATCCCTGGGCCTCGAAAAAAACATTATTCACTCTCTAATTAGGTGAGCACAGAGAGTTGAGAGTTGTAGATCCCTCACCTTGGCGACTCCACATTCATTTATCAGAAGAATTTATTGGCAGTCCTGGCTCCTCGAAAGCCACACCTGAGGTCAGATAAGTCTCAGCCAAAGACACCTTCTGCATCTGACCCAGAGAAGATCATACATAGAATAAGTTGGAAATAAAGGCAATCAGTTCGCACTGAAATCCCTGAATTTTCTGTAGAAGACTATCCATCCTCTTCCTCTCAAGAAGTCCAAGTAGAAAATCCCGACTCCACTGAGGAAAATCCTGAATACTACTCTGATAGTCCACCCCGAGGAGGTGTCAGAACTAAAGATAGCCTTCATCCTACTCCTGAAGCCGAAGAGGTTAAGGAAGTCACCGAAGTAGCTGTTGTTAACCGTGAATTGTTCCCCTTAACACCTCACGCTGTTGTACAATATATTCCTGTTGTTATTCATACTCCACTTCCACCTCCTCCTCCTCCTTTTACACATCAAACTGTTGTACTACCTCCACCTCCTCCTCCTCCTTTTACACATCAAACTGTTGTACTACCTCCACCTCCTCCAATGGCCAATGTTCCAGCCTTCTTGTTGAACAAATATGCTCCCCTGGCATTACCTCAAGTGCTAAATGATATGCCACAAGATTATTTGAAGATCTTACCCAGATTCAATGGAGAAAATGAGATTGATGCTCAAAAACATCCGGAGGTCTTCTGTTCTTTTGCTGAGAATTTTAATGTGGAACATTTAGATGTGGTCTTAAGGATTTTTGTCCAATCTCTTGATGGTGAAGCTCGAAAATGGTTTAATACATTGGTAGGTCGTTCTATTACCACTTGGGATAATATGGAAGATACTTTTCTCAGAAAATGGGGAGAGAAGAAAGATCATGGACATTGTCTCATTGAGTTCAATACTCTAAAGAAAAGACATAATGAAGGAGTATCAGAATTTATCAAGAGATTTAATAAATTGTATTTGAGTCTTCCTGCTGATATGAAGCCTCATCAAACTGCTGCTAAGGTTGTTTTTGTAGCAGCTTTTGATTCAGAATTTGGTTTCTCTCTAAGAGAAATAAATCTCGCCACCCTAGATGATGCTCAAACAGATGCTTTAGAGTTGGAAGAAAATTTTGCCTCCACTGGAAAATCAAAGGGAAAATCTGAACATGATACGAGAAGAAGGGGAAAAGAGGAGGTATCTACTTCTAATCAGGACATAGACCCAGACAGAATGGAATAAATGAACAAAATGATCAAGAACATCTATAGTCAGTTGGGTAAAATTGAGTTGGGGGCCAAGAATTCAACCTCCAAGAATTTACAGAATGCTCCAAACAGGGGTTATAATCCCCAGTATAGGAAACCACCTCTGCAAATATTACAAAAGGAATGGAAGGAGAAACAAGATCAGGTACCACACCCACTGTACTTGGAAGGTCCAGAAGATGACTCTGCTGAAGACGCTGCCTATGAGTTAGAGGATGCAAGTTTGATTTTTCAAACAATAATGAAGTAGAATGCCCCTTACAAGGAAGTGATGAAACCGAGTTCTCATTGCAAGAAGAAGAAAAGTCTAGAGACACAGAAGACTCAGAAATTGGTTACTATTGTAAACAATTTGCTGATTTCATGCAAGCACAGCTCAATAGAAAATACGATCTCAGATCTTCTAGGAAGAGGACTCGTACTCAAGACAAAGAAGAGGAGCCACCTCAGAAGGAGTCAACAATGCAGAAAGTCACAGACAAAGGTAAAAAACCTCTAAACAAACCTTTGCAGTCTAATGATCAAATTCCTTCCTCTTCAAAAGTAGTTATTCCTCCTGATACCAAGCCTGAGTCAAAATAAGTTAAACCCTCAGCTGAAATTAGAGAGTCAAAAGAGGTTGTAATAGAAAATTCCTCCCCTGCTTTCAGTCTACAAAAGGAACTTGAGAAAGTCAAAAACCTACCCCTTGACCGAATCAAGAAACAACCAAGATACTGTACCAAGTCACCTCTTTCATGCTCCCCAGGAAGGCAGATTCGTCCTCGATAGTCTCAACCTCCAAGAAGAAAGACCATGGTCGACGTGCTCTGCCGCCGAGGGGAGATAATCCCTCTACCTCCTCCGTGTCTTATATCCATGACCGCTATTTACATAATCACATGTTATATTCTGAGCTTCCATAATCTTAGTGCCTCTGTCACTATGGAACAACTAGGTTTACAAATCACACGTCCATATAAAGACCTCTATTCATTTGATTCCAAAAGAGCTAAATGTATAGGGATGATTAATATCTCGGTGGTTAATTTGGCCCAATCCCAAAGAAAAGTGTGGTAATAGACATTGTAGATGCGACATCCCACCACAGCATGTCACAAGGTCCCGGGGAGAAAATTGTATTGCCTCAAATTATATTTAACACATGCCACTATCCCGCTTGCAAGAGAGGTTAGCCAGAGAAATCGAGATTTGTCAAGATGGTGACCAAGGCCGACAACTCAGCTTAATTTTGGGCCAGCTTATAGTAAAGAAGGTGATTTCTCATGCACGTCGAAGAAGATCAAGATTATGCTCATGAACATCCTCGCCGGATCAAGACCGAACAAATTTCTAGCAACAGAACGTAACTGACACTTCATTTTGATGGAGCAAATTCAAGAGAAGGTAAAATGGAGTTGAATATTATTGATTTTCCCACAGGAAATGGGTCTCGTTGTCCTTCAACCGGAATATGAAGCTACAAATAATGTGGCTGAATATGAAGCACTCCCCGTTGGGATTACGATTGCCAGAGCATGGCATACAAAGCGCAAAGGTTCTCAGAGATTCAAAGCTAGTGGTTAGACAAGTCAGTGAATCGTTATGCCAAACCAAGCATCCTAGGTTAAGAGCTTATAGAAATGAGGTCTCGGGACATGGTGAGAATTTTTTTCTCGTACGCACATCCAAGCCATGCCCCGAGAAACATAATAGGATGGTCGATTCCTCGTCGTGGCTGCTAGTACATTCCGTCCACCTCGTAATCCACTTCCATGATATGAAATTGAGGTGCCATCGGCCATCAATCCTACATCAAACACCTAAGTATTTGAAGACGAAGAACAGATGTAGATTCCCGAGTCGTAGGGAATTCTCCAATATGGAGATTGATGTTGAAGAAGATAATCGTCCGAAGATATTTCGTGAAAAGAAATTGGGAGGAGAAAATGCATGTGTAATAAAGTGTTGCACTGAAGGAAACATTATACCTAGAGGGTCGCAGCCCTCAGAAAGATTATTCGATAAAACATGTAACTTCTCAAGTACCAAGAAAGTGAGGAAGAAAATCGTGCAGAAGACCCGAACGGGGTACCGATGTCGACCCCAAAGTCAGAAATTGTCCAAGAAAATCGAAGAATATAAAAGGCTATCGTAAATTATTTCAATCTTACAGAGATGTGTTTGCATGAGTCCTATTAGGACTTGGACTTTTGTTTGATCTCGTGCTAATGCAACACAAATTCCCTCAAGGAGGATGTGAAACCTTAAAGCGAAGCTTAGGCGATGACAGTCATCCTCCGTTTAGCTGCTTTCTACATAGAAAGGAAATTAAGGTAAGCTTCATTAAGCCATAAATCGTGCCACATTGAGGTACTGCGAATGGAGTGGAGCTATCTGAATCCATGCCGAAAGAGGAATGGAGAAATAAGGTTATGCGCTGGATTTTCACCAAATTTCAACGAGCATCCTTAAAAAGATAGTATCCATTTCCCGAGATGGACCACATTCTACTAGAAAGTGGTTGGAGCCTCTTAGATGTCGATGATGGATGGTTTCTCCCGGTTATAATCAGTAGGCGCTTCCGAAGACCCGGAGAGAATCACCGTCTTTCTACGCGCCATGGGGCACATTTACGCGCTAGTGGATGCCTTTTGGATCGTATTGACGGTATCACGCAACTTTTCAAAAGGCCATGGACGTGACGCTGCCTTTGTCGAGCGGGATAAAGTTTTGGTAGTCTACCTCGATGATATAGCGCGTGTTTTCAAAGGATGATACTGAGCACATTAAAGATCAGCGTGTAGAACCTTTGAGAAATCGCGTAGAGGTAATGGTCTTTCTCTCAATCACACAAAGTCTCTTATTTGCATTATAAGAAGGCAATCTTTTGGGCCATATTGTGACCTAAAGATGGGTGAAAATAGACACACTAAGAGGGTAGAGGTTATAAAAGAGTTGTATTTCTTTCCCGCAGTCAGAAGGTCGCTGCAGCCTTCAGTAGGCGCATCAATCTTTAAGGAGGTTTATTCCGACCAGCTAAGCTAGTTAGCAGCACGTAACAGTGTTGAAAGGAAAGAGAAAATGAGGTAAATGGTCCACAAGAATCGCGGGAAGCCTTTAACAGATAAAAATGCTTTTGCGAAGCTCACGTGCTGGGTCGCCCGGACTATGACAAACCTTTATGATCATTTTGCATCACACCTCATACGTAGCCCGAGGAGTTTTGCTTACGTAAGGCAATGGAAGGGCATGAGAACCTATTGCCTTTGCGCGCCGGAGTGCTTCAGTGATCGCGAACTCAAATATGCACATGGAGAAGCAAGCATATGCTCCTGTATAAAATCCACCAGCACTTCCCGTATGTATGCGCTGTACTCTGGCCATCACACTGCATGCTGAGCACAAACTGCGGAGATATTCTTATCCGGGGAGATAGTGAAGGGCAGAGGAGGGAGGTGCTCAGAATACGAGGATGTGAACGTGGACATTCGTCCTACCACCAAAGCCGATCAAAGGAATGCAAGCCACGATTTATCCGAATCAAAGCTATCGGGCTTTTGGGAGTAATCTAATCGAGACAAGAAAGTGAGAGAATCTAAGAGAAAGAAGAGCGACATGGAGTGGAGAGGGATGCGTAAGAAACGCACACATAAAGCATCTCTAAGGCTCCATGGTACAAAGAAATAGAAGGGAATATCTCTCTCACACTCACCGCCCTCCAAAGTTGCGACAAAGCAAAGGTCTCAGATCATCGAGGCTGAAATCACGAAAATACATTGTTGCAAATGGCCGCTATGATGGCGGGATCCCTCAAGTGTCCTACCTCGTGTCACACCGAGTGATCACGTAGATGAATATGTGTGAAGTGAATTTTCATGGAAGAGGAATTTGAAGTCATAACATGCACGGAGGGCCACGGCTCATGGACCTGAAGGCTAGTTTCCTCTGGCCTAAAACTATTTGGAGATGTCACACTGCGGGTCGGAAGCTTTGTGAGAAGTGTCAGCATTTGCCTCGAAATGCAAAGGTAATTGGCACCTACGCTCATGATTCTCTCGTCGTAGTGGGCCAAGCTCAGGATTCAGACAATGGGGAAATCGACGTGACGGTAGAAATACACCCACCCTCATGGATGTGGCAACATAAGTGGCATGAATGCGACGCGGGCACTAGCTTCACTAAATGGGCGGAATGCTACAAATGCAGAGGAATGCTACAGATAAGCAATGATAATCGCATGAAGAAAATATCACATTCAGTGTTTCGTGCATCCCGCAGCGGATAGTGGCGATCGAAAATGCCTGTGCCTTCAAATCTGCAAAGTTTATGAGATTTCGCCAGTAGTACAATATCACACTAAAGCTAACTTCACGGCTTATTATCCACAAGGAAATGGCTTTGGCGTAGTCTTCGAGACAAAACTCTAGTGAGGGTCACGAAGAAGACTATAAACAAAAATCGGAAAAATTGGGATTCCCAAGCCAAATTTTCACATCGGCTAGTGGATTACCAGCGAGAGAGCAAATGGGAAGTCCCCAAGTATGAATTGTGCATGGAAGAGGCGGCATCCTCGTGCAACCGGCTTTACCAGAGGCTTTGATTCATGCAAGAAATCCAGAGGAGTCCCGATAATATGATAAGGAGAATCCTCGTAAACCAGCTGGTGGAATTGGAAGAAACACGCATGTCCCGCAAATCAAATGTACCGTAGTATAAGGAGAAGATGAAATACCTCTTTGTATCAGCATGCTAAAGACGGAGATCAGGGCTGCCGAGTGCTTTCAGATTGGGACATCCGGAGCGTCGAAAAAGGAAAACATGGTAAATTCAATCCGAGCACAGTTTCGGTCCTTTCAAGGTTGTGGTAGCAGCGAGGAGGTAACAATACTTTCAGGTTGGAGAATTTACAGACTTGCTTAACTCTGTGAAATGGCCGTGAATTCCACTAAGCCCTACTTCCAATCTCCCGATTCGGCAGTAGAGAGCCCGATGTACCATATTGTGTATTAGTTTATGTTTACGTCGTTTCGTTTAAATAAGGAGTGTGTCTCGATGGATCATGAAGTGAAAATCGGAGGGCTGAAAAGCAAAGTCCGCGTATCAAATTGTGGAGAGCCTGGTCAGAGGTCTCGACACGTCCGATGAGAACGTGTAGGTCCCAGTGTGCATTTGCCAATGTTGATCATATCAGCACCACATTGTCAAATAAAATGTTGCTGACTAAACCACTAGAAACCCCTGCATGCAGCCTAAAAAAATCCATTTTCCCGCCTATCGTTAATACCTTCTCCCCGATCCTCAAAATGCATAAAAGGCCAAAATCCACTTTGAACAGTATATTAAGGCCTAAGCCCCTTTTCTCGCTAGCCCCTTTAACTTTTTCCCATGAAACCAGAGCGTTGATCTCTCAAGGCTTAACGCACCGATCCACGATCGTCAGCATTCACGTGTAGCCTCTCCCAGACAGTCCGTCCACGAACAGCTTCATGTGCGATACGCGTCTCGCATACGCGAGTTCCTCCTCCAGTCCATCGCATCGTATATCTCGCTTGCGATGCACATTCACTCCACCCAGCTTTCCAATTGCGATTGCGGTTCCAGTGGGAGTCCCACCTGCTATTACACTCTTCCATTATATTTCATGCATTTCCTTTGTATTTCCTCACGGCACTCAGAATCTTCATATTTTCATTAAAGTCTTATGTTTCATAAGTATTCCCTAAGGTTCATAAAGTCATTCCACGGGTCAATCTCCACCGCACGCACTATCATTCTCCGCTTTCCATAGCCATTCTCCTATGCACATGGCTTTCATGAAACACGAGTTTGCGGGTTTTGCGGGATGACGACATGGTACATGGCTGTCATAGCCTCCATTTCGGAAAGTCGAGAATGTATCAAAGGACCATCTTTCGGAGGCAAAATTTTCTATGAGGAAAATCCGAGAAGCTGTGACGCCCAAGCCATTAAAGAAGCCGGGATTGGTAAAATTCTGTCAGAAACGAGGCCATCCAAAGCACGGATTTTCTTTGCGGATGTGAAGACGAGTAATGTCGACGGCAAAGAGTATTAGTGGAAGATCGAGGGATTTCAGCATTCGGCATTAAAGAGATTCTAAGCCCTAACCCATGGCTTCGGAAGACAAAGGTACCGCAGTCACAGATATCCCGGATCGTCACTGAAGGGTACTGATGCACAAGCACGAAAAGCTTCTAGGGTTTCATTTTCACTGAATTTTCTTTCGGGAAAGGGCAGACGAAAAAGCTCATGTGGGTTTTACTCTCTCATCTGCAGGTGTTCTGAAGAGACCTACATCCGAGCGCATTTATTTTGTAAACGAAAGCAGAAATACATACAGGCAAACTGACATAATCATTCGGTACAGCTTGAGCGCGAATGTTTCCGCCGTTTGTCTTAATGAGGAAAATAAATGTCATTACCTCGCTTTCGTTGTGGTTTATGTTTCTCCATAAAGTCCTTAGGAAAAGGAATGTTATTTAGGGTTCCATATTTTACTGTAAAATTGCAGCATGAAAGGCTTTTTGTATACATTTTGTAGAACTTATATATGAAGGCTCAGAGCCCACAGGGCCTGCGGTGAGGAGGAGTTCCATGCGTCGTTAGAGGATACGGTCTTTGGTATTTCCACGGCCTCGTAGCTTTCTCTTATGTGTTATTTGATATATATCATTTCATTTCATCCATGTTTCCCGTATCACTGTTTCGGGAATGCAGAGTGGCTCACCGATGCAGTGGATATCCATCCTGTACGTCTGATGTCATCACGAGCGCTTTAAATATGGCTTATGCATGATATTTTGTTCTACTCTATTCCTCTAAACCATGTTTTACTGCACATTAGTTTCTTTGGGAGGGTGTTTTTAGCATGCTGCTCACATGTATGGATTCATAGTATTGGTAAGCCCTATGCCATGGATGTGTGTGTGTATCCGGATATCGGCTCAATGTTAACTAGTATTTTCTCTACATTTCATTCACTACATACACCTTCTCAAGACTTTATTTCGTGAAGTATTTCTGAATCGGCCTGCATTTGCGCAAGTTGTCTCCCGACTCTTTGCTGCTGCTTTATATTGGAGTTTTGCATGTTGCCTACGCAATATCTCGTCTCCGTGTCAGTTTCTCACAGGTCTTGGTCCGTCCAGGATTGATTTTTCCTTGTTTTACAAGGGCTATAGCTAGAGAGCTTTGTTATCGATAACTCCTCCGGTATATCCTATGCTCCTTTAAGCATATAATATGTCCTAGGCACGTCTATCACAACTCTGGGAAGCTGTCTCTAGGAGCGACAACATCGAGGTTTCAAAAGATATTCTAGATCTACAACTAGGTTCAGTGGACTCCTCATCTCAACATTGTTTCTTATGGTAGAAACTTCTTCAAAATATCTATGGTCCTGAGCGAAGAGTTCCTCTCCTTTGTTAAATTGAAGTCATAAACAGAAGTACATCAACATCCTCCAATTTTAAAAGGTTTATCGACGACGATTTATATTTGTACCCTTTGATTTCACCATCTTCTCACTAGTTGTTTATCAACTACTGTCTTTGGTCAGGCACACCATTTAATGGGTGGGTATTTGTGGCATACCCGATGTACTTCAACAATTGCAAATATCTTCGTTTTATTTAATAAAATTTATAACTTTGGAAACCCAAATTGGCAGAGGCACTCCATCGCCTTCGTTTCTAGCTTACCTCACATGACCCTCCTTAACATCCCGCACAAAACTACAAAAGGTCTTCCACGGATTCAAATTGTTCTTAAGCATGATCTTCTAAGACCAATATAGTTTTCTCTTTCCTCTACCCGTGGAGAATTACTACACCTTTCGACATTGTTATTGTTCAACGATGTGCAATCCTCATGTTCATTTGGGCCATGCCAAAGTAAATGGAGTCTTCAAAGTGTAATCTGCATTTATTGATCTTGAAATGATATCACTTTGATTATTGAAAAATACTCCCTGCCAGACCCGCAAACAACATCAAAAGTACTACATGTGTATCTCTAATACATATATTTAATTTCTTCCAGGCATTGCGAATAATTTATATCTCTTTTATGCCTTCATGCATTATGGAGTTAAACAACTTATTGTATGCTAGCAATATCTTTGATGTACCAAATATTGGATGCTCTCGAATGAACCTTCAAAAATTATAAACATGATGATGACCCCCATTCTACAAAAGTTGAATGCTTCTTTCCATATGAAAGTGTTTCCCATCGATTTTTTTGATACGAAATTAATGTTGGAAGCTAATGTCATTAAGTTGTCTCAGTGCATACTCTCACCATGTGGTCCCAAAATAAACCTTCACATGTCAATATTTTCTTCCAACACACGAAAACAAGCTCTCAAAATGTGGTGATTTCTTAATACATTCAATTAATGATGGCAGTACTCCCAGCATATTTCCTCCTCAATCGTTAGCGTGAAAAACGACTAAACATCCGATCAACCTGGTCAAATTTCAGTATTCCAAACAAGAAGGAAACCAACCCTTTACCTTTTTTAAGAATTCTCAATCCAAAAAGCATGTTTAAGATATCCAAAAAGAAATTGACTTTTGTTTTCGACCATTACTGTGTGCTGTCACAATTTGCAAATATAAAACTTCTATGATGCATACCTATATCATGGATTATAGTTATAGTCCTATTTCGCGATAATTATGAATGTTTGGAGTTGTGAAATAAACCCTTGCAAACATCTTCCCATTAAAGACCATACAACCATAGAAGTACAGAAACTAAATAAAATTTTCCTCCTATAAGTTTTTTGGTGTCCGTGAGAAATGTGGCGAAGTGTCTCCATACCATCAATTATCGAACACTTCTTTCGCTGTTTATACAATTTTTGTCTTTCACTTGTTTGTTGATTATGATTCTCTTGAAGTTCTTTCGAAAATGGACCACGCATAAAATAAAAGAAAACCTATTAATAAATAGGATTTTCATAGTTGATAACTATCCAATTTTTAAAACAATGTATGGAATGCATACCTCTTTTGCACCTTGACATTTATCCATTTTTGCACTTTAGAAGGAACCACATGCACGCAAAGCATCCTTGTCTTCTCAGAATCACGAGCGTTGTTGAATTTGTTCTTCCATATCTTTGTAAAAGGTGAATATGTAATAAAATCTACCATCTCCTTGCAGCACCTTTCCACATAGATCTTTGTATAAGCCACATATTTCTCGATGCCCAAGAAAGTACATGTCGAGATATGTATTGCGTTTTTGTCAGTTACACTCTCCATGCTTTAGAAAGAATCTCTTTCTATCACATGACATTGCGGTATTTGCTAATGGACCAACCTCATCAGATATACGTACTTTTGAAATAAAATGTGAGATTTTTTTCCAATCTTTTCTTGGACTCTTGACAAACACAAAATTACCAATTGAATGCAACACATGAAAAGCCTCTCACAGAGCAATGCATTCTGCAATATGATAACTCACTACCCAGAAGGAGATTGCATGCAACCCACTAAATATGAATTTTGCATGCTTTTATTCATTGATAAATATACTTTTCCTTTGTATCCAAAGTACTAAAACTGAAATCCATAGCCAGTTTAAAACACTCACAACATTCACTTGAAATCAGATCACCGATAGACTTTTCTTGTGAGACATTTTGTCCAAAGTCTTGTATAGCGCAATATTTTGCATGATAAAAGGTCGAAATCCTACTCCTAGATACAATATTTTCTTGCAACGTCTCCATCATTTCCATGGTCCTCTGAGAAAGCGTATTTTCATCATCATTAAGAGGATACATCCTCATCGTGATCGTGCGATGTCGTAGTTAGGAAATTCATCACCATCATTGCTTGGAAAATATTCATTACCAACTCACTTGAAGAAAATATTCTGGACTACCATTATTTGCACTTTTGAAATCTTGACTTTCGAAAGTAAATTGACTCACCATCTTCTATCCATGTGCTTTTGAGATCTTCCCTTGGAGGATTCAATTCTTCATCACCATGAGTGCCTTTCGAAAGCGTCCCGTCAGAGAAATTACATTATCTCACCTTAATGTGCCTCTAAAATTATCATTTGCAAGAAACTCTTCATCCTCCCCTTCATAATTGGTGCTCTCATAATCCTCATGATTAAGACTAAGTGGAAAATAGGACTCTCTATTTACGATTCAAATTATCATTGCCTGCAGAAATTCTTCATCGCGTGTTGGTCTCATAATCCTTAGGATTAGGACTAACTGAAAGCTTGACGAATCGAGATGTAATGGAAATTCTTCATCCTCCCTTCGCGAATGTTGCTCCTAATATTCCTTAGGATTACGACTTAAGTGGAAGCTTTGAATCTCTACTTTAACGTGGAAATTCTTTCATCCTCCCTCCCTCCTCATTAGTGCTCTCACATCCTTAGTGATTAGGACTAAAGTGGAGGCTTTGGACCTCTATTTACTAGAAATCCATTCTTCCTCCTCCTCTTCCTTAGTGGTGGTATCATAATCCTTTGGATTAAAACCAAAGTGGAAAGTGCCTTTCACGGAAATTCTTCATCTACACCAGCGTGGTGCTCTCATAATCCTTTAAGATTACGTCGAAGTTGGAAATTTGACTCTAAAGTACTCATCCTTCCAGCTTCTCCCCCTCATCATGGTACTCTCACAATCCCTAGGATTAGGACTAAGTGGAAATTTCTTTGACTCTAGAAAATATTCACCATGCCCTTCATCGAGTGGTGCTCTCATAATCTTTAGGATTAAGACCCAAGTGGAAAAACTTACTCTCGATTTTATCAAAGGTAAATATGTCCTTCCATCATATGTTTGCTCTCATCATTCTTAGGACTAGTGACTCAAAGTGGAATTTGACATTCCATTCAGGAATTAGATCAAATTCTTTATATTCATCAAATATGAAAAAGAGTTGTTGTGTGACGAAGATGTCGATGATGCAGAAAAGAAGAGAAAAATTCACTACCTCGAAGAGTCGATGACCAAGCAGAGGAAATGTCTGTAGATGATACAAAGATGCACTCCTCTCCCAATGAAAATTTTATAGCTTAAGATTGAAAATTTCCCTCTACTTTCCATTCACACAGAAAATTTTCCCTCCAAAAACTTACGTCTGACAACATTTCCCTCGAACTTTTCGCCTAGAAATGCTTGAAAACATTTTACTAGACTTTTGGTCTTGAAAATTTCTACCCTACTTTTTATTCATAAAATATCCACTAGTCACCTCCTTTAATGCATTCCTTCAAATTAAAATATCTTTTTTTATTTAAACTATTACACATTTGACTCAGGTAACTAAATTAATTTTTATAGTATATATTTCATTTTTGCATTTCGATACTATAAAAGTTAATCTAAACCTATAATGTTAACTATATATATAATATAATTTAATTTTAAATCCCACATGTCGATTTAAAACTGTCAAAGTGAATCCCACATTCTTCGTTATATAATAGCATTCATTATTTCTAATCCTCACATCAAATTCAAGTCTTATGGGTTTTGTTAAAATGTTTGGAAAGCAGTTTTGCGGATGAACTCCTATCGACCATTTAGTAGAAGAACTGGGGAAAATTTGTTCTTTTATGCTCTTTATGGCTCCAAAACTTCTACGTTTTTCTTTTTTTCGATGCAATATCATATTTTACGGGAGAAAAACTCTGAATAATTTAATGAGACCTCAAATTTAGTAGGATTTTTAAGAGAAAAAATAAAGGAACTTTATATTTTTATAGCGTGCTAAAAAAACACTGATATTCAGATAATAAGATGATAGTTGATTACATCCAAAAATGGGAAAAGGAAAAAGGAATTAAATTTATTAATTAATTTTTCTTTTTTAAACAAGTTATATATATATATATAAACAATGAACAATATATATATATATATATATATATATATATATATATATATGTGCACATGCCATAGTCCCTCTCACTCGGCCTCCGCTCGCGGTCGGGGGTCGATTGCCACGGTAGGCCAGCCCGTTGACCTCCAACCCCCAACCGGGTCAAGCCGATTGTCCACATGGCGGTGCACGTCTTTGGCCTCCGGCCCTCTCGGCTCGCGGGCGAGGGTCAATTCGCCCTGTCGACCCTGCGGCCTTTCCCGGCCAGGCTGGGAGGCCCGGGCACAGCCGAGCTCCAACAGCCTCTTACCCACTCGACCAGCAAATTATATATATATATATATATATATATATATATCTATATATATAAATCTTTATATTAATATATAATTTAATTTATTTATTTTAATTTAATTTTGATTTTTAATTTAAAATATATCAATTTTGATTGTATTATTTTTAAAAATATCTCTCTCAATTTATCAGTTACATATATATATATATATATATATATATATATATATATTATTTTTATTTTCCAGGGAAAAAAACCTTATACAGGTCGATATTTGAATGGACTTTAGCCCTACAGTTTTACATATTGCTCCTCGAGTTCTATAGTGCCGTGAACCTCTTAAGATTTCGAGTAAATACCCTTTTTGAAACAAAAAGCGAGTCAAAACCACAAGAAATGCAGTGATCCAGATACGATTTTGTTCTTTTTTGGAGCTTCAGATTACCACCACTATACCAAGATGCTTCATCTTTACAGAAGAGGAGTGCATCGGCTATCATCAAAGCGTCTTGGATGTAACGCTCGAGCTTGCTTTGATAGGAAATCAACCTCTTCATTCAATTCTTTGTATACATGTCAGAGAAAGTGAGGTACACTGGAGAAAAAATGCTGATGCTAACAAGTAAATCTGCTTTGTAAGTGAGGGAGCCAAAATCAGAACGCGCAAAGCCCAACCACTACTACTTTTCAGCCACCAAAGAATTGTAAATCTATAATTCCTTTGTTGTGCTGCCTAGATAAAACTTCTAAAAGAAATGACCAGACTCAGCTCTATTATTAGTAGTCCATGACCAGAGAAAACTTTATTAGTAACTTCTTTCCCCGAGCCAAATGGAGGGTTGCTCTGCACCCGCGAGGAGGATATACCTCGGCTGCATCAAAAAAATCCCATGGTATGTCATGGCGATGACTGGAGGCTTAATACCCCTCACTTTCTTCACTTTTGGAGGACACTTGTGTTCGTTAGTCCACCGAATAATTAAAGGCGGGTTAGCTCTTCAGGATAAATTTTCCATGCAAAAATTTTCGTGTTTCTGAGCCAACCATATCCCATAAGTGAAGAAAGAGGGAGAGCAACAAAAGTGCTTACCTAGGGAAGGCTCCACCATTGATTTCTGTTTGGGATAGAAATACCCACTGCTTTCCATATGAACTAGGGTAAAAGTAGAGATCAGAATTGTTGTCCATACCGACTTTGCATAAGAGCAAAAAAAGAGTGTGAGGGGCCCGTCTCAAAATTTATTCCTACACGTGATGACAAACGCACTTGGACCTTCCCATCCCCGCGTTTTGCAAATTTTCCCATGTAATGAGCTTATTTTTTAAAGGCCATACATAACACAAAGCTTGGCTTTTAATTTCTTCAGGAGCTTTCCATACAAGAGTCCACAAAGTCCTCATTTACTACTAAAGAGGATTCCACTCATCCTCTTAGCCTGTACTAGCCTGACTAGCGGAGAAAGATCCTGAAGTTGGAGTTTTGCCCAAACCATCCGCGTCCATGCATCATGAATTCGGCAAGCTATAAAACTATTAAACCGGATAGGTGTACATAAGAAGACCATTTCGATGAATCCTCCTCATTGAGCTCATAGGAGACTTTGCCCGATTTCCAGCCTTGAATATCCCCACTTCTATGGAAAGGAGGAAGTTGCATCCGCTATGGTAGAAAATCCTGAACTAGGTGTAATATGCAGCTGAAGCCCTCAAGAGACTTTAAAATTATTTCCTCTTTGCCCCAACCCATGGATCCAAACCGATTCTGGAGCTTTATTACCTTTACCAATGCTTTCACGTGCTGATCCATTCACCAATCATAGGAAAAGATTGTACAAGGGCCTTCCAACCACTGAGCCATTCTTGCTGAGATTTTGTTTGAGGCGAAACCAGAGTCGAAATATGATTATTCCCGGGATGTATTTAAAGAAAATTGGCGCCGAAGAGAAATAAGATTCTCAGCAAGTCTCCATAATGACTTTGCAACTAAAGATAAAGCATGTAAGATAGGACATTCCCACATACAGCTCCCGCAGAGGAAGAGCTAAGGTGAGTCTACTGCTGATAAAGGGAATTCGTCATTCTTTTTATAGAGCGACAGAAAGGAGAAACATTTTTTTCCCCGACTTTGTGAAGAATTCCTTTTTGGAATGGCTAGCAATGGTTTCCCAATATACGGGAATACTTTGGGAACTTATTTAAGATGACCAAATGACCTCCTCCGGGAAAGGCATCTATTGGTCCAATGTAAGATGTATTTTTCAATCTTTGATAAAGCCATAGTCGGTCCGCTCGAAACAGCATATGAATTTGGTTTGAGGAGAAAAACCCAATATCAGACCTAGTGGGCTCATTCGAGGAGAGGAAAGGGTAAAGAAGATCTCAGTGTCCGATAACAAGAGGATTTGAAGAGATGTTATGGATCGGACTAAAGGCTTTTCACAAGTTATCAACATCTCAGTGGCCTTTTGATAGAGGTCGAGAATCTTAAAAGGGTATTAGCATTTTCTTTGAAGCATCACAAAAGGAGAATGTCATCAAATAAAAAGGATATGTATACAAATTCACATCCCATAGTGTGTATACCTTTGAAAGATCCAAATTCCTGAGCTTGTTTTTACGAGACGACTTAAAGCTTCAGACAATTAAAAGGAACAAAAGGGAGACATAGGGCATCCACCGACCAAAGCCCTCTAGATGGATGAAAAAAATCGGAGGGAGACTGTATTATAAGGACAGACAAAGGATGTTGATTGAATGCACCCCATGATCCATTCCACCACTTCCCATGACCTATCCCAATCTGAGATTGAATAAGAGTCTAAGAAAGGTCCATTTTACCCCTATCATAAGCTTTTGATAAGTCCAGTTTGAGCACAAATTATTCCTTTATATTAAGATGAACGAGGCGAAATTATCAGGCCAAAGACACGACATCATGTATTTGACGCTTATGGAGAAATCTGAAAGCTGTTCCTCGGAGATAATATTGCTTAAGATGGGCTTCAAAGCGTGAAGCAATAATTTTTTAAATCAATTTGTAGATTAGATTGCAACATGATTTGACGGAAATCTCCAAAATTTGTAGGGTTTTGATTCTTGGGAATGAGTGCAATAAAATTTGAATTTAAAGAGCTCAAGACCTTTCCGGATGTTACTGAGATTCCTCACTACTTTGAGTAAATCATCTTTTAATAGATCAAAAATACCAAGTAGAATTCGATGTTCAATCCATCAGGGACGGGGCTCTTATCTCTTTTTGAAAGATCGAAGAGTATGTTCGAGTTCCACATCATCAACTTCTTTTTTTAGGGCATTATTCATTTCTTCCAAAATCATTCTAGGAAATAGATTAAGGACTTGTAAAACTTCATGGATCGGGCAACCTTCGGTGTTGTGAAGGCATTCTTAAAATGTTGTAAACCAGCACTTGCTTTTTTCCTTGAAAGAGCTTACTTTGTCACCATTTGAATTAAAGATATCTTGGATAGTGTTTTGATTTCCTCTATGAGATGAAAGCGATGAAAAAAACTGTAGTGTTATTATCACCTACGAATCCAAATTGCCGACTTTTTTAGATGCCATAGTTGCTCCTCCTTCAAGAGAAGGTCTATATCGCTTAATCTCCAAAGGGATTTTAAGGTTTCAAGATCTGCATCAAAGAGACAACCATTTTGATTGGAATTATAGAGAATGGCTAAATCGGCTTGAGTTTTTAAAAATTTTCTTTTTGATACGGCTCGAAAAATTATGACCATCCCTCCATAACATTTTTTATGTTGGCCATGTTTGATGCCCATTGTTTCATATATGAAAAGGGCTAATCCGAGAGAGATCGTCAATAATTTTTTAATTAGAGACCTATAATCCTCCTCTCAAAAAGCCACGTCGGGTTGAATTTAAAGGGAGAGGGAGGTTTCAACCCGTATCAATAGATAGAATTATAGGGAGATGATCACACAAACCACTTGTTTCCACCCATGACTGAACTACCGAACTTCCCATCAATAAGATCATCCGAAATAATAAATTTTTCTGCAGTATTTTTGCTAAAAGCTTCATCATTTTTTCGTTTATTATGCCAAGTGAGGGGAAATTTTTGCAAGGAAAAACATCCACCAACTTGTGGGATTCCAAAAGGGATAGAAAGAAAAAAGGCCAATGGGTCAACTCTAGCCGACGCCCCCAAACCTCTTGTAGTGAAAGGGAAAATTTAGAGTCACCTCCCAAAATCATGGAGTGCGGGAAGAGCGGCTCTCGTGGAGAGTAGGGATGACGAGAAAGTCCTTTTTTCGAGAGCGAGGGTAGTAAATATTAAATAAGGTGAAAGATAATCCGGACTTTTCGTCAACGCAAGATGAATAAATAAAAAGCCTAGTGGCAATTTGAGGAGAGGACAGAGATGAGGCGGGCAGCACGCTATCACCGGGCCAGCTAGCTAGCCCCACGAGCATCGCTATAAGCAAAATACCAATCTTTTAGCCAAATTGACATAAAATCCACAACACGAGAACTCGACGCTTTAGTTTATTGCATAGGGAATGGCATTTGGGGGAGACGGTTTGTGCTAGCCGATTTGAGGGCTAATTTAGAGGGGTGCCCCCAAGACCTGCACATTCATCGAAAGAACAATCATAAGAGACCTTTCTTTGGGCCTTTCCCTCGCTCCAGGGCAGTTGAATAGTTTTCTATCTACCCGCACTATATCCATAGAGGTTTGGTTACTGTGCTTTAGACAGTGTGATTTGCGACCTAAAATGATTTTTGGTGTTGGATCAATAGCTAGGCCACTCTTCACGGCAATGTCAAAATGCAAAGAGGAGCAAGAACGAATCTTGGAAACATAGGATGGAGAAGGAAGGGAAGGGGGAGAGACACGGGGAAGCAGCACTAGTAGAGACTTAATCAGGAGAAGGAGGAAGGCAAGCGAGAGGGGAGACCGGGAGACAGGGCAAACGAAGGAGACACCTAAGGAGGAAGAAATGCCTTCATAGTCAACACATAAAGGAATATTTATTGTGGAATTTAGAGAGGGGAACAATCAGAGCATACCTTTGTACGGCGCAGCATGACGACGGAGTTCACGATGATGAGCATCCTTTATCTCTCGGAGGCTTGAGACCCTGAGACGGGTGAGATGGACCGTGATTTCGAGGCGGAGTCAATATTTTTCCACACTATCTTATATATGGCTCGCAAGAAGTCTAGACGTAGAGCCTTTGCATGGCAAGGTGTGGCCACCGGTCTACATAAAAAACATCGGAAAGGCATTTTCTAATAATCGAGCTTCGTGTCCAAGAACTTCCATGCATTTCAAGAACGATGCCTTCAAATAAACTTTCGCGAACATCCAATTCAACTTGGATTTTTTCACATCTCTGTCCAATTTTGTATCCCGGTCTTCACCAAGGGCGATGAACGTGCCCAATTTATTTCCAATGGCTTCGAGCGAGGGGACGTTTGCGAATAATTGAGGGAGGTCGGGAGGATAACCTAAACTCTTTGCAATTGTTGTGGGGGGAATTTTCAGCGTTGAAATGAACGTCCCATTGCTTTGAAGCACAAGGCTTTGCCGGACCCCAATTCCACTACGTCCATCAATTTTAGTTTATCTTCAGCTCGAGGTTGCAGCAGATGAGCCACCCATGAGAAATTTGATGAAAGGAAGGAGAGTATCAGGCGGGGGCCTCCGGTGTTTATTAATCCAAGTAGAAATAGCCTCGGATGACGCCATTCGGCTGCAAAAATGTCCCACAAGCGCGTTCTCCAGGTAGTCCGGTACCTCGCGGGAAAATGGCAATGTCTTCCCCAACAATGAGTTTGGAGATGCCGGACTTTGGGTGGCACATTTCCTGGCTTGTTTGTTTTTGAGATCGTATGCTCGAGAATCCTCCTTGGAGCGAGAGGTACGGTCACCGTTAGGAGGTACGAGGTGACATCATGCCAAGGAAGGGAGTAAAGAGGAAGATCATCGATCGCATGTGTGCCTTGGGATGTACGATGAGAGCAGAGATGATTTTCTCTGCGCATGAATTCAAATTGTCTGAAAGAATGTGACCGACCTATGGGATGTAAATGAGATCCACATCCTCTTCGCTCATGGTGACGTAAACGTACCGGCTACGCACGAGGAGGAGGTAACGTGAAGCGAAATATGTCAAAGGGGAGGAGGGAGAAAAAGGTGGCAGCGAAGAGTAATGAAAATAAATGGTAATGTATCCCCCAAAACCTATGGAAGAACTACCCACCCCCGCACGGAGAGAAGAAAACAATGGTCACATGCGAAACGAGAAAGCGGGTTCGAAAGTACTGCGAGGGCCGAAAAAAATGCAGAAGAAATCGAGCTCCAGTAGTTTCAATTATTTTTCAAATATATATATACACACACACACAACAATAAGGTTATGATTGATACTTGAAGCTCTATTGCTCAGACTCTGTGCACCGCACCCTGCAGGTGAACTCTCCTCGGATCTCCCATGTAACCTTCTCTCGTCCTTCTCACGTGGGTGGGTAGTTTTTTTCCCTCAGGTGCGGGTCATTGTTTTGTTTTTTTGCTCGATCCCCTTGCTAGATTCGAGCGCTAAATTGATGTCCCACCCTTTCCATCGCACCTAATCGTTCTCCTTCGTGCCCTAGAGTTATGGATCATGATGGTCAGTATCGCTCTCTCAATCCAGAGACTAGTTTCGTCCTCCCCCGGCCAATTCGATTTTATGTGAAGGGCCACAAGTGAAAATTCTTCACAATTCCCTCAGAGTCATCACTTCACCATCCCCAGCCACCCCGCACATTATGAATCAGTCCGCTCCCCCCTCCATCCATTATGAAGTCTTCCCACGATGGAGCGACGAGCATCGACCCTCGCCAAATCCCCCATCACGCAATAAAAATAGCATTAGGGCTAAAGCTGGATTTGCTTTGCAAAGGCTGGTGGTGGGTATCGAAAATTCAGACATATGCGGACATCCCAGATTACCTGGGAAAAAGGCTTTGGTCGGACACTCTGCAGTAGGGATGGCTTCCAAAGAATCTATTCTCAGTCGAAATTTGGAGGAACACCAGAAGCCACTTCTTGGTTATACTCTTGTTTTCCATCAAGCGTCACGGGATGGCTCCTTTTTTAAAGTTGTTTCAATGGAGGATAAACTACAGGCGACTTATCGTGTACGCACCAGGGTCAGCGGGTTTAATCCTTCGAGAATTGGGATGTTAGTTTTAACACGTGACCGCACTCCTCAACACTTACAAAAAGTTTGGGTTATTCTCCCTAGTCTTCCCCAATTCTTTTGGCGGCGTGATATCGGAGGAAATTGGAAATAAGATTGGAACCTTTGTCTCCCTTGAAGATGATTGGGAAACCAAATATGATCGACGATGTCTAAGATTTAGGTGGAACTTGATGTTAGGGAGGGTCTTTACGAAGGTATTATCTTTGGAAATTCATGATAGCAAATGGTCACCAAAGCTGGATTATTGGAAGTTGCCATTCGTTGTTTTTTATGCGAGATGGGTGGGTCATTTGGCTCGGGATTGTCACAATGCGGGTTTTTCTCAACCTACATTACAAAAATGTTTGAGCGTAAAAGGCTACATCGGGACGGTGTTCAAGATTCTCACGATTCTCCCAAAGTGAAGGCGCCCTCGGAGGTTATGCATGCTTCACAATCCGAAATACGGGGAGGTTGCTTCTCAATCCGAAAGAAAAGCGAGGAGGCTACTTCTTCTTCTGTAGCAAAAGGTAATCCCTCTCGATTACTCTGCGGCTCCTTTGATTTATTTTGATCATGATCCTGTCACTAAATATTTGGGCTTAAGCGTCTTATCCTCCTGCATCCCCTACTGTTTCTTCTCCTGTAGCCAAATTCATTGTCTCGCATCCTCCGCTGCGCAGTTCCCTCTTCACCTCCCAGGGTGCCTCCTCCCCATAGCCATTTTATCTCCTCCCACTGCTCGTCCTTCTCCTAGCCCCTACATCGCAAAAATTGCGCTCTCGTACTCCCTCGCGCATTAGTCCAAATCATGCTATCAAATAAGGCCTTTTTATGAGCACCTCGCCTAAAATCATTTTAGGCGGAAAATCTTCTCTATCCAAAGCTCAAAATCGAGGCATTGATGGACATCCACTCTAGAAAAAAAGAGACAATTCTAAGGGCTCTTAAAAGCAGAGCACCCCTAAAAGGGCCTTAAATGATCATTCTTTTCTTGAATTTTCGGGGTCTTGGGGGTGCCCCTTCTCAACTAGCCCTCAAACGGTTGTGACATATTGTCACTCTTGATGTGGTATTCCTTCAAGAAACTAAAGCGTCTAGTTCTCGGGCACTAGATTCTCTATCTAATTGGCTAAAGATTGGTCTTTTTTTTATGTGGATGCCTCCGAGTCTAGTGGATGTCCTATCCTACGTATGTTCCCCCTCCTTTATAAAAATCTTCCATACACGATCCCTTTTTAGGATGCTCTTTCACTCCTCTAAATGTGTATGGTCCCTATAGCGATAAGAGGCCTTTAGAGTGACCTTTTTTCTACGGTTATCAGAGACTCCCAAATCTTATCATGGGTGGTGATTTAAATTTTACGCTCTCTCACGAACGAAATCTAGGGTCCATACGCAAGGCTCGATCCTCTCGCTCTTTTTCTCCGGCCTCTTATTAACTCTCACAGTTAATTGATGTCCAACCCATAAAAATGGAACCTACCTAGCGGAAAAAATAGAAAAAATGACGATGCTATTGCAAAAGGTTGGATCGATTTTTAATTGCGGAAACATTATTGACATCACAAATCCGAGTTAAGGCATCGTGTGAGGTCGGGAGGCCTTTACGATCATCGTCCCATTGTGTTATCTATGGAACTTCCCAAATCAAAGCCTCCTCCCCCTTTAAAGTTTAATCCCTCATGGCTAATGGAAGAAGATTATAAGGCCCTGGTTAATTATACGGACACATCTTGCTCCCTCACATTCTCTTTCGTACATGCGGATGTGGGCCGACAATATTTCAAATATTAAAAAATTTAAAAAAGCATGGACTAGAGCTTTAAAGAGAAAAAACAACAAATTTCCCTAAAAGAAACACTTGAAGCTAAGATAGCCTATTTATTTAAGAAAATTCTACGCAGTATTTTGTCTAATAGTGATCACGGAAACCTTAAAATCTACGGAGTTAAAACGTCATGATTTTTTTTTAAAGAAGAACAATTGTGGCGTCTAAAAAGCCGCGCAATTTGGATAAAGGAGGGTGACAATAACACACAAAAATTTCATCAATTCGCGACTCACGAAAAAACAAGAACTCCATTTTTGAAATAAAATCCCTTTCAGGAGACATGGCTCATTCTTTTCGATGAAAAAGCAAACGCGGGAGTTACACATTTGAAAAATGTTTTTTTCTTTGCTCTGTTGGATGTCCCATCCAAGAAATTTTACAAGTTTTTACATTTGTTCCCTCGTATGATTACTTGATGAAATGAATGAAGCTCTCTCGAGAAGTGGACGAAAAAAGAGATGGAACATATCCTCGAGAAGTTTCCAAAAAGGAAAAAGTCCTGGACTGATGGTCTTACGATCAAATTCTATCTTGGTTTCTTTGATTTAATAAAGGAAGATTTTCTCTTAGTATTAAAGGGAATCTCAAAAATCCGGTAAAGTCCCGAGTTCGATAAACTGAGCTTTCATTTTCACTAGCGATTCAAAAACTTCCTCTCCCTCAACTTTTTGATGATTTTCGTCCCTATCTCGTGTTGCAACTTGATATACGAGTTAATATCAAAATTATTGCTCGGCATTTAAAGTCGATTCTAAGCGACATCATATCGGAAGAACGGTTTGGTTTCCTTTATAAGAGACAAATACACGATGTTGTCTCCTTAGCTCAAGAAACCCTTCACTCTATACATCTAAACAAAAAATCCATCCTGTGACTTAAAGTTGGATTTGTCAAGGTTTATGACGCAGTTAATTGGACCTTCCTTGGGCTTTTACTCATCCAAATTGGCATCTCAATTGAAGTTGTTGAATGGATTATGGGTTGTATAAAATCTGCGACATTCGTTGTCTTGATAAATGGATTGCCCTCCTCTTTTTTCCGTGCCTCTTGAGGGTCTCACGACAAGGATGTCCCCTCTCTCCTTTTTTTGTTCCTGGCGATTCTTTGAAGCTTTAAGTCGATTATGCATTCATGCTAAATCAAGCGGAGGACCTTAAAGAAATACACGTAGCGAGTGTTGAGTCCCTTACCCACATCCTCTTTGTGGAAGATATTCTCTTTTTTTGTGAAGATCTTGTTGATAATGCTGTACTCTTCAAAATATCCTATCCCTCTTTCAAAAGGCTACGGATGTTGATTAACATAGATAAATATTGTATGGTTCACAATAACATACAAGATCACATTTTATCCCAAATCAAGCTTTCTCTCCCCTTCCCCACTTGGTGATTGGAAAATATGGGTTTAAATATACGGGTTTTGCTCTAAAACCAAACTCATATAATTTCAAAGACTAGTTATGGTTATTCAGAAGATTGAAAACATATTGTACCTTTGGACTAATCGTTTTCTCTCTAGGGGAAGTCGTCTAGTTCTACTCAAATCCGTTCTTCGAAGTATACTGTGTATTGGGCCACCATTGCATCAATCCCAAAGGGAATTCTCCACGAGATTCGGAAATTATCTTTCTCCTTTCATATGTACTGTAAGTAAAAATCCGAGGGGATTCCGTTGGTGAAATGGTCTATTCTCGCTCTTCCAAAAGAATTTGGAGGTTGGGGGATTAAAAATCTTCCAACCTTTTGCCTCTCTAGCTGCAAAATCGTTGTGGAGGCTGACTAAGTATCTAGAATCTCTACGAGGTAGAATCATGCGACCTAAGTACATGCCGGGGAAATCCTTTGGTTTCTTGGTACAGATCTCCAAATAAATCCTATAAAAATGCCTCAATTGGATGGAAGGAAATGGTCTTGGCTTTCCCACTTAACGGTTAATGGACGACATGGAGTATAGGGAATGGGAAGCAGGTGCACCTTAGTACGGACCCATGGGTAGGGTCGGGTGACGAATACCATCTGTCCCAGGGGTTTACTTTCGGCCTTGCATAATTATCACATTCACACAATCGCGAGATGTTGTTGTATCATCTCCACGGGCGTGGGGTACCCGGAGTTGGAAGGATGCTCCCCCCTTTGGGACTTCGAGAATTCCCACTGACATCATAATGGAACTCATACATTGCTTTATTACTTAGCAATTTCATTCATTTAGATCCTGAGGCTAAAGACACTTTGGTTTGGACTAAGAATGGTTCTAATGGATCTTACAGAGGCAACTATTGGTTACAAAGTTGCGATGCAATCACTTGTTCAAAGGAGATGCTCCTTTACTGCGTTGATCCCCTTGTGAAATCTACGGCCCTTTAAAATCAAATTAGTTCTATAGTTATCCATCCAAAAGCCGCTTCTAACATGGGATAATCTTCGATGTCGTGTAGGGAGGGCCCAAGCACGTTGCTCTCATGTGCGATGATGCTTGAATCATGTGCTCATTTATTTATCCTGCTGTTCGTATGCAAAAATGCGTAAAGCGGCGAGCCTCGTCCACAATTTACGCTCCTTGCCGGCCCATAGTCGATTCCTACGAACAAAGATTGGTACAATGGTGGAAGGAGCCTAGGGTAAGCTCATTTTCTACCTTCCCTTCATTATTCTCGTATGGAATTTGGTGGGCTTGTAATATGGCCATTTTTAATGACAAGATCATTCCCAAAGAGTTGACTACATCAATGATTGTACGATTGGGTATACGAGCATAAACTCCCACCAAAAATCCAACAAAATTCGTTATGTGGTTCCTCTATTATCTTAAAAAAGCTCTCCATGGGTTTTCTTCGACGAGGCAAGCCAAGGCTCTCCTCCTTGCAGCGGACGCAAAGGGTAGTCCTCCATCTCTCTCCGGGTTCCAAATTTCACATTTTTTATGCTTCGGGCCACTCGAGTTCAAACAATAGCTGAACTTGCTGCTCTGCGGATGGTTCTTCATGTGGAAAAATGTAAAAATATTTTTGTTACGGTGTTTTGGAGATTCTAGAATTGGTGATCGATCGGGCTCAAAATCGATCCAGATACATTCTCCCCATCTCAAGCCATTCTCTGGAGCATTTAGGAGTCTTATGAAAGATTTCCAAAAACTCACTTTCGAGCATGTATACCGCGAACTAAATATGGAAGTTGATGCTTTGTCAAAAAGCGGTCTCTCACTCTTCCTCCGGGCACGCTTAAGATTGTGGATCTCTCCTCCAACATAGAGGAGATTCACGTGGTTTAAAGTTCCTTCGATGAACATCTTGTTTTTGTTTCTAATTTTTATATAACGAACATACGTCGAACGAAATATTAGATGACAGGTATACGATGTGCGCAAGAGGGGATTTTGATCACATTTTTTGGTATGAATTTGGTATATATTTAAAGAACAACGGCTTCAGTAACACACGAAAGCGTGTTTCCTCTCTTATAATTTTTTGAAAAATTCTCTTTTAAAAATATCATATAGCTCGAGAGCATGATGTAAAAACCCCAATCTAGGGGCTAGTCTGTTATTTTAGCTACGAAATAAAGATTTTTTTTCCACGGAAAAAAAATAAATAAATAAATATATATATATATATATATATATATATATATATATGTTTTATAAAAAATATATATTGTTAAATTTAAAAAATAAAAAATAAAAATACGTTTAATTAAGACATGGATTCTTTTTTAATTAACTAACATATATATATATATATATATATATATATATATATATATATATATATATATATATCGAGAAGATGGCATCAAACAAGATCTTTGTAAATGTTTACGGACCAAGGGCAACAATTACATCATCTAAAGTCGCAGTTGGACGCTACTATTGATACAGATTAAACACACATGAACTGACGAAAGCGTAATAAAAGTCAAGAAAGTGGCCCAAGTACATTCAAGATTATTTAAGAATGGAAGAATGCATGAGAAATAAATAAAACAAGTTTTACATGGCATATTAAAGATATTGAAATGGATGATGGTGTACATATCCATCTATATTATGGTATGATTGACTTTGGTGAACCATATGAGGTGATGGGCGAATACGAGAC
Source organism: Pinus albicaulis (assembly GCA_034641835.2). Lineage (NCBI taxonomy): Eukaryota > Viridiplantae > Streptophyta > Pinopsida > Pinales > Pinaceae > Pinus > Pinus albicaulis. Next base: position 627,341,851 of record CM076581.1, read on the forward strand.
ATATGTTTGATGCCAAATGCGGACAATGTTTATGCTCTTGCAAAGATTGGCCAATACACGTGAAAATGATAGATATCATCCCTCAGAGGTCAAGTATAACACATATGAAGAATCTACACCATTGTGTGAAGAAATCACAAGCAACATTGCAAATAACATTGTAAGTATGCTTATTTATATTCATGTGTTATGCATTATTGTAAGGATCATTAAATTTTTTATAAATTATTGATCATTACCATATTATATTTTGTTTCATAGGATTTTGTTAAGCGTCTTTCAATCATGTTGGAGGGTATTTATTATCTATAGCCAAATATTATCTCTGTGATCAACAATTTCCACAAAAGACATGAAGAAAGGAGAAGGAAGCAAAAGAGCAATAACTCGTGGCATTGCAATAGTACATACATTGGATCAACAAAGAATCACTAAGGTGGGCCAATCTAGTAAAGTTAAACATGTTGCTTTTGAAGATGTGAAAGTTGGAGTTGAAAAATATGTTACCATTAGTGAGGAGGATATTAGAATCGTTGTTGAAAAGGAGAAAATAAATAAAACACCAAAAATAAAAATGGCCATGGATATCTCTCTTCCGATTGATGATGAGGAGATTGTATATCTAGAAGAAGATATGTTAATCGGTACGAAGAAGAAATTAAAAGTTGATCAACTCTGTAAAAATCATGGGCAACGGTGAAGATCAAAGTGAAATCTCTAAAGGGAGCGAGAGAAATCATGACACCAGGTGATGACTTGGAGGAAGGAATTATTAAAACAAAAAAAATGTCATTCGAGATCACTTGAGGAAGAATAAATTAATTAATGATGGCCAAACATTTCAGCGTAATGTCATCCAATTCTTTAGGCCAAATGAAGGACAATCTCAATATCAAATTAAAAAGACACATCACCGACATGTCCATAATTTGGAAATATCGTTCGAGTTCAATCAATACGCACATGTGGTGGATCGTGTGGTTCTTGTTGATCCAAATCAAGTTCCCAACAAACGGGCATTTGAGAGGACACGATGTTTTGAATGCAAATATTATGTAATTAGAGGGAATCATTCAGCGAGAGGTTAAAAGACAATTAATCGAGGAATATCCCAATAACTCTATTTTTGAAACAATGAGATGCATCACTTATGTTGGTTTAATAGAAAAAAGAAACAAAATGATTGTTATGGGATCATAATGCATATAATGAGTATAGAATTTCTATGACTTTCATCCAAAAGGGTCAAATTTATTCATAATGAATTTGTAGAAAAATGTGGTGGGGATAAGACAAAATTCGAGTCTAAGCATTCGGAAGGGAATGTTTAATGGAAACAAGTTATCAAATTGAGGATAAAATCAATTCAAAAGGTGGCAAAGTAAATTCACATTTATTCAAAGGCATGGATAATATTTTCCAATTGGCATTTAGGACTAGGGAGATATGGGAATTGATTAATGAGATTTTTGACCTATGGAAGAATATTTCCATAAAAAATCGAAGGTTAAAAAAATGTAGACCCATAGTATGTACAAACGAGTAAGACACGTCACTGAAATGAAGCAACTTCCGGATGATATGACTACACCTTGGAGAACAATACAATGAGTGAAGGATGACAAACTAGTCAAATCAATACTATGTCGTGTGAAATCAGTGTGAACTATTAACGAGTGAAATGTGCTCAAAATTTCATATGTAAACTATTTTTTATTTTATTACTTATAAATAAGAGGGATTTTCGTGGCCCCCAATATTTGTATTCATATGAAAACTGCTTTTATTTTATTACTTATAAATATATATTTTTTTATTTCATTAAAGATGTCAAAAAAAGGACGCATATAGAGTATCAAATATTTTTTAAAAAACTTTATTGAAAAAAAATATGTTGAAAAAGTTGAAAAAGAAACGTCTTAGGAATGTTGAACCTCGATCATACTCTTACTCATTTCATTTGGAATGGGGTTTGGACACTATCCAATATCAAACAATATAAGGTAATTGTGAAGACATTGCAAAACTTATACCTAAAATGGAATATGTCGTAGTTATTGCAAATATTCCTCATGATTTTAATTTCCCGAGATAATGGATATGATAGTTAACCTTATACTTATCAAGCTTTTAATAAAGTGGTTACGAGCTTTCAAAAAAGTTACATCACCACTTCAGAGATTTGTGACATTTCATTTAGACACACAATTTGCAATGTTATTAACAAGCTTCAAGGGAAAAACAAACTCAATGATGCATCTTACATGGTAAGACATTGAAATTGTATGTTTGATTAATATTTAAAAAATGTATTTATGTACAAGTTAATAGAACTTTTACTATGTCATGTTACAAACAAAAGTAAAATCTTGTTTCTTCAGAAGATCAACCAATTATAAATTATTGTGAGTTCATCCATATTGAATGTTGGACAAAAGATGATAGCTTTCTATTCTTCGAATCGAGTAGATGTAAAGATTCATAGCCAAGTATTGGTTCATGATGTTGTCGTAAGAAAACTAAGAAATGAAGATAGAGATGCAAAACAAGAGTTAGTTAAAATTTATAAAAATGAATTAGTTAGTTTTGGATTTGTTCTTTCGGGTAAGTTTTATTATATAAAAAATGAATTTAATATTTTTTATTTTAGTTTTTATGTGTTTATATTAATTTACTTAATTATTTATTTTTGTGCTTGATTATTAAGTACAACACTAGCCTACAAAAAAGAAGAAATTGCATTGTCATTGAAAAAACACTCACTACAATGCAATTTTATTCAACAAATAATTAATGCTCTTTAATTTCTTCCAGATGCAATGAAAAAAGTTGGTTTGAGGAAAAAGGATTTTAATGAATTACATGTGGCAAAAAAAACAAATGAACCTCAACCACCGATTATATGTAATGATTGAAAAAATGACACTTTGGAAAATTTGAAAATGACCAAATTGAAGCAGATTCTTCCAGATGTAATGCAAAAAGTTAATTTGAGGAAAGGGAATTTTGAATCATATGTGGCAAAAAAAACATAGGAACCTCAACAACTATTATATGAAATGATTGGAAAAATGACACTTTGAAAGATTTGAAAAATGACCAAACTGAAGCGGAAAATAGTGGAAGAAGACATTAATGAAGCTCTAAAAGAGGTTGAACATGGATTATATGATATTATTGATTAACTTTATGTTATGCTTGCAAATAAAACTCAATTTTGAGAGTTATTCATTAGTTTTATTTGTAATGTCTTGACTTTAAAAATTTTATGAGAAGAATGAATATTTGATTATTGTTGTTATAATATATGTTTAATATTTGTATTATTTGATTTTCACTAATTTTTATGTGAAACATCATTTTTGTGGAAAAAAAATGTGATTACTATTAATTTTTTTACATAAAATTCATTATATATATATATATATATATATATATATATATATATATATATAAAAAGATTTTTTTGTTAAAATTTTCCCATAAAAAATCATTTATTTGACATGTCATTTTTTAACAAACAAACAAAAAAAGTCTCGAAATGTATATATTTTTTCATTGTTTTTTAGCGACAATTAATTAAATTCAAAGTGTCAATGTATATTAAATTTTTTTCATTGTTTTTTAGCAACAATTAATTAAATTCAAAGTGTCAATGTATATTAAATTGGTCCTCGGAGGGTTCCTATGCGAATTTTAATATCCCTAAATCCCTTTAATTACATAATTGGGTTATTATAAACATTTTCATTGCCTATGACGCTTAGGTTTGGTCATTTCTATAAGAATCCATATCCATGATATCCATGTGTAAGAAATTTAATTTCTTGAGTTAACACTATTTGGTCAATCTATTTCACCCCAAGAAGAATATTTTGTTTTAAAAAAAATTATTATATAGATTTGCCATCTAAATATTTTAATAAAGTGAGACTATTTTTAGATATTTGGTTGTATATTTTCTTTAATTAAACATTTTAATAACTAAAACATGCACTTAGGAATTGTCAATCTGTCATGTATGCGAGCTTTAATTTATTTGTGATAGATGACTCTATCTATATAAGTTTTATATTCAACTTTGTTCTTAGTCTATGTTGAGTATGTTATAGTCTAAGATCCAAATTGATTAATTATAAATAATTAATTAGGTGTATCACACATTGATATTCTTCATCCAAGGGACATTCTTGTATTTGTTAGAGGTATGATCCAATTTGAATTTAACATTGTCGGCATGGAAGCCGATTATTTATAGGGCACTTAACAATGAAAAATCTCAACACTCGATGTGCCTATATCCAACTAATTATATGTTGATTTTAATTTGAAATTTAATGTTGAGATGTTTCATATATTTATCCGAGTATATAACATTATGTCTTGTTATATTATTGGATAGATGATATGATTTCAAACACGTAAAAGAAGTTTTATTTTGAATTCCCCAACATAGACAAAAAGACAATAAAATGATTGAATTCAACAAAGTGCACCAATATAGTCCTAGTGTGCGGTAACAACAAACAATGGGTTGTTACCACATGTTTTTAGTGTGTATTTTCTCTTTCAACTTATAAACACATTTAAATAAACCATGCCAATCAATTATTTAGATGGACATCATTTTTCTCTTTCAACTTATAAACACATTTAAATATACAAATCACACGACACACTTAGAATGCCAAATATTTGTGATACAATGTCCAAAAATCTAAATTTATGTTTTTTATATAAAATTTATTTTATATAAATTAAGCTTTGACTTTAGGATAGAATATTATGACAACGATGACCTAGATTTTTTTTTAAATGCATGACACAATTAAGATGCCAAATGTTTGTATTTTGTCATTTCACAAGCTTCAAAAGAGCATCGAGTAACTAAAATGTGACTCTCCACAAATCCGAGTTAAAAAAATTACCAATTGAGATAATTATCTTCGGATCCCGAGGCTTGCCCCTTATTGTAACAACCCCAAATTTAACAAGCAATTAATTATATCACATAAACAATGAAAACGAGACAATTAATTATATCACATAAACAATGAATAATCAACCCCAAAACTGTTTAACTAATCATCATAGAATTTTCAAAAACATGAATAAGACGACTTACTCATAATGGCGATTTTCCTTACTTGAGGCTCCAAGGTTAAACTATCCGGATCTTGCTCGACCGCAACAAAGTTTTGGGGACAACTCTCCACCCAAACATAGGCTCATTTGTATGTAATCTTTCCCACAACTGGCCACCCCCGAGGCGTCTATCAACGTACTTTCTGCCAGGGGTATCCTTTGCCTCACCATACCTTTCTCTCCAAAGAATGGATGAAAGAATGAACCTTTGAATCTTCCTCAATGTCTATTAAATAGACCAAACAATGGAATGGGAACCACATGCACACATTCACTCTGTCAACATGCAACTTAAGTTTTACTTAATTCGGTGTTCTCTTACTTTTTGTTAGTTTTACTTAATTTAGTATTCTCTTACTTTTTGTTAGTTTTACTTAATTTAGTGTTCTCTTAGTTTAACTTTCTTTCTATTAGTTTCTTAGTTTAACTCCTTGTTAATTTATTTACTTTTGTTAATTAATTCTTTCTTTAACTTTCTTTCTATTAGTTTCTTAGTTTAACTCTTTGTTAATTTATTTACTTTTGTTAATTAATTCTTTCTTTAACTTTACTTATTGTTTATTGTTTTAGGACTCCAGTTTATTATTTACTATTTTATTTAAAAACTCCGAGTTATTGTTTAATGTTTTATTTATTATTTATTTATTATTCTTTTCACTATTTATTTATTTACTTATTTATTAAATTACATTATATTATTTATTATTTTATAATTATTATGGGACATTACATACTCCCCCCTCTTCAAAGAACTTCATCCCGAAGTTAAGTATTTAATTAAATTATATTATTTTATTTATTATTTATTACTTCATGTGTGACCAACACTCTCTGTTGAACTAATATAACTAGCGAGGCATTGAAAGTTCTTCACGACCCGAGAAATCTCAAGGAATCTATGTCCTTTTTTCCCACTTTCGAACTAGGCATAAGCCTCTCCGATCTCTTCCTAGCCAAGGGTCGTCCCCAAGGCTCGCGCCGACTCGGACCTCATACGCCCCCAAGGCGGGCATCCGATCCCAATACTCAATGACTCACGAGCATCTCGCAAGTCGGCCCACTCCCTCCACGGCTCCTTAAGGTGCACAACCCCCGAGCATCGAAGTCTTACACCCATTCTAGACTTCGGTGTTCCCATCCAATACCGAGGCACTTGGTCTACAATATCGGGCCCTTGACCTCCTCAAGATGGTCCCACGACCCCTTCAAGAGCTATCCATCAAGAGATATACAAGACAAAGGAACCACTGGCATATGTAGCGTTGATTGAGTTTGTCCCCAACTCATATGGTGTAACTTATTCTCCCTCGTAGTTATGGGCTCCCACGAGATCATCAAATAAACTAGCCCTCTCGGCCCATTTGTGGATTTCCTACCAATCACCACATCTCAACATGCATCCAATGCATTAGTTATAATCATAACATCATAGAAATAATCCACATGCCAACTCTTGCATTTCATTATGATAACACAACATCATTGTTAATCACCACATTCTAAATAGTAAAGAACTACATGCTCATGTATGTCACAAAATATGTATGCGATTACCACCTAAAATACCCTCATAAGTTATAACATCAACATATCGGTATTAAAGACATATCATGACATTACATAATAAACCAACAACATGTCAATATCACCTTACATCATAACATCATAATCCCTATGCATATCCTATTCATTATGAGCATAAAACATCATTTTCATAACAACTATATAAATAAAAACCACATGTGCATCATTACCATCATATCATGAACCATCATCAATATGACAATCATCTCAATACTTATCAAATATAGAACCATAATACACTATACGCTTCTTATCATGATTCATCAAAAAAATCAAATACACAATACCAACTATGGAATGAGATTCTTCAACATCCCCAGTAGGATCTAGGCTATCTTACAAATACTATTAGTGTCGTGTTTTCCTCATGATACCAATTACTTTTTCAGATAATCATTTCCACTTCCTCTAACTAAAAAGTTGACAGCTTACTAGTAGATGTAGTGATTTAATTACATTGTTGAATCATCTTGAGCCTCATCTTGTAGCCATGTATTCTTCTTCCTTAGTGAATTTTAGTGAAATTCATGATTAAGATATTACTTGGGTTGTACAATCATCAATATTAAAATCCCATGATCATTATACATATTTTGTTTATCTATTCTAGTACCATTCTATTGCTAGGTCATCCTTGTTTAAGTCTTTTTGTCATGCCTAATCCACTTTCACAAGGGATGGTTTATCCTTGGTGATTTATCCATCAATCAATCATTATTTTTTATCCATTTAATTTTGTTTTCATCAATTTCTCATCTCAATATCATTTAATCTCTTTTATCATAGTCACCTTCATTTGAGTTGAACTAGGAATTATTCCCCTTTAGTTTTGAATTGTCAAATACCATCCTTAATTTAGAATCCAGAAAGGCTAAGAATCACTAATACCATTATTTTCCACAAAAAGTTGTATATGCACTGTGTGTTCAAATTAAATTCTTTCAATACTAATGTCAAAAACTTGATAAGTTTGGATTTATATGAAGTATCCATATTTTTTTAATAACTCGTGAGACAACCAAGTACTGACCTAGACTAGTTGATTTATATTTTTTGTTGCTAATCTATACATAATTCTTCTCAATATATCCTTATCCTTATAGAATTTCAAACAGACATTCCTTCTTATAGCTTAATTTATTTTATTTTTTTTGACCATTTAACCTCTAAATATCTCCTTTCCTATCACATATCACCCTACACCAACTATGAGTATTTTGGCTCATAATTATGGATCTTGACACCTTCACCATTCATGTTTCTTGATGTACTTAGCATATATATGTAAAAGGCTTGTCAATAAAGAGAGATACTTCTTCATTGTTGTCACTTAAGTTTGTCATTGGCTTTCTTACATTATTAGGCTTCAACCAATCACTTCAATGTCATTCCCTAGATATGTACTCCAATTGTTTGCTTTAATCAATCATAAAATATCAATTTTAATAAGCGTTGATATTCAATTTTACCAAATAATTAGTGTTAAAACTTTAGTTAAAAATTCAATTTACAAAAAATTAATTCAAACCTATTTATTATTATTCAATCCTAATACAAATATAAAATATCTTTAAATATATACATATCTATCCATTTATTTTTAATAAATTTTAAAATTTATTTGTTTCCACATATATTACCTAAAATAATTCCTTCACATACACACATATATAACTCAAACCTTTCCAAACATATTAGGTTTTCTAATTATAGTAATATTTGCATGCATCCTATGCAATTTTATATTGAATAAGGTATAAATACTCTTACCACTCTCTTCCCAATAATAACAAATAAAATATTCTCACCTTATTCTCATATAAATTGGTTACAAAGAAAAATATGACTTAGTTCTTATTTATGTCTATTTTATATATATATATAGATAAAATATGATCACCACATAGGATATGCCATAAACTATGTCATGTAAACCATCTCTTTAATTGGAAAGGAGGTCAAAAATAAATTCAAAGTTTTTTAAATAAGTATATCAAACCCCAAATCATGAATCAATTATGTGAGAAAACTAAGAAAGAAATCATGAATCAATTATGTGAGAAAAGTAAGAAAGAATTTCATTAGTATCAAGCATCTTCGAAATATATAATGACAGCCAAAAAAAAATACAATAACTAAAATTATCAATTGGATATCTCATGTAGTCATTGCTGCAACGAAACAAAAAAAAGTGCTAGAAAATTGGAAACCTTCCCGAATAAAATTTTCTTGTCTGCAAAATATTGTAGTCCTGAGATTGTGGGAGCATGGAGTGAGAAGCAAGCAAAACAAATCCCACCCGCATCAAACAAAGAATTTGTTTTTCCTTTGCGACTAGTTTCATGGTTCTCCTCTATAACTCTTCTGTAAGGTGAGATAGCGTATATTGCTGGCATCTAAAATTATGCGGCGGAGATTATTAGAAAACGAGATTCCATTCTGAAAACACAAAGTAACGAGTGGAGGAGGATTTGGGTATCCGTTGTACAGGATCAGCAATCATAATAAGATTGTGTGTGCTCAAAGTCGGCGATCTCATCGAACGATGTGGAGATGATGGGAGGATAGGAAGATATTTTTTAGGTATATAGTATGCTCCTCGATGTTGTAATGAGATTTGATCACAATAGACGTTTATTACCATTGTCTCGTAAAAAATATTATAATAGTGGTAAAAAAGGGTAAGAGATAATTTTTAGGTACAATGTAAAGTATCAATGTAAAACAATATATCCGAAGACGTGGAATATGCCATGGTAAACAAGCCTAGTAGTTGAGATATTCGAACACATGGCATATTTCCAACCATTTTGTTAATTAATTATTCCACTCAATTAGAACAGTATAAACGGTTGTGTGCATGTTTGTTTTATTTATATATATTCTTTATCGATTTTCTCTCCAAGCATATTTAAAGTCCAATTCAACATTGAATTGAACTTTGCGTAAACTATGCAAAAACAAAGACTTGATAAAAAAAGAAAACTCCAAGTCATAAATTATTTATCAAGTAGTTTAATGGCAACAACAAAGCCTTCGGAAAATACTTCGAGTTATCACACAATTACAATTTTTTCAAATCTTGCAGCGATAAAGTTCTACAAATAAAACATCAAAATTATAATAAAAAAAATTAAATTTAAATTTCTACCCTATAATTTTATTTTATTTTAAGTAATAGACTTAATTTTTCTCTTATATTATGTCTTTATTTATTTTGTTCAAATATATATTTTAAAAAATTCAATTGTAAAAAGTCGAATTGTGTAGAAATTTAACCTTGACAAAAATTAAAGTCTGATCCCTTTAAAACTCCTCGCACATAATCCAAAGAAAAACACAACCCTCATCTTCATTTGGATATCTTCGAACCGAGACCTTCATCCAATGGAGCTGGTAGGAGTATTTTGAGCACTGATACAATGTCTTCGTAAGATTTTGATTAAATCCTTCCTATTAGTGGTTTTGAATAACTCTTTCATGCCGCTTATGGTGTGTTTTTTTCTGCTTATGGGGTACTGCTCTTAGCTTCTATATGGATATACCTACCATATCTGTGTTTAGAATTTCTCTTTCTTGCTGGATCTGGTTTTGGACTTCTCACTCCATGGCGTTTTTACCTATGTATTTTTTGGATATTTTTGGATATTTCGCTCCTGAGTCGTTGGGTCTTATGCATTATGACTCTATAATGTCAGCCGGTGCATGATTATTGGTCCATTCTTACTGAGAGCATCTCGCTCCCGACAATTATTGGATCCTTTTTTTGCTTACTCACCTCGGACTGGATCTAATATGTTACTACTTGAACTGATAAGTTTCCCTGATGTGATTGAGATTGGGTTGACGGTTCTAATGTTTATGATTGTTCTTCTAATTTTTAGCTCCATATATAATACTCATTTCTTAGATGGTCGACATAGACGGTGAAGGCTCATTCTCATCTTCATCTTCTCAGACATATTCTTCTGATTCGTCTCCCTCTCCGTTTGGTTTATTCGACATATGGTGTTATTATTGGAACAAATGGACCACCTTTTTCATTATTTCCCAGCCATGCAAGAGCATCAGCATTAGGGTTCGCAAAAAATGGTGGTCTATTCTGGGTTGTTGGTGTTGTTGCTGCTGTCAGCCATAGATGCTAATCCATTGCTCTGGTTTTTCCGGTAGCTTTTTCCATTGATCTCGGCCGTCCTTTGTTTTTTTTTCGAGTATTTTGAAATTTGGACCGTTGCTACGAAAGTTTTACGGCCTTATCCTTATCTCACAACGGATATTGATTTAAATTCTGTCCTTCCCGAGGACTTATTTATTGCCTTTTTTAGACTCGCGCAGATAATCCTTGATTACTTCTGCCCTCATAATTATGGTCTGTACTAGATCTAAAATAGAATACTAATTTTTCCCTGTACGATGTGATTATGTCAGTCACTTAGGGATTCCAAAAGAATGTTTTCATGGGGCGGATCATAATGTCATTCCTCCGATCTAGATTTTTTCGTCCATTACTGACGATCTTTTATAATGACCTGCTCTTTCTCCTGACAACTCATTCTGGCTTTGCCTTTTGACGGCTATGCTGATCTCACCTATATCATTAATCCAACTCTTTCCTTCTCTCGTCCCGTTCTCCAAAGGCGTAGCCTTCGTACATGTCATAGCTAATCTTGACACATGCTTCTACTGCGATCTCTGTCCATGATTACCATTACTTCTAAGATTTTCCTGCCTATTGACTCTTTGATTATCTGCGTCCTCGTTATGCAGCCAGCTGTTTTCCGGATTTTTTAAGCAAACGTCTTCCCTCTCGAATTTATTACCTCATCCACTTGTCGTTGGTCACCTTATTTGTTTCTGCAGTGACGGCTATTGGTGTCATATGATGATATCACATCCATGGCGGGTACTAGTGACTCAGCAGCTAATATTCCCGCTTCTCAGCTGCATGGGGATATTACGCAGAGAGATGAGGTTGACGAGCATATCATCAAGCAGGCATTCCATGGTTATGTTTCTGATGTGCAATATCCGATAGGTGGTTATTATAAACAGAAGCCCAGAGGTCGTCGTAAGAAGAGGCATACCTGCTATAAGCACAAGATGGAAATTAAAGAAGTAACTTTAGACTATGATGATCTCTGCAAGAGGGTGGCAAGCCTGCATAAGCGGGAGGTTATTGGGAGATGGCTGTTTCCGGAAAACAGCGATTTCGACACGGCTACTTGGATAAAAAAACACTGGAAGTCTATTTTAGGCTATACTCCAATTGTTAGTATCCTCATCAACGGATGGTTCAACGTACATTTTCTGGATGTCAAGGATGTACACAAGATCACTAGCCGAACATGGGTTCGAGGTCGAAGTTTCCTGCAGCTAATTCCTTGGTATGTAGGATTCAATCCAGTGATGGAGGCTCCGCGCAATCGAATCATATGGGTGAAACTTCCGGGTCTTCCCTTGGAATTCTGGACTATAAAGGCTCTTCGAGCAATTGGTAATTCTATTGGCAATACTAAATATATCGATCCAAGTATTGTTGGGGCTAGCGATAAACGGATTGCTTGGATCCTTGTTGAACTTGAGTACTCTGGGGGGCTGCCTGGAGACATAGATCTCGTCTGGGGTAACAGAAGGCACGGACAGCGCATTGACTTCTGGGGCATTCCCTTCCGGTGTCTCATATGCCATCGCACTGGACACCTCAGGGAACATTTCCCATTCCGTTTGCGCATGCATCGAGCGTATGCTGATTCTCATGCCAGGCGACATGATATGCAGAAGTTCCACGGTGCCGGGCCTGATTTGGATGGTAATGCAGGTAATCCTACCCCCCATGTCTCTGATGATGAAGCTTTTTTCACTGCACAGGACCAGTCAGATGGTATGCTTAATAATTGTCGTGTTTTGGCCCCTGAGTCAAATCATACATCAGACGTTGATCCTCAGCCACCTGTCGGTCCATCTGATTTGGAGGTAAATAATTTTTCCAACTCAGATCAATTAACATCTGTGGATTACAAGAATGATGATGGTCCAATTGCCCCTACATATTCCTATGTAGATGATTTTGTAAAAGGCCTATCTAACAATGACGTCCCTCTACACCAGTCATTGGATGACCCACCACTGTTTCCTTCTCCTAATTTTCATATCCGTGAGTCTTCCGCTCCTCCGCCTAGTTCTACCTGTAGCCCCCATACTACACTTGATATGCCTCCTGAATCAACCGATCCCATTAATATTCCGGATTCTCCCAGAAATACTGTTGATACTGATCTAGAATCCATATTGGCGAATCCCAATATCGACCTAGCTGCCCTTACTGTTTTTGACAGACCTCCTTTATCTTCTGCTAATAAACACTCATCCCACATGACTGATTCCACATCCTACAGAGGCATGTCAAAAGCTGCAAATAGACTTTCAAAAGGGAAATTTAAAGCCATTTCTCTTTTTTCTGATAAATATGACAGTCTTACTGATATTCCTATCTTGATTAGTGATGGTACTTGGGATGATCCTCGGGCGCTTAGAGCATGCCACCCGGAACCAGAGTCGAGATGAATAACATCATTTCCATGAATATTTAGGGGTTGGGCGATGCCTCCAAAGCACATTGCCTTCATGAGATTTTGTATTCGGGTGATCCTATTATTTTTCTTGCCCAAGAAACTTTATGTGCCAGGGAGCGGGCCATTAAGTTATTTCTCAGTTTTAAAAATGGTTGGAAAGCTGCTGCGATTGATGCTGTTGGTCATTCTGGTGGATTAATTGCTATTTGGAATCCGGAGTTGGCGACATTTAAGGCCAACAGGTTCTTCGGGGGTATTTTTTTGGCTGGACATCTCAGAGGTTATGAGGATAAAGTCTATGTTATTAATTTATACGCGCCCTATCGCAATAGACTTTCTTTTTGGCAGCGTATGGCTGACTCTGGTCTTCTTGCTTTACACAATCTAATATTGATGGGTGATTTTAATTCTACTATGCGACCTGACGAAGTTTGGGGCTCTTTTGCAAGATTTGATCCTCTTTCATCTTTTTTATGTGACTTATTATATGGTTTCAATCTGACTGATATACGACCTCTTCCTCTGTTGCCGACGTGGACAAATAAACGCACCAACGACCAGTTTATTGCAAAGAGATTGGATAGAGCTATGGTACATGTAAATCTCATTGATAGATGGAATCTGCTTATATTATATCAAATGTATCTGATCATATGCCTATTAGGCTCTCTTGGAAATCTGTTTCTGTTGCTAGTGGCAGACCCTTTAAATTTAATAGGGTATGGCTTGAAGATGCAAATTACTCAAAATTGGTCTATAGGATTTGGCAACAAGAAATCGAAGATGTTAGCCTCAAGGAATGGGACCGTTTCCATTTTAAGATCCAGAGAATCAAGAGAGCATCGAAGGAATGGGAGATCCAGAAAAAATCGGATCTCAAAAAAGAACTCATCAAGATTTCTTCGATGATGGCGGACTTATATTCGTCCTTTGTATCTACATGCCCAGATGATGATGCATTTCGTCTCTTGCAGGAACTTGGCTCTAGAAGGCGGGAGATTTTGCGAATCGAGGAGGTTACATGGCGATTGAAGAGCAGAATGCTCTGGCTTAAGGAGGGCGACCTCAATACTCATTTTTTTCACAAGTCTGCTAATTCTAGGCACAACCAGAATGCTATCTGGCGTATCAGAAAGGAGGATGGTGATTTTGTTTTCTCTACTTCAGATATACAAGACGAGGCCTATTCATACTTCTCAAAATTTTACTCATGTGATCCGTCTATTGATGCTGCGAATCAAACATGGGTTCTTGATCAGTTTCCCAGATTTTTTGGGGAGGAGGCCATTGTTGTTCTTGATCAATGTATCATTGGGAATGAAGCTCTTACGGTCCTGAAGTCCTTCCCACATGATAAGTGCCCGGGCCCTGATGGATGGCCTGCGGAATTCTTCATTCACTTTTTTGATCTAATGGGTGCTAAGATCGTTGATATGCTGGAACTCTTCCGGAAAAGGGGTTTTATGTCTGCTAATCTGAACTCCTCTTTTATCGCCCTCATCTCGAAAGTCTCGAATCCACAATCATTTGCGGATTTTCGACCGATTGCCTTGTGCAACTTGCTATATAAGCTTTCATCAAAAATAATTGCAAACCGCATTAAAGCTGTTTTATCTGCCAATATATCAATGGAACAATATGGTTTTCTAAACGGTAGATCTATCCATGATGCAATTGCTATCGCCCAGGAGGTCTCCCATTCCATGCACTCTGTCAAATAAGATGCTTTAATTATGAAGGTGGATTTTTTCAAAGCATATGACTCTGTGGACTGGTCTTTCATCCGGACGTTCTTGCTCAAGATTGGCCTTCCCATTCGGATTATACGATGGATTATGTCCTGTGTATCTAATGTTAGATATGCGGTTATTGTAAATGGATATCCATCTCGTTTTTTCAAGGCTGGTCGGGGATTGCGGCAGGGGTGTGCCCTATCTCCTCTCATTTTTATTATGGTGATGGATGGCTTTAGCAGGTTAATGCATCATGCTGAACAGAGAGGCTATATTAAAGGTTTTTCTTTCTCAAATTCTGTTTCAACATCACATTCTTTATTTGTGGATGATTTACTGCTTTTTGGTTATTTGCGATGGAACCATTGGTTCTATATCCACATCATGTTCATGTGATTCAAATCTGCTACTGGTTTAGGCATCAATTGCAGCAAGTCATTTCTGCTATATGAATATGGTGACATCCAGGAGATTATTTTCATTGCTGAATTCATGGGCATCAGCAAGCGTCATATGTCTAATGGTTTCAAATACTTGGGCTTCTTTATTAAGCCATGTGGATACAAGAATAGAGACTGGAATTGGATTCTTGACAGGTTTCGGGATCGAATACAACGATGGACTCATCGATGGTTATCTATGGGGGGTAGGTATATTTTGATCCAGTCAGTGCTATCACAGATGATTGTTTTCTGGGCTCATCTTCTATACATTCCCGTAGGTGTTACTTCCAGGATAAACAACATCATTTCACATTTCCTTTGGGGTGGCGCCAGACTGGACAGGAAATATCACCTCTGCAGCATTGCTGATATTTGTAGACCCAAGGGGTCGGATGGCTGGGGTGTACTCGATACACGGGTGTTTAATTGCGCCCTATTATCAAAATCATTTTGGAGAGCCATTAATTGCTCTGGCTTATGGAATGATGTTATTAAAGCCAAGTATATCTAGGGGGATGCTTTACTTATGATTAGTTGCAATAGACTATCTTTACCACGTTTCATATCATGCATTTGGCGCAGTTTTATGAAGATCATCCCTCTCATTGCACCTCGCCTTCGATGGAATTTCCGGGATGGTAGCAACATTCCAATTGGCGTGTCCACTCTCTTGCAGTTGGCGCCTGATTCTGCTCCTTCACAGACTCTTATACATGCTCTTTCCTTTCGTGGTATTTTTTTCTACTCACAGATTATTCACTATTGGTCTCATTCGGCCCCCATTTTCAAATCTGCTGCTCAACTTGGATTTGATGGTGCTGTTGCTGATGAATGGAATTGCTTTCGGAATTCGCTGCGGCGGGCTGGTTTATGTTATGCTCCGGGGGGTGACAAATTAGTTTGGGGTGGACCATTGAGAAATAGTTCCTTAATTGTAAAAGATGTTTACCAAAATTATATTGCTTCTTCTCAACTGTTGCAAGCTCCAAGCGCTTTCCGTCATTTCTGGAAGAGGAAAATACCAATGAAAATCACTATTTTTGGATGGCTTATTTGGAAAGGCAGAGTGCTTACGTGGGACAACCTCAGAAAGCGGGGTCAACATGGTACAGGAAGGTGTGTATTTTGCTTTGCTGCAGAAGAATCCATTCCACACCTTTTCTTTTTATGTCCCTGTGTTATCCATCTTTGGAAACTATTCAGCTCCTACATATTGGATCCGACCTGGCTACCTGTGGACTTCATCTCCGCTGCACTGGAATGGGACAAATTGCACAGTCAGTATCGGTCGTTACCTTTTTATTTCATTTGGGAGGTTTGGCTGGCAAGGAACAAGATGATTTTTGACCAGATTCCTATCCAGATTCATAGGATTTATCTGGCCATTAAAACTTGGATGGATGAGATTCCCCCAATTCTGCCCGATGTCATTGATGGCTCTCGCCGTTTAAGACCTCATGATATCTCCATTCCTGCTGTGTTCTTTGATGGTGCAGCTGCTGATGGCAACACTGGTTGTGAGGCGTGGATTAAGATTTTTGAACATGATCGATATCACATCCATTGGAACGGTGGCCCTGGTACTAATAACAAAGCGGAGATTATGGCACTGTGAGGTGGATTACTTGTTGCATATGTCCTTCAGATACAGGTGGTTAGCATCTATGGGGACTCTAAGTTGGTAATCGGATGGATCACCAATGAGACTCATATGGATACTCCGCAATTTCAAGGATGGATCGATAGGACCCAGAATCTATGGAATAGATTAAATTGCCCCCCAATTAATCATATTTACCGTGAGAACAACACAAGGGCTGACAAGCTATCCAAGAAGGGACTTCAGGCGGAGTTTGGCTCTATGATGATTGCCCATTACTCAAATGGACAACAGATTGACGTGTCTCACATTCCTCTACCTTAAAATTTCTATCTCTGTTTATGTTGTTTTCCTGTTTCAAATGCTCATATGACAGAACATTTTTTTGGGATCAGCAAGTTCTATTATGTTCAAAATCAGATCTTTCACCCTGCTATCTTAGACACGGGACATTGCACACTTTTTGTACACAGGCGATGCTGGTTTTGCTTTGCTCGATGACGGCTCTATATGGTTTTCTCACAGTTTCATCAAGCAAGCGTGATATCTATCAGGCGAGCGTGTTTCTATCATCAAGCGAGCGGGTTATATTATCTACCGTGCATGTTTTTTTTGACAAAACCTGTGTTATCGGATCACTGTTTATATTCCACGGCAAGCGAGCGTGGCATATCAAGCGAGCGGGCTATAACATCAATGTGGCAGCCTGTCAGCAAATATTTTCTACATGCAGCTGAACAATCGTTCCTGCTGCTCAAATCTATTATGAATAGGCTTGCTATATACTATAATTTTCATCTCTAACTGCATACTCAAGAGAATCATTATTTTCTACTTCCAAATCAATTTTGATATTTCTTGAGTTTGCTTTCTTTTTGAAATCATATCTGGCTAATGGAGTTGTAATTGGAGATTTTATATTATCTTCTGATACTCATTTTGATTATTGTAATTATGTACACGGGTTGGATCTTGACCTGTTTATGTGGATGCCCATTCATTTTATTGCTCTGACCTGTTATGAGCAGATTTCACTCGGGCAATAGATGGTGGATTTCTCGCTGTGTGTCTCTTTACAGCTGAGATTATTGGACTATGTACTATTTATATACATCAATATAATCAACGTTTTTTTCTTTCTGAGAAAAAAAAAGATGCACAATGCTTTGAATAATTTTGGTGACTTGTTATCAAAATCTATTTTGGTGTACGGTGGTCAGAATCTATTTCTGTCAGAACTTTTACGTTATGAATAAAGTTACTTTCGCCTATAATAAAGTCAGAGTAGACACTGAATGTCATCCCAAAGGAGCGATGATATATTCGCTTACATTTATTTTAATGGTATGGTGTGCCAAATAATAGAAATACTTAGGTACCTTTGCAATTCGAGTAAGAAGTTGAAACTTGCCATTATGGTTAAGTTACTAATTTTTCTAAACGGTCATTATAGCTAAGTTACTAATTTTTATTTATGTTAACTTATTATTATGACTAAATTACTGTTTTTTTATTATACTTGTTTTTAAGGTTAATTACTAAATTTTTATTAGGATTTGTTTTTTAAATTATAATGAATTAGTAATTTTTTGGACTAATCGAGGGGAGGTCTAGGATCAACTCTAGTGGTTTCCTTATAACACCAAGAGTATATTCAAGAACTTGTAAGTGAGATATACGAGATCTTATGATTTAGCAAGAGCTGAAACTCTTTGAAATAGGGAGTCTACTCCTTGAGCCAAGATCAAGCAGACCATATATTCAATGAGATTTATTGTTTTCACCTAGCTAAACTTATCGTTAAACCACATATCACTGCATATTTTTTTATTGGGAATATTAATATAAAATTAAAGGATCAAATTTGGGCTTGGAGTATGCTCTAAAATTATTTTTGCTTGGTTAAGAACTCGTCTTTCTGGGATATAAGGAAATAAGTTAACAACCCAAGGCATAGACACATATTACGGACCACCAACAAGTAATTCCAGGTGTCATGGTTTTCCTTGAATAAAGGTGACGAGTGAACCTGAATTTGAGGATAGAAATGAGTGATGATTGTCCTCACCGCTGATTTGAAAATTGAGTTATGATAAAATTTTCCACTATATAAAAAAAAGGGGAAAAGAGTAAAGAATCAAACTTCTTGAAGCATGGTGCAATTTTCATCTTTACGTCTCAAATCTTAATCCATCACAGATCAAAACTCACCACATACCACTGATGCAACTATGGAAGTTGAAATTCTTTGATTGAAAACTTCTTGAAGCATGGTGCAATTTTCATCTTTATGTCTCAAAGCTTAATCCATCACAGATCAAAACTCAACACATACCACTGATGCAACTATGGAAGTTGAAATTATTTGATTGAACCCCATCACAGGTTCTCATGAATATCAATGCTTGCAATCTAGGGTTGTTGACGATGAAAAGATTGCAGAATCATTGTGTTCGTTGATGAGAGCCAAGCTTTTAAGACCATGCGTCCATGGGCTCAAGAAATCAAAACGATCCCTAAAGTAAGGTAAATGCTTTCCTATTGTATCAATGTAACACATAACAATTTTTTCAAAGAAAGTTTATGTACCTTTCTATTCATTTTGGGAGCAAAAGTAACATATAAAATATGTACAATGGAAGTTGAGCTTCACCAAAGAGGTTGCATAGGAGTATACCAAACCTATCCATAACATCAAACCAACTACTAGTGAAATTACAATTATTACCTGAAACAAACTTATAACACAAAAAATTACCAAAACACTCAGGAAGGTTTAGGATTTAATATGATGTAAAAACTACATACTAATTCCAATGAGAACAAAGAAACTTTTCTATTCCAGAATAACCTCAACATGCTAACAAATCACAAACCAAAAGAAAAATTACAAAAGTTGTTTAAACAAGACTTTCTAAGAGAAGGCATAATTATAGACTTGGTCCTGTCAATGGATAACTAAAAACCTGAGATAAGAGGAAGACTTCCTCTTCTTTTTAAAGTGGTACCCTACCATTCTTAAAAATAAATAAAGCCTTTCTACACGGAGAGTGCCCCTTTTTATAAGGAATATGCCCAAGTGTTCCATTCCCTGTGAATATGATGAAAAGAGAGATATTGAAATTCTTTCTTCATATCTATAATCATGTCCTTCCAACAAGAAAAATTTAATGACTGTAAATTTGAAGAGTCTAATAACCAATCAATTATACATTTTGAATCACTGAAAACTTGTAAATAAGCAAATTTTTTGAAGGTTGGATAAAAAATAAGAGCCCAACAAGCAATGATTTTTTCCTTAGTGTTTGTTCCCAGTCCTATATTTATACAAATGTGGACATAAGAGTTCTTGAGAGTTTGATAAAGGCACCCCCACCACATAGAATTTCTTGTGATGCAACATCAAAAACCCCAACAAAGCAAAACTAAAGTATCATAGGACAATTTCTATGTATGTCATTATTGGGTTTTGGTAATCTCAAAAACTCCTTTAAAAAGCCTACAATTTGGTGAAGTATATTTTTAGGTTTGTAGGATAGATCTTCAAATATGAATTTGTCTCTGTTGAGAATGCAGCAAGATGATGGAGCTTAGTGAAATGAAGTCGCCTTCACTAAGTGGGCCCGCAGGCAAATTCTGGCGCAAAGTCTATTTTTAGACTATGTCTCTTTTTAGACATACGGAGCATAATTTGGGAATTCTACTTGGAGATTCTTGATGGATGCGACATGTCGGTAAAAATAGATGAGACCCTATTTTTTAGGACCCAGGCTATTTTTAGACTGATCTCCTAAAAATATGGAAGTCAAATATTCTTTACCCTTAATAATATTTTGACTATAAACAGCAGTTTACTCTCTTGGCGCACTTCAGTTTGAGTCATGGAGGTGGCTCATGCAACTGACACAAGGAATCACGTGGTTCCTAGGGTTTGATGGCATCTTGCATGGTTGGCTTCAGTTAGACTTCAGTGGCAGAAGTTTTGGAGGAGTTAACGGGACAGATAGTGGAGTTGTGTTCTGTTTGTTTTAGTTGAACTAGTTGGGATTAGTTAACTAACTAATCAACTATATATGAGTGGAGTAAATTAAATAATATTTAATTTACTAAATATTAACTCATTAGTCAACTCAAGAACACTTCAGTTCACTACAGTGCATGATCAGTTCAGTGGAGACCAGTGGAAGAGGTAGATGAAAGGGTGAGTAAAGCTATCGGTTGGTAGATTTGTTTTGCATGAGATTTGCATTACACTTGGAGGAATTGTCCATGACAATTACGCAATCAAGGGAAGGGGATTCGAACCTTGAACCTCTTCATATACGGGCCATGATTGCGCAATAGAGGCAAGGCAATTGGCGGGGAGTTTTGAACCTCAGACT
Source organism: Pinus albicaulis (assembly GCA_034641835.2). NCBI lineage: Eukaryota > Viridiplantae > Streptophyta > Pinopsida > Pinales > Pinaceae > Pinus > Pinus albicaulis. Next base: position 627,363,310 of record CM076581.1, read on the forward strand.
TGTTCAAAACTGAGTCAGATTGTGAGTAACTTCATGAGAGAGTACTGAGTACTTGTGAGGAGTATTGTACTTGTTTGGTTACTTGATTTCTCCATTATAATATACACAATAGCTGCGGGGTTTTCAGCTATAGGCTTTCCCCATACATACCGAGTTAATGTGTGATTGAATTGATGTGAGATTGCTTCTGTTATTTCCGCATGTGACAATTAATTGTAGAAGAAGGTTATGTGTTATGTATGCAATTCGAAATTGATATATGACCAGGTTAATCTTCAGTGAATAAGTGATTTATTCGGCTAATTTCTACATGGTATCGGAGCGAGATTAATTGTCGAGATCTATTACGGTGATTGCAAACTTATTTCCTCGGACAGAGTCTGCATGCGGGCCAGGTAGCCTCAGGAATATTCATCCTTCTTTGTAAGGTGAAAGATCTGGTGAATGCCCTTGCAGTCAATCTCTGATTTGGAAATAATTTGTTTTCAAGTGTAGATCGGAAGCGATAGAGCTTGGAGTTTGGAATTCGAATTTTGCAAAAGGTTGTTCTTCTTGGTGCCGGTGTTGAAAGATGTCTTCTTTCAATGGTTTGCGACTCGAATATGCTCTTGAAGGCAGTTCGAACTATATTGCATGGAAAGATCGAATGGAAGCAGTGTTGGAAGATAATGGTCCGAAGGAGTTCGTGGATGCGGATGTCCCAAAGCCCACTGATGCAGCTCTGGTCGATGCATGGCAAAAGAAGATCGCGAAATGTCGAAGGATCCTGTTGGAGGGCGTCGAGGATCATATTGTATCCAGCCTGCATGGAAAGGCTACTCCATATTTAATGTGGAAAGCTTTGACGGATCTATTCCAGAGTAAGAGTGACCAAAGGAAGCTGGCGCTCAAAGACAAGCTCAGGAACATCAAGATGGAGAAGGGCGACAGTATCGCTAAATACCTCACAAAGTTCACTCAATGCAGAGATGAACTGGGAAGTGTGGGAGTTACTGTCGATGAAGAGGATATGGTCGAGCTGGCTCTCCTTGGTCTTCCGAAGGCTTGGCACTCATATCAAGATAGTGTCAATGGTCGGGAGAAGCTGCCGGGATGGGAGCGCCTTTGGGCGGATCTCATGCAGGAGGAGATAAGGAGGACTACTCGAGATGGATCTTCATCAGAGGGAGCTGATGAAGAAAACTGCGCTTTGGTTGCCAAAGCAAAGAAGGGGAAGGGTAAGAAAACCTCTCATTCTGGTGCAAAGGGCAAGAAGCAGGATATGGCGAAAGTGAAGTGTTTTCATTGCCATGATCACGGACATTATGCTACCAATTGTCCAAAGAAGAAGAAGAACAAGCAAGCGGGAAGATCTGCAGATGGAGAAGCTTTGGCTTCACAGTTCGAGCTTGACTTTTCACTGATCGCATGCTTGGTTTCAAGTGTGATGGGATCGGTGTGGTTCTTGGACAGCGGTGCGTCATTTCATATGACGGGAGATCGGGAGTTTTTCTCAGATCTGGAGGACAAAGATTTGGGTATGCACATCGAGATGGGCGATGACGGTAGATACAGTGCGACTGGTATCGGTACCGTATCCTTTCAGAGGGAGTCTGGTAAACCCTTTGTACTAAAGGATGTCATGCATGTACCTGGATTGAAGAAGAACCCGATTTCAGTAGCGATGTTGGAGGATAAGGGGTATGATGTGGTCTTCAGCGAAGGAAAAGCCTTCCTGCGCAGTAAGACTACTGGAGAGACCCGGAAGATAGGGGTTCGAACCAAGAACCTTTATCAGTTGCAGGTAGATGGCTGCACAGCTATGGCATGCAAAGCGGGAGAAGTGGTGAGCAGGGATGATGAGGGCGAACTGTGGCACAGGAGATTGGGCCACCTTCACCATGGAGCTTTGAAGATTCTGCAGCAGATTTCTACTGGGCTTCCTAAGGGCACCCTTGCGCAGTCAGATCAGTGCAAGGGGTGTACTTTAGGGAAGTATGTAAAAGCCACCTTTCACGAGAAGGATAGTCGCGCCACGACGATCCTTGAGAGAGTTCACACAGACGTGTGTGGTCCTTTCTCAGTTGCTTCGACAGCAAAGCACAGGTATTATGTGATCTTTGTTGATGATTTCTCTCGAAAGTGCTGGATCTTCTTCATGCAGAAGAAGAGCGATACATTCGAGAAGTTCTGTGAGTTTAAAGCACTGGTCGAGAAGGAGTCGGGGAAGAAGGTGATTGCTCTAAGGAGTGATAACGGTGGTGAATTCATCTCGGCTGAATTCAAGGAGTTCTGCAGCGCAGAAGGGATTCGGAGAGAGCTCATCGCACCCCATAACCCACGGCAGAACGGGGTGGCTGAGCGGAAGAACAGAACGATCGTGGGTGCTGCACGGGCGATGTTGCATGATCAGGGCCTACCCCTTCACTTGTGGGCTGAGGCATGCAATACAGCAGTGTATGTGCAGAACCGTTGTCCTCACAAGGTTCTTGGCATGAGTACACTGGAGGAGGCTTATTCTGGCAAGAGGCCCGATATTTCCCATTTGCGGATTTTTGGTTCTCCTGTCTACATGCATGTGACGAAGGATGCGAGAAGGAAGCTGGATCCAACTGCTGAGGTTGGAATATTTGTGGGGTACACTGATACACCTCACAACTATCGGGTGTATTTTTTAGACAGTCGAAAGACTGTTGTGCGACGGGATATAAAATTTCAGGAGGAGAAAGCCATGCGGTGTTCGCTTGAGAGGGAGCTACACTTGCATGCAGATGAGGAGCTGTTAGTTCCTAAGGAGGAGCTTCCGGATGTGGATCAGCCACAAGAGGAGGTTCGGGAGGTGGAAGAAACCACCCAGGCAGCGCCAACCATCAGAGGGCGCATGCGCACTACAGAAGCTGAGCGACTGGCTCGGGATGCAGAGAAGGTTGTAGGACCACCTACGGCACAGCGCAGACAGAGACAGTCACCGGATCGGTACACTGGATACATGGCTCTTATGAGTCAATGTGTTGTGACAGAGCCATCCTCTTTTGAGGAAGCTGTGGAGGAACCCGCATGGGTTGATGCCATGATCGAAGAATATGGTTCGATCATCAGGAACAGTGCATGGGAGATTGTCCCAAGACCGGTTGGGAAATCAGTTGTAGGTTCGCGATGGATCTACAAGGTGAAGCAGGCGGCTGACGGGAGTGTGGAGAAGTACAAGGCGAGATTTGTCGCCCGTGGCTTCTCACAGGTCGAGGGGATTGACTATGAGGAGACTTTTGCACCTGTCGCAAGGTACTCTTCCATACGGACGATCCTTGCTCTCTCAGCGCAGATGGGGTGGCACATTCATCGGATGGATGTGAAGACTGCGTTCCTCAATGGAGTTATTGAGGAGGAGGTGTACATAGAGCAGCCTGAAGGTTTTGAGATCTTCAGCAGTGAGTCGCATGTGTGCCGACTCCAGAGAGCACTGTACGGGCTGAAGCAAGCACCTCGTGCTTGGTACACTCGGATAGACAGCTACTTCACCGGGCTTGGATTCTCCAAGAGTGAGGCGGATCCAAACCTGTACCAGATTGTGGTGGAGGGGAAGCTGTTGATCATCGTACTGTATGTAGATGATCTGATTTTGACTGGCGACGAACAGTTGATACTTTCATGCAAGGAGGATCTTGCACGAGAGTTTGAGATGAAGGACCTGGGCATCCTTCATTATTTCCTGGGATTGGAGATTTGGCAGCGCAGTGGAGGACTGTTTGTTTCTCGGGGCAAGTATGCCCGGGAGATTCTGGAGAGGTTCAACATGCAAGGCTGCAAGCCTGTTGACACTCCTCTTCCTGGTGGTTGGAGGAAGGAGGATGCTACTTCAGCGGAGGTAGTGGATGCCACTGTCTATCGACAGTTGGTGGGGTCGCTTATGTATCTGGTCAATACACGACCCGATATATGCTATGCAGTTAACCAGCTTTAGCAAGCTATGGTTAAGCCTACCAAGCTCTTTTGGAAGGCAGGAAAGCATGAAGGCAGGCAAGCATGTGTTGCGCTATATTAGAGGCACATCGGGATATGGTTCATGGTACAGACGGAGGATCATTTGAGGTAGCATGGCTTCACAGATTGGTATCATCATATCAGAGATTGTGTTCAGCGGAGAATCGTGATGCTTTCATATGTTCCCACGGAGGATCAGGATGCCGACATCCTGACGAAGGCGCTCACCAGGAGCAAGTTCGAATTCCACAGAGGCAGGATAGGGGTTGCAGATAATCCATATCTTGCTGAGAGGGAGTGTTGAGAATGCGGCAAGATGATGGAGCTTAGTGAAATGAAGTCGCCTTCACTAAGTGGGCCCGCAGGCAAATTCTGGCGCAAAGTCTATTTTTAGACTATGTCTATTTTTAGACATACGAAGCATAATTTGGGAATTCTACTTGGAGATTCTTGAAGTATGTGACATGTCGGTAAAAATAGATGAGACCCTATTTTTTAGGACCCAGGCTATTTTTAGACTGATCTCCTAAAAATATGGAAGTCAAATATTATTTACCCTTAATAATATTTTGACTATAAAAAGCAGTTTACTCTCTTGGCGCACTTCAGTTTGAGTCATGGAGGTGGCTCATGCAACTGACACAAGGAATCACGTGGTTCCTAGGGTTTGATGGCATCTTGCATGGTTGGCTTCAGTTAGACTTCAGTGGCAGGAGTGTTGGAGGAGTTAACGGGACAGATAGTGGAGTTGTGTTCTGTTTGTTTTAGTTGAACTAGTTGGGATTAGTTAACTAACTAATCAACTAGATATTAGTGGAGTAAATTAAATAATATTTAATTTACTAAATATTAACTCATTAGTCAACTCAAGAACACTTCAGTTCACTACAGTGCATGATCAGTTCAGTGGAGACCAGTGGAAGAGGTAGATGAAAGGGTGAGTAAAGCTATCAGTTGGTAGATTTGTTTTACATGAGATTTGCATTACACTTGGAGGAATTGTCCATGACAATTACGCAATCAAGGCAAGGGGATTCGAACCTTGAACCTCTTCATATACAGGCCATGATTGCGCAATAGAGGCAAGGCAGTTAGTGGTGTGTTTTGAACCTGAGACTTGTTCAAAACCAAGCTAGATTGTGAGTAACTTCATGAGAGAGTACTGAGTACTTGTGAGGAGTATTGTACTTGTTTGGTTACTTGATTTCTCCATTATAATACACACAATAGCTGCGGGGTTTTCAGCTATAGGCTTTCCCCATACATACTGAGTTAATGTGTGATTGAATTGATGTGAGATTGCTTCTGTTATTTCCGCATGTGACAATTAATTGTAGAAGAAGGTTATGTGTTATGTATGCAATTCGAAATTGATATATGACCAGGTTAATCTTCAGTGAATAAGTGATTTATTCAGCTAATTTCTACAGTCTCTCGCTTTCTAAATACCCCTGACTACAAATATTGGAAAGGTTTTATATCTGCCCATATTTAAATCCCACCAACGAAGGCAAGATTCAAAATAAAAGGAAGATCTAGTGTCCTGAAGACTTAGAACTATAGAGGCATCTTTCTAGACATCCTTAGCAAAGGTACAATGTATAAAGAAGTGGTCTACAGATTCAGTATCAACACAACATATACAACATACATTTGGGTCAATGAATCCCCTTCTTTTTAGATTATCCCATGTAAGAATGAAATTAACCAAAGTGAGCCAACAAAAGCATCTCCCATTTTGCAGTAGGAACCACTTCCATAATTTCCTATGCCATCAAATGTCTCTGTGATCTAGTGAGGAAGAGAATATAAATTCATAAGCTAGTATAGTAGAAACCTGGCCTGAAGAGATATTCCAACTCCAGACTATGAAGTCCTCTTCATCATTTAGTAGGATCTTATTAGATTATATGCCCCTTACAAAAAGGTCCCATTTAGCAACCAAGTTCCCTTGTAAACCAAAATCATATAATTTTTTCTAGCATCTAGAGGTGGTTGTATAAGAGCCAAATCTCTTAACATGGCTCAAATTACAACACCCTTGGGCATTTAACAAGGAAATCAACTTCATAGATAGTTTATAAAAATCAACATCTCCCATCAAAGGATCCTTTCTTCAGATAATATGAAAAGCCTTACCCACATTCCAGGAAATCCAGGTGGAGAGCCAATGGACGGATTCCAAAAGGCCCCTACAAGTATTAGAGCCAGAATTATTTACGTGCTTGACATGGGATCTCAACAAGTCAGTGAAAAACATGTTTTTAATATATTTTTCCTTGATAATGAGATTCCAGAGACCAGAACCAGTCAATACTCTCCAAATACTCTTCATAGTGAGGGCTATGCCAAACCAATGTATATTTGTGAAGCCCCAACCCCCAAGGAAGTTAGGTTGTGATAAAATATCCCATTTAGCCAAATGAATGCCTTCCTTTTCATTTTTACCAATACAAGGTAAATTAAACATACTTTGTCTAATTTTCCCTATAATAGATTTAGGTACCTTTGAGAGCATTAACCAATACACTAGAATACTCTCCAACATGGACTTGACCAGAATCATTCAAACTCCTATAGATAGCCACCTATAACACCAATTACCTATTCTTCATTCTATCTTCTCAATTAACCAGGACCAATCTTCCTAGTGGTAATAGTTTAGTTTCAAGTAATAACCTCAATATGTGAATCCTTTCTCTAATACTTCCACCTTAAAGGGGAAAAAATATCTAATAGAGGCTTGGGTCTCTTCTCGAGTCCTGTTATGAAGGAAGGTGTATTTTTGGATGTTGGTCTCCATACCAAATGCATGGAAAAAAATAAAGAAAATGATGGAAAATGAATCCCATTTAGCCTACAATTTGGTGAAGTATTTTTTTTAGGTTTGTAGGATAGATCTTCAAATATGAATTTGTCTCTCGCTTTCCATATACCCTAGGCTACAAAGTTTGGTAGGTTTTTATATCTGTCCATATTTGAATACCACCAATGAAGGCACGATTCAAAAGAAGATGAAGATCAATTGTCGACAAGACTTGGATCAATTAAGGAATCTTTCCAGACATCCTTAGCAAAGTTACAATGTATAAAGAGGTGATCTATAGATTCACGCTCAACATTAAATAGACAACATACATTTGGTACAATGAATCCATTTCTTTGTAGATTATCCCATGTTAAAATAAAATTACCCAGAGTGAGCTAGCAAAATAATTTGATTTTTTGCGGCAAGAACCACTTCCATAATTTCCTATGCCAACCAAATGTCTCTTCATCTAGTGAGGAAGTTTAAATTGATTCATAAGTTAGAATCACAGAAATGTGGCCTGGAGAGATATTCCAACTCCATAATATGGATTCCTCTTCATCATTTAGTATAATCTTGTTAGAATACATGCCCCTTACAAAGAGGTCCCATTCAACAGCCAAGTTCCCTTGTAAACCCAAATAATCTGAGTTTTTCCAGCATCTAGAGGTGGTCATATAAGAGTTAGATCTTTTAACATGGCTCAATTTACACAACCTCTTTGTGTTTAAGAGGGAAATAAGCTCCAGAGATAGTTTATAAAAATCAACATCTCTTATGAAATGATCCTTTCCTAGGATAATCTGACTACCCTTACCCACCTTCTAGGCAAGCTAGGTGGAGAGCCAAGGGAAGGATTCCAAAAGGCCCCTCAAGGTGATAGAGAAAGAATTATTTGCTTTTTTTACACAAGATCTCAACTAGTTAGTGACATATTTTTTTAATATATTTTTCCTTGATAATGAGATTGTAGAGACCAGAACTAGTCAATGCTCTCCAAAGACTATTCATAAAGAGGGCTAATCCAAACCAGTGTAGATTTTTTAGTCCCCAACCCCCAAGGCACTTAGGTTGCAATAAAATATCCCATTTAGCAAAATGAATACCTCCCTTTTCCTTTTTACTAGTCTAGAGGAAATTAAACATAATTTGTCTAATTTTACTGATAATATATTTAGGGATCTTTGAGAGCATTAACCAATACACTAGAATAATCTCCAACATGGACTTGACTAGAAGCATTCAACCTCCTAGAGATAGCCACATGTAACACCAATTGCTTATTCTGCTTTCTACCTTCTTAATTTTCTAGGACCAATCTTCCAAGCGATAATAATTTGGTTTCAAGTAATAGCCCAGATATGTAGATCGTGTCTCTAATGCTTCCACCCTAAAGGGAAAAAATATTTAATAGAGGCTAGGGTCTCTTCCCAAGACTTGTTTTGAAGGAAGGTAGATTTTTGGCTATTGATCTCCATACCAAATGCACGGTTGAAAATAGATCAAAATTTGGAAAAGGTGTCCCATTTATCAACACTGCCTTCCCCAAAAATAAAAATGTCATCCAAAAAAGAAGATGTGTAATATACAAAGTCTTAGACACCTTGATCCCTTTTAAAATACCATCTCTTTTGGATTTAATGATCATCCTACTCAAACCTTCTATGACAAGAAGGAATAACAAGGGAGAAATGGGGAATCCTTGTCTCAAGCCTGTAGTGCTATTAAATAATCTAATCATAGAGCCATTCACTAACACAAAACAAATCATAGATTGCACACATCCCATTATCTAGTTTATGACCTTCAAATTGAGACCAATTTGGAGGAGTCCCAACCTAAGGAAGTATGAGTTAACTATGTCTTATGTTTTTACCAAGTCCATTTTTAAGACCATAGCTTCAAGATTTTTAATCTTAATAGAATGAAGAGACTCTTGGGCCACACCATTGGCCTAATGAATATGAAAACCAATGAGAAAACTGAATTGTTCGAGTGAGATCATTTATGTGAGGTTACCATTTAATCTATTTGAGATGATCCCTTTTTTTTGAAGGAAAAAATGCTTGTAATTTTATTAAGAAAATAAAATTACATGGTAAGGACACATAGCATACCAAAAATGGTGGAAAAAAAACCCATAAAAAAGGCCTCATATAGTGAGGGAAAGTCCAAAATACGTCCATAAATACTAGCTGGAGCTCTTAAATAGACATGTGAGGAGGCTCATAAAAAATTTACATGAAGAAATATACATCTGATATGGAAATAAAGGCTCAATAAAAAGCTTGTATAAGTCCATAATGGTGAAGAAAAAATGATAGTATCAACTGCCAAGAGTCATAGAGGCACTCTGAATCTTCCCATCTGTGTCTTCTGATTTATTTATTTGAAAAGCATCGAGCTCTAGTCCAGAATTAGATAGGTTTTTGGTTGCCACATTTATGTGCCTGTAAATGTGTTCAAAAGTGATGTGAGAGAATTGTTGCTTTTGAAGGAGAATCACCTGAAAATTGGGTTGAATAAGATAAATTTTTAGTTTGAAAAAACCATTGATCCAATTTATTACCAAGAGGGAGTCACCACAAGCATGGACGTTTGTAATATTTTTTTCTGAGGCCAGAGAGATACGAAGTTTGAGTGATGAAAGTTCAACAAATTTGTTTGTAGAAGGCCCCACATTGGCAACAAAGGACATAGAATGAGTTTTTGATAGATGTAGAACATGTCCAACTCCACTAATAGATGGGGAGCCCTAACCCACCCCATAAAAAAAGCCCCAAGGAAATTATGTTATAATAGGAGGTTCATCTCTATTCCCAGGATTTTTTATTCTAGAGAAAGGATTGTAAGTGGATGAAATGGAAAGGTTGTGCATAACATATTTGGGTGCATTTGGTGGCTTATCTTCGAAGATGGATTGATTCCACTTCAGCCAAATGTGTTAAGGAAGTGTAAAAGGGAGAGGACTTTATGGAGAAGAATTTTGGGATTGGAATAATGAACCCATACAATTTTTAGTAGAAGTACCAACCCACACATAGGAGGGGCCAATAAATTTCTAAACCCCCTCCTACACCCGTTGAGAGAAAGAGTAATCTAAGAAGAGTTGTTGAACAAATTCAAAATCCAGATAACAAAAGGGGAACTTACCAAGACCATGGAATTTTTTTTTGGGAGATTGTCCTAGGTAGGAGCGTTATTGTGCATGATCATCCACATGAATAGTTGAGCCTTGGAAGGGCATTTGACCTTCCGTTTTTTATTACCCCACCAAGGACTAACCTATGTAGTTGCACCTTGAGAGATAAATAAATAACCTGCCTTTGGATTATGTTTGAGATGATATTAGTAATAAATTTGTAAATTAGATTGTAGAAACAAATTGGTTTGGCATCATTAAATGTCTTATATTTAGAACATTTTGGGAATCAAAGCAATAAAAGTGAAATTTATATCCCTATAAACCAACCTAGATTTTATGACCTCGTCCACTACTTAAATAATATCTTCCCCATCAAAAATTAAGGTATAACTCAATAGTCCACATCTTCCCCATCAAATCAACAAAAATTAAGGTATAACTCTCCACCCATCAGGACATATGCTTTTATCCTTAGTAAATACTTTTAAGACTGATTTGATTTCATCCAAAGTTACAAGGCCACTAATAATGGTTGAGTCTAGGCTTTTATCCGTAGGAAATAATTTTAAGACGGATTTGATTTCATCCAAAGTTACAAGGCCACCACTAACGGTTGAGTCCTCCTTCGATGATTCATGAGCATCGTACCTCTAAGTCAAAACACATTTTGACTAGACCTAGGGGTCTTTCCTTTACCAAGGGATTTCAGCTTCTCCAAATGAGTTTAATGGTTTGATTAAATGTATTTTCCTATTATTTCTTATAATTCTGGAATAATTGTATATGATCAGTGGTTGAGATTGGGGATATTGTAATCATATCTACTTATTAAAGTAGATCTAGAGAATGTTTGGTAAAAGAGTAGTTTTGTGGGAAAGAATAAGATGTCAGATTTTCTATTTTTAAAAAAGGGAAGGCTGAATATGGAACTCAATCAAGGCAGAAGCGTTAAAGAATTAATCATTCGGTTAGTTTATGGGTAGTTCTAGATTAGTTAGCCGTCAGTTTCCAGATTCAGTTTATGCATAACTGTTTCTGAGTGGTATAAATATACATTTCTCTGTTCAATAAAGATATATGTAGTTCCGTTGTGCTCTGCCATTCTCTGCTGTCTCCTTTGTTAATTTGTCATGGTATCAGAGCAAGGTTGATCTTGTTGATTTGTAAATCTGTTTTTCTATTTGTTGTTTGATCCTTGGAGTAGCAGAGACAGAGACCAGGGCACCGGAGCCAAGCTTGGAGAGTTGTGTTGTTGTCGCCGCCACCACATCAGAGCCCGTCCACAAGCCAAGAATGAGCTATTGACTGTGAAATAAGAAGCAGCAGCAGTATCGAGCTCCCAGAAGGCAAGGGTTTTATGACCGTGCAAGGCGCGGGGCAAATGTTCAGAGCGAGAATTGAACGGAACGGTCTGTATTTTATCATTTGAATGTCTTCTGGTCCGTTGTTGAACTTTGAGTCGTTGAATGTTGTGAGATATAATCTGTGTCTCAAGTTCTCTGGAGATAAAAACGGGAAAAATCCAGAGATATGAATGTAGAGGTCTCGAAAATATCTTAAATGCAGCGGATCCGATCTCATTGAAGCATGAACTGGTGGAAGATTATCAATCCGGACTAAAGCTTAAGGTATTTCCCGAAAATTTAAGATTTTGGTCAGGCATTTGAGAACTTGTCCACAAATTCTATCATTATAGAAAATTGAAGTTGTTGACTGGAATTTTAAGGGAGTTAGGGATATTATCTGCCTGTTGTTTTGTTAATTTTCTTATGGCGGCCATTGAGGGAGATGAGAGAGTGATCGCCACGGCAAGCTGAAACCAGTTAAGTGGCTTTCGACGGAGAAGCCTACTGGCACCAAGCGGGAAGAAGGCTGAGCCCTACTAAATGTTGCTGTAGAAAAAGCCCTCGCCAGGGTTACACCGCGACGGAGACGAACTGCCAGTGTTGCCATTGCTTCTGCTCGAGGTACAGATTGCGAGCTAGTGTTATTGTTATATGAAATTCACTGATGTATTAAAGGCTAGGCCGGTGTATTAAAGCCTATGTGGCGTCTTTAACTTTAAAGTTTGCCTGGCACTGTTCAATATTCCAAATATTTCGCTGTTTTTGCATAGCTATTACGCTGTCTTTGAAGTGAAATAAGGCTGTCTAACGGAGTTGGTTGATACGGTTCCTTATTATCTGTCTGTACTTTTTCTGGATGGCCGAGCTTGTTGGACAAGTGAAATGGTAGCCATCTGTTTATTTAGAATGTGGAAAGGTTGAAGATCAGTCGTGAAGTCGACTTGGTGGTGCTGTGCGATGCTCTTGGCATCTGCAGTGCGAGGAAACCCGTGGTATCTGTGGTGCGAGGTGATACCGGCCGGACCCCTTACATTTGGAGGTGTGGGTCACCCACTGCGCTGAATACCAGCGTTTGGAGAGGCGTTAGCCATTGTAGAAAACATGGCTCGAAGATTCATCAATTTCAGAAGTGAGCGATGGTAAGAATGCGCGGAGGAGGTAAGCTATGTGTTTGTTAAAATGTTTGTAATAAATCTGAAGGTTTGGACACTTTAAATTATTGGAACTAGTTGTAAGTGGCATCATTTCTTGGCGCTGGATCATATGCTGATCTTGGAGACTCGTATTCACTCGATTCGATTTGGTTATCAGAGATTATGCGTCCCTCTTGAGATAAATCTGAACCCATTTGCGCAATGCTTGCATACAGAAATTCTACATAGAATGAATGTCGTTTCTGCATATGTTGTTACTGTAATTTCTTAAGTGAAATTCATGTAATATTTGTTGACGTGGTTCGTGCCTGTCCGAACGCGTGTCAGAAATTTGTGTTAATAAATGTTGAGCCGGAATATTTGTATTTGCTGGCGCTGTTGGACCAGTCAAAGGGCTGAACGTCGGAATTGAGAACACAATCTGTTTTTACAGTTTTAGTTTTATGGGAAGTCGTTGTGAAAGTTCAAACCGTTCGATTTGATTTGGTGAAGATCCGACTATTTCTGCTTATTTCTGCTTTTTCGGGTCGTCTCCTGTACATAGTAAATTCCAAGTCACCTTCTTTGTGTTTATGTTAGATATTGGCAAAATGAATTTCTGAATAAATTAGCCAGCGCAAAAGAAGAGGATAAAGCTCTTCATTAAATTCGCAAAACTCGGCAAAGTTCAGGATTTAAACAGAAGTCCGAAAGGTTCAGACAAAGGGTTGAAATCATGGAATTTGTAAAGGCTTGAGAAGATAAATTTGCACGCATACTCATAACAATGCAAAATTAGTTATTCGTCCAGCGCGTTAAGGGAATTTTTAACGTGATCATATTATATATATTGTTTAGAGCCCAGGTTCAAATGAAAAGTTAAACAACTGCAACATCAAATCTGTTTCAAATCAAAACCAGTGCCAGAGTTTTCATGTAATGCATCATTAATAGTTTCAAGAAATTATCATTACATTTACCTAAAAAAAAAAAAGTTGAAGGTTTATTTAAAAGGGCATGAATGAAGTTGAAGTTTGCATGAATGAAGTTGAAGTTCTTTAAAAAGAGGAATGAAATCATGTTTTTGTGGTTCATTTAAATTCTGAAGAGTGAAAAAGTGAGTGAGAAAGTGACAGTGTTAAAAGCTTGTCAAAGTATTGTTTTAGTACAGAAATTTTGGAAGTTTGAAAGTTTTGTTTTACTACATAAATTTTGGATTTGATGCATATGTAGACTCATTTGTTTGTGGAATTCAAGCAAAGAGTTTGTTGAATCCCACTGTGTTCAGTCACGAGTGGATGATGTATGCGAAGAAAGTGTAGAACGAGACGAAGATGTTTGTTGAATCCCACTGTACACAGTTACAAGTGGACGAAGATTTGTTGATACCGGCAACACGGATTGCTGACGAAGATTTGTTGATACCAGCAACAGAGCTTGCTGACGAAAGTTTGGTGATTCCAGCAACAGAGCTTGCTGACGAAAGTTTGGTGAAACCAGCGACACAGTTTGCTGATGATGACTTGTTGATTCCAGCAACACAGCTTGCTGATGATGAGATGGTAAATCCAGCAATGCAACTTGCTGATGAAAATTTGATGGTTGATGTTAACTTTGATCATGAATTTTTGACTAATGATGACTGGTTGCAGATGATGCAACAAAAATATGATATTGACATGATGTTATTTGGTGAGATTTCCTCACTGCAGTGAGTGGAAGACAATTTGTTCGAAGCATTACAGGTTAGTGGAAAAGAGACAGAGACAGAAGCAAAGAAAGAAGTCTGCAAAGAAAAAGCAGAAATAGAGAAAGATGCAGAAGCAGAGAACGAAGCGCAACAACAGAAAGCTGTCACTGCAGAGCAGAAGGAAACATAAATAGAGGCAGAAATAGAGAAAGAATCGCAACAAGAGAAATCTCTCATTGCAGAGCAGAAAGACCAGAACCAATGTCGTTCTGAAAATATTTTGGATTCTGATATTGATTTCCAATGTGTAGGTACACAAAATGATTATGAAGAAGAGTTAAAGTTTATTGAAACATGGCTTGCAACACCATGTCTGGATGAGATCTACACAGAAGATGTAGAAATGAATTTTGAAGATGACATGCATGATGAACATGTCAATGAAATTTTCACGCATTGGAGTTTTGAAGAAATAAAACATTATTCTAATATTATGTTGCAGCAGATTGATCATGAAAACCATAATATGGAAGACAGTATGTGGCAGCAGCCCACATTTCTTGAATATGTCCAGGACATGCTTAGACAACCTGGAATTGTAAAAGACAAAGACCTGCATCAGCAAATGAAAAGTCTGAAGTTTGAACAATACAATAAGACGAATATGAGGAAACAATTTAGAGGCTACAGAATTTGGAAGAAAAGAAGAAGAAAACCAAATCTAGTTGGAAGTCAAGAGATTTCTTTCTGACTTCGGAAATATAGAATGAATTTCAATGTCAAAAGTTAGGAATAAAATAATGTAACCCTCAAGATTAAAAGGGGGTGTTAAAGAATTAATCATTCGGTTAGTTTATGGGTAGTTCTAGATTAGTTAGCAGTCAGTTTCCAGATTCAGTTTATGCATAACTGTTTCTGAGTTGTATAAATATACATTTCTCTGTTCAATAAAGATATATGTAGTTCCGCTGTGCTCTGCCATTCTCTGCTGTCTCCTTTGTTAATTTGTCAGCATTGACCATAAAAACAAAAATAGCAGTAAACTATTGGCACCATGTCCATCAGGGGACTGTGAAGTTATGGTGGGTTCAATTGAGATGTTAGCCTATGCCATGAAGTTAAGTAAGCCTGATAAACAGTTGAACTTTCTACGTAGTTTCATTACAAGACATCAGAATGGTGATGAGACAATTAGTGGTGTGAAAATGGAGGATGGAGTAGTTCAGTTTGTCCTCCTCAATTTTCCCTCTGGTATGTATGTGAATGGGTTTGAGGACGATAAGTTGTCATTCTAGAACAGTTCCAAACCAAACCTCATTGCAGATGGACGTTGTAGAGCACATAAAATTGTTTGTGACTCTGGGTGGGTGGCTTGTGTCCATATCTTTGAACAGTCAAATAAAGTGAAGGAAGGAGCATTTGCAATTGGTTTTGATCTGTGGAGGAGTTTCACATTGGCGTGTGATAAGCCCATATATCGTGAAGTGGTGGAACCAAAAGCAAAGGTAAATATCTTACATTATTATCTTTCTTTGAGGTTGTGCAGAATTTTTGGAAAAAACTGCGGACCAGAAAACATGATGATAGGTGCAGTGTCCACCCAAAATATGATAATGGGTGCAGTGTCCATCCAAAACGTGAGATAAATTAGAAATTTCTTAAAACAGTTTTTTCCGAAAATTCTCCACACACAAACAATTGTGAAAATCTACTCACTTATTTCTTTGAGGTTGTCTTTCAAAGTTGTTCATTGATTTATGTTTCTCATGGTGCAGGTTCACACATTAGTTATATCTATGTTCCATCGATGTGGAATGCCAAGGCCGAAGCCATATTATCTGCAAGCAGGAGAATTAGATCACCATCAATGTTCATTGTCCAGAGATTTGTTATATGAGAATGTAAACGTGCAAGAATGGCTATATAAGGCCGATGACACACCTTGGAGGGGAGGAGCACAGCGGTCACAATATATCTGGCACTTTCTTTTGTTGGCATTCACTAGATATTCAGATTCTGTTGTAGATTTGATTGCAGGTACAGGGGGATTCATTAAGGTAGCCTGTGAACTTTGTCGCCATGCATTAGGAGTGGAGGCTGATGAAGCCATTGTACACCAATTATTGGAATCCTATATCTAGTCAAACAGTAAGTGTCTATGCTCACCTTACAAATACAATGTGTTGCATATACTCATGTTTTCAGGATTTGCTTTTGCAGGCTGCGTTGAAAGTAATTGATTAGTTTGGTGAAAAAATACATTGTTGAAGTCTTTCATGGAAGTAAAGGCTTAGGAAAGCTTTATAACCATGTTCCCAATAACATAGTGTGCTTCAAATTGTTATTGCCTTGAGCTTCACCATAAAATCTTAGAGACTCTAAGAGATTAGAGCATTCACTGAGGTTTTTTATATTTTGTTTTCTCTGTTGTATGAAAATTTTATGATCCCATCTTTTCTGATATTATATTCCTTTGGAATTATTTTCTAGGCACCAGGTGGGTGGATGAAAAATTAGACATGATACTGAAGAAGGCTGAAGGCTAGAAGATACGCTCAGGTGGGATAATTATCAATGTTTTTTCCAAAAATTGATTACTCAATTTCTATTTTTTCCAAAAATTTAATGATGCCAAAATTTTCATCCTAATTTCTGTTGAAATATAATTTCAACGGCATGTCCGCGGGGGTCCGGCGAGACAGGCCAGGGGAGCATTGAACCCCATCGGAACCGGGCCCACATCACTTGTTCGAATAACTGTCCGCAGGGGTCGTGAAAGAATTGTGGCCAGAGGAGTTTACCCCCTCGGAATGCTGATGTCATCAGCTGGCCCACATATATATACGGCACACACATATTTTATATGTTAAAAAGGATTGTGGGTAAATGTTTTATGTCACGGCATTTTTTAACAATTGTTATTTGTTTTTAATATATGTGATACACATATATATTAAAAGGCCGTGAAGCAGAGTTGTGTAATTTTTATTACACAGCAGTGTAAATAAAAAAAATGGAATACACAACAAATGTTTTACACAGGAATGTTTTTTTATGAGAGCACAGCAGTGCGGGAAGGAAGAAAAACAGCAGTGCCAGAAAGTCAATTAAACTTCAATGCTACTTCAAAGCGGTGCCTGCAGAAATTTAATGAAACCATAAATGAATTCAAGCGGTGAATTTTTGTGGTTGAATGTAAATGAATGACATTAAACAGCGTTGAGATATTTTGGGATATTTGTTTTGTAATACACAGGACAGAGTCTTTGTAATGTAATGTTTTAATACACAGCAGCGTATTTTAAAACAAAGACAGAGCAGAGTTTTATGCACAGCAGAGTGCATTTTGTAAAAGACAGAGAAGTGAATTTGGAATTGCACAGCAGTGTATTTTCCAGAAAAACAGAGTATTCCAGCAGTGAATGTTTTAGTGAGACAGAGTGTCATTTGTGAATGACAAAGTGATATTTCTGAACTGTGTTTGCAGCAGTCAGAATTTTGTTTGTAAATCCCTCTTTTGAGGAAGTCTGTAACAGCAGTTTTTTTTATATATTGAAATATAAATTTTTCTGAGTTGAACTCTGTCTGTAAGTGAATTTTTTTTTGAATTATTCTCTGTGTTGAAGAGGGCAGTCTTATTGTTTTGGAATTCAGCAAAATTCCAACATGGTATCAGAGCCAATCCAGGCTATTTGAAAGTCAAATAAGCTGAAGGAAACGAATTCTTTGTTGCAGCAGCTTCTCCAGCAGTGTGAAGACTCAGCCATAAAGGATTTAAGGTATTTCTCTATATAATTTGTTGTGTAAACTGTTGCAGAACAGTGAGCTATTTTATTACACAGTCAAGTGTTTTTTATCATAGTTAGAAGTGCAGAATGGCTGGAACAGCCAGCACAGGTATGAGTTTGGGAAGTGTCCATCTCCCACAATTCAATGGAAAGAATTATGATTATTGGTCAATAACCATGAAAGCTTTATTTACCTCACAAGAGTTATGGGAATTAGTTGAGGATGGCTTTGAAGAGCCAAAAGATGAAGCAGAGTTTTTTATGTTAAATCAAGCAGGAAGAGAACAGTTGAAGAACAATAAGAAGAGAGATGCCAAGGCTCTTTTATTCTTGTATCAAGCAGTGCATGAGAGTGTGTTTCCAAGGATAGCAGCAGCCAAGAAATCCAGTGAAGCATGGGAAACTCTCAAGACAGCTTATCAGGGAATGGAGAGAGTGAAGACAACAAAACTTCAGTTGCTGAGGAGAGACTTTGAGACTCTCTGCATGAAGGAGTCAGACAATATTGACTCATTCTTCACTCATGTGATTGGAATGGTCACACAAATCAGATCTCATGGAGAGACTCTTGAGGACAAGAGGATTGTTGTAAAACTCTTTGAGAAGTTTACTCAATAAGTTTACTCAAGATTCATGTGATTGTCACCACCATAGAGGAGACTAAAGATCTCACAAAGTTTTCAGTTGATGAACTACATGCATCACTGATGACTCATGAACAGAGACTGGGTAGGAATGAAAAATCATCTCTTGAACATGATTTTAAGTCCCAGATGTCTTTCGGAAGAGGAAGAGGGCAAGGCAAAGGAAGAGGAAGAGGCAGAAGCCAGAACAGAGGTGGAAGGAACAATCCAGCAAATGCTCAAGGAAGGGGCAACAATCCAAATCAGCATCAAGGCCAAGGCAGCAGCCAACAGAATGGTCAGCAGAATGCTCAAGGACAAAGGTATGATAAGTCCAATGTCCAATGTTATAATTGTAAGAAATATGGTCATTATGCTAATGAATGTAGAAAGAAGAAGCAGACTGATATGAGAAGTGAAACTAGTGCAAATTTCACAAAAGAAAATAACAGCCAAAGTAATTTGTTTTTAGCTTGTAATATGGCTGAAGAAAAGAGTGAAGACTTATGGTTTCTAGACTCCGGTTGTAGTAACCATATGACAGGAAACTTAGCAATGTTTTCTATGTTAGATGAGAGTGTGCAGTCACAAGTCACACTAGGAATTGATAGCAAAGTTTCTGTTATGGGAAAAGGAGATGTAAATGTTTTAACAAGATTAGGTGCAAGGAAAACCATAGCAGATGTTTATTATGTTCCAGGAATGAAGTGTAACCTCTTAAGTGTTGGACAGCTAGTCCATAAGGGGTATAATGTTTTCTTTGATAATGATGTTTGTACCATCATGGATAAACCACCCAGCAAACAGTGTATTGCTGAAGTGAAGATGACAAGGAACAGGATGTTCCCTCTCATAATGAGAGCAGATTTGAAGAATGGCGAAGAGAAAGCAGCAGTTGCACAGGAGACTTTTCAAAGCGAACCAAAGGATGATAATTGGTTATGGCACTTGAGATTTGGTCATCTCAACTTTGGAGGTCTTAATTTGTTGAACAGAAAAGGAATGGTAAGTGGTTTACCATTGATAGAGAAACCGGACAGCCTTTGTGAAGGTTGTATTCTTGGGAAACAACACAGAGAAAGTTTTCCTTCCGGGAAAAGCATAAGGGCAAAATCACCCTTAGAGATTGTCCACTCAGATGTGTGTTGACCGATGCAAACTCCATCACTTGCGAGCAGCCACTATATCTTAACATTCATAGATGATTTTACAAGAAAAACTTGGGTTTACTTTTTGAAAAAGAAAAGTGAAGTGTTTGAAAAATTTTGCAATTTCAAAGCACTTGTTGAGAATCAGAGTGGGCTGCATATCAAGGTCTTAAGGACTGATAGAGGAGGTGAGTATATATCTAAAGATTTTCTACGTTTTTGTAGAGAAAATGGTATTCATAAACAGTTTACAACTAGATATACTCCGCAGCAAAATGGGGTAGCCGAAAGGAAGAACCGAACGATAATGGACATGGCGAGGAGTATACTTAAGGCAAAGCATTTGCCTAATGATTATTGAAGTGGAAAATTTGTACATCGTGAAGTCAGATTTTTAAACGGTGTCTACAAAAGCAGTTATGAACAAAGTGCCAGAAGAGGCATGGAGTGGCGCAAAGCAAGGTGTCACACACATGAAGGTTTTTGGATGTGTGGCTTATGCACACATTCCGGATCAGCTAAGAAAGAAGTTGGACAGCAAGGGGAGAAGTGTATTTTCATTGGATACAGTGAGGAATCCAAGGCATACAGGTTATATGACCCATCCACCAAGAAGTTTCTTGTAAGCAGGGACGTTCAGTTCATTGAAGAGGAAGCTTGGGATGGAAGCATAGAGAAAACAGTGAATGTAAAACATTGTTTATCTCATGATGAGAATGATGATGAGGTGGCTGAAATACATCCCCAAACAGCAGCACCAATACAAGGGCAGCAAAGTACACCCTTGAGGAGAAATGAAAGTGCTTCTCCAAGCACACCACAAGGAGGAAATTCAAGTGCTTCTTCAAGCATTTGTACATCTAATGAAAGAGGTAAGAAATTCAGAAGTTTGAAAGATATTTATGAACAAGATATAACAAATGAAGGTATCAATTCTTTGTTTTCTTTATATTGTCATGTTGATGATCCTGTTCATTTCGAAGAAGCTATCAAGGATAGGAAATGGATAGAAGCTATGGATGAGGAAATAAATGCCATAGAGAGAAACAAAACTTGGGATTTGGTTGAACTCCCAAAAGGTAAAGATGTCATAGGTGTTAAATGGGTCTACAAGACCAAGAGTAATGTTGAAGGCAAGATAGAGAGACACAAGGCAAGGCTTGTTGTCAAAGGCTATAAACAGAAGCATGGCATAGATTATGAGGAAACTTTCGCACCGGTTGCCAGAATGGAAACCGTGAGAGCAGTGTTGTCCATAGCAGCACAAAACAAGTGGAAAGTTTACCAAATGGACGTAAAGTCAGCATTCCTGAATGGAGTGTTAATGGAAGAGGTTTACATTGATCAACCTCTCGGCTATGAGAAGAAAGGCCAAGAGCACAAGGTATGCAAGTTGAAGAAGGCTCTTTATGGGCTGAAGCAAGCGCCAAGAGCGTGGTACAGTAGGATAGATTCATATCTACTGGAAAATGGTTTTGAAAAGTGTGAGGGAGAACCCACCCTCTACATCAAGGAACAAGACGGAATGAAAAGCAGCAATCACTCCCACAGTGATGGGATTAAAGCTCAGCAGAGAGGACAGCAGCAAGGATTTTGATCCTAGTTTGTACAAGAGCATAGTTGGCAGCCTTATGTATTTGACTGCAACTAGGCCGGACATAATGCATGCTGTTAGTTTGATTTCCAGGTTCATGGAAAAGCCAAGGATGCATGGCAAGCAGCAAAAGGATTTTAGTGTTAGGGGTACAAAACGAGTTTGGTATTTTTTATGCTACTTGAGTTCGGTTAGTTGGATACAACGGCGGTGATTGGGCTGGAAGTGTAGATGATCGAAGCACTTCGTTATTTTTTCATATGGGTTCGGAGCCATTTCATGGGCTTCTAAACTTGTCCCGTTAAAGCGTATCTGACGAATATGTGGCGACTAATGACGTGTCAGCGATTTGGATACGGAAAATGTTGAAAACTTATGTCAGAAGCAGTAAAGGGAATGTGATATTTCAACTTGACACAATAAATGGCCATTGTCTAAAAAATTAAATTTTTCATAAAAAGGACAAAGCACATTGTACAAGTTTCATTTCTACGAATTGTATATAATCGCAAAGATGATACACGACATTACGAAGCAGATGATTGCAGATATCCTCACAAAGCCACTACAGCAGAAAAGCTTTGAACATTTCAGAAGATGCATGGGTATGCAGGAAAACCCAGCAGTTGAAATTAAGGGGGAGTGTTGAAATATAATTTCAACGGCATGTCCGCGGGGGTCCGGCGAGACAGGCCAGGGGAGCATTGAACCCCATCGGAACCGGGCCCACATCACTTGTTCGAAGAACTGTCCGCAGGGGTCGTGAAAGAATTGTGGCCAGAGGAGTTTACCCCCTCGGAATGCTGATGTCATCAGCTGGCCCACATATATATACGGCACACACATATTTTATATGTTAAAAAGGATTGTGGGTAAATGTTTTATGTCACGGCATTTTTTAACAATTGTTATTTGTTTTTAATATATGTGATACACATATATATTAAAAGGCCGTGAAGCAGAGTTGTGTAATTTTTATTACACAGCAGTGTAAATAAAAAAAATGGAATACACAGCAAATGTTTTACACAGGAATGTTTTTTTATGAGAGCACAGCAGTGCGGGAAGGAAGAAAAATAGCAGTGCCAGAAATTCAATTAAACTTCAATGCTACTTCAAAGTGGTGCTTGCATAAATTTAATGAAACCATAAATGAATTCAAGCGGTGAATTTTTGTGGTTGAATGTCAATGAATGACATTAAACAGCGTTGAGATATTTTGGGATATTTGTTTTGTAATACACAGGACAGAGTCTTTGTAATGTAATGTTTTAATACACAGCAGCGTATTTTAAAACAAAGACAGAGCAGAGTTTTATGCACAGCAGAGTGCATTTTGTAAAAGACAGAGAAGTGAATTTGGAATTGCACAGCAGTGTATTTTCCAGAAAAACAGAGTATTCCAGCAGTGAATGTTTTAGTGAGACAGAGTGTCATTTGTGAATGACAGAGTGATATTTCTGAACTGTGTTTGTAGCAGTCAGAATTTTGTTTGTAAATCCCTCTTTTGAGGAAGTCTGTAACAGCAGTTTTTTTATATATTGAAATATAAATTTTTCTGAGTTGAACTCTGTCTGTAAGTGAATTTTTTTTTGAATTATTCTCTGTGTTGAAGAGGGCAGTCTTATTGTTTTGGAATTCAGCAAAATTCCAACA